>VDFB02379711.1:138475276-138542594 GCA_007258455.2 Sequoia sempervirens | reverse complement strand
AAGTATGATTTTTTTTCTTCTAAATTTACTCTTGCATATAAAATTAAATTTCTATATTAATACTTAAAATTAAAAAATATGAAAATCTTTTAAAAAGAAAAATATTACGTGATTCATTGTAAACTATTGTAAACTATTTTCTTAATACTAAAATGGAAATAAAATTATAAGAGAATGAAAAACAATTATTCTTTTTAAAAATTCAAAATTAATTTGTATTTAAAATTAAAAAATTAAATAAAAAGGAAAATATACTAAATTTACCATTACACATAAAAATCGCTACGATTCTGAAATCAAAGTAATGGAAGTAATGGAAGCGCATTAATTGCTTATATGGGGTGAAATTTTTCTACCAATTAGATTGAAGAGAATTGAATTTTGAAATATGTTTTGTTATATAATTTGCATGTATACATTGATAATAGATAAAAAAAATTCAAATGGAAAAAATGCTTGAACTCTCATTGGTTAAAAAGAGAATTATTAATAACTAGTTAAGATCTAGTGGTGCCTATAGTATGAGACTGCTTATATGGGGTGAAATTTTTCTACCAATTAGATTGAAGAGAATTGAATTTTGAAATATGTTTTGTTATATAATTTGCATGTATACATTGATAATAGATAAAAAAAATTCAAATAGAAAAAATGCTTGAACTACCAATTAGATTGAAGAGAATTGAATTTTGAAATATGTTTTGTTATATAATTTGCATGTATACATTGATAATAGATAAAAAAAATTCAAATAGAAAAAATGCTTGAACTCTCATTGGTTAAAAAGAGAATTATTAATAACTAGTTAAGATCTAGTGGTGCCTATAGTTCCCTCTGAGAACTAATAATGAGACTTCCCTTTTCATTTTCCACTATTACGGGCACTACTGCAATGGAAGCGCGGGTGAAATTTGTGAAATTTTCTTGCCAATTAGATGGAAGAGAAATAATTTTTCAAAAAAAATTTGTTATAAAATTGGCATCTATACATTGACAATAGCTAAAAAAAAAAATAGAAAAACTATTTCAATTCTCATTGGTTAGAAAAAGAAATATTAATAATAGTTAAGAAGAGGCCGCACCTATAGTTTCCTTGGAAAAATAAAAATATAGAGAATAGGTCCATTATTTTTTACATCTAATAACACTCATTAAAACAAAATAATTAAAAAATAAAATACAACTGAATAAAACAAAAATATATATTGTAGTGAGGTGAAATAGCATATTAGGGTAAAGTGCTAAATATAAAATATAATAGTAATTAACTAATAATAACTAATAATAGCCATTGTTTTTTACATCTAATAAAACTTATTAAAATAAAACAATTAAAAATAAATAAAACTCAATAAAACAAAAAAACATATTGTAGTGAGGAGAAATAGCAATTAGGGTAAAATGCTAAATATAAAATATAATAGTAATTAACTAATAATAATAGCCATTGTTTTTTACATCTAATAAAACTTATTAAAACAAAACAATTAAAAATAAATAAAACTAAATAAAACAAGGAGACTAGTGAAGTGAAATAGCAATTAGTAGTGGAAATATAATTTTAAACAATAATTAAATAATCGAACATTATTTAATCATTAGAGAAAGATGAATATTAGTGTTAAAATGGTAGTTTGCATGGACAATTAGATATGTATCTAATTGAATTGTTTCTAACATGCTTGTTTTATAAATGTGAATACTATTCAATGCTATTTGATAATCAAATAAGTGCAATTAAATCTCTAAATACAATGACATATTGATAAATCACACAAATGTGTGTTTCATCAAGGAAAGGAATAGATGGGAGTTGATGAAAATTTGAATTTGATTTTTGATAATTTAGAGGTCAAATCTATGTAGTAAGATCCATCTCACATAAATGATGACTTGGGACATGAAAACGTAAAATCAAATGGATGATAAGATGTATAGAATTAGATTCATGAATAAACATAAAAAATATATAATTTGAATAAATATATTGAAATGTGTGTAAATAAGTAAAAATAATATGAAGAAAGAATTTACTTATACACAAACTTACACCATTTCTCAATTTATCTATATATAAAATTATTCTCCTTAAAAAAAAAAAAAAAAAATTCCTAAAAGTCGTCAAAATAATCTTACACATTCTAAAATATTAAAAAGGTGTTATAACATTTAGGTATTACATAAAATATAAAACGCGGAAAGAGGTGGAGGAACTTTTAGCACCGCCTTCAAACACCTAAATTTAAAAAAGTGATTCCATTTAAACCGTGCATGGTTGAATAAGTTTGAGTTAAGGCGTTGATGATTCCGCATGTCTGTCGTGCGAGACCCGTCATCCCAAGTCTCACTTGTGTGCCCATCCATTACGCTTTAAAAAAAAAAAAGAGTCTCACTTGTGTGCCCATCCATTACGGCTTCTTTCATTTTACTTAACGCCCATCGCATCACATTTCTTCAATCAGATTTCTCTCTAATCATAATGGACTCCTCTCACTGTAAACTTGCCTCCTCTTTCTCCCTTATTCTCCTTTTTCTCTGCACCCTTCTACTCTTGGATTCATACGATCTCAATTTATTTTCTTCCTTCGCTTTTATTCCTGCACAACGGAATTCAATTTCTTTTTCTCCTTCTGTGGCATTCAAGCCTAATGCCAGGTTGGCCCATCATTTACACGCAACATATGACAATTCAACAGCCAAAAGCACTGCCGATGAGATTCAGGCGACTATAGTCTATGTAAGCTTTCTCTGCACTGAATTGGAACCGACTGTATAATGGAACAAAATTGTAGATTTATACGAGACTATCTCTTTGGTTTACTTTTTTCCGTAACCATCTTTTGGATCAATTCTTGCCATCGTTTGCTCTCTTTCCTGTGCAATCTTTGATGTTGGATCGAATTAATGTGCAGGCGAAAGGAAAAGGAAAAGTGAAAGGGAGGAGGCGCGTGGAAATGGAGCTGAAACGGGTGCGAGCAGCTATAAGGAAAGCTGCGCGCCTCCCCCATGCAAATGGCCACACACAGGGAGACGCTCCGCGCGGTGCCATCTATAGGAACGCCTTTGCATTTCAGCAGTAAGCGATGGAATGCCACTGTTACTGTGTTTTGATTTGTATGAATGATTGAATGTATGTTTAGAAATGAATGTTTGCTGTTGCAGGAGTTACACGGAAATGGAGAAGAAGTTCAAGATGTACGTATATAAAGAGGGAGAGATGCCTCTGGTGCATAGTGGGCCTTGCAAAAACATATACACGACAGAAGGGAGGTTTATTCACGAGCTTCAATTGGGAAATCACTTCCTTACATCAGACCCGGAGGAGGCACACGTTTTCTTCCTTCCTTTCAGCGTAGTCATGATGGTGAGCTACGTATACAAGCCCTTCACGTACGATTTGGCGCCTCTCAAACGCTTTGTGAGCGATTACATTAGTGTAGTGAGCAACAAGTATCCCTTTTGGAACCGCAGCCTTGGAGCCGATCATGCCTTCTTGTCCTGCCATGATTGGGTATGTCACCACTCACCCTCCTTTTCTTCATGTTAATTTTATATTGTGAAATACCTTGGTTGATTTCGCCTATTCCTTTACAGGCGCCAGAAACATCCAAGGTAAATCCATATCTGTACAGCAAGGCAATTAGGGTTTTGTGCAACGCAAACACTTCGGAAGGATTCAATCCCGCCAAAGATGCAACGCTACCCGAGGTGAATTTTTTAACGGGGACAGCAAGCGGAATGGTGGGGGGTAATTCTGCTCTACAAAGGCCCATTCTTGCCTTCTTTGCAGGTGGAAATCATGGCCCAGTCCGGCCTTCGCTGATTAAGCACTGGAAATATGATAATGATTCTTCTTCTGATTTTCGAGTGTATGAATACCTTCCAAAGGAACTCTCCCACTCTTATTATGAGATGATGAAAAAGAGCAAATATTGCTTGTGCCCCAGCGGGTTCGAGGTAGCGAGCCCTAGAATTGTAGAGGCGATCTACAGTGAGTGTGTGCCCGTCATAATATCAGATCATTACGTTCTTCCTTTCAGCGACGTGCTCAATTGGAAGGCCTTTTCGGTGTACCTCCCATCGACTGAAATCCCTAATCTCAGAACAATACTTGAATCGATCCCTCTCACAAGATATGTCCAGATGCAGGCATCACTGAAGCAAGTCCGTACACATTTTGAAATAAACCAGCCTCCCAAACCCTACGACATGTTCCACATGATTCTCCATTCCATATGGCTCAGGAGACTTAACGTTCAGCTTACCCAAGATGACTGACTGATTGTGCAATACCCAGGAAAACCAATTTTAGTGCTTTTGAGAAAAGGATGGGATCTGATAATGTATAATTAGTGTCATTCCTTCCTTCCTTGCTTACTCGGTAAAAGCAAAAGGGCGGAGGCGAGGTCCACCACACATTCATTCCCCGACAAATGGAAAGAATGTCCATTCTGCACGTACAAGCAAAACCCCATAGGAACATTCTAGAAGATTATGTGTAGACAAATTATTTTTTTAATAAATTATGACAGGAGGCATCTTGATATTAGAGCCTCCTGTGGAAGCATTCTTTTCAAAAGAATTTTTATAATTAATTTGTTTAATACTATAATGGTCATTTTGATTCGTGTCTTTTTCATACGATATTGTTTCTAATATTTTTAATTTTTTTTTTCTTATTATCGTTTATCTTTTCAGATTCAATTCAAAGTATTTAGATTAATTGTCATTACTTTTATGTGGGTCTAGATTTGATATTAGATATTTATATAATTATATTTTAATTATTCTTTACTAATCATCATCATTGTTAATATTCATCATTATCATTTTATTATTACCATCACTCTTTAGTTTGTCAACATTTAATTAAATAGTTTCTTATTATTTCATTAAAATGAATTAATTATCCATCATTTTAATTAATTAAGTCAATCCACTCATTATTCACCTATTTATTAAATATTAAAATATAATATCAAATCTCATCTCATTCTCTAATTATTAATGATCTCATGAGTTAACTGTCCAATCAAATAAGATAATGCCCCAATTATGTTATTCAACTCATCCATGCAAACAGTTAACTTATTCATATGAATAAATTAAAAAATCAATCAAATGACTTAACTACTCTCTACAATTAGTCAACTTACTCTTTCATTCACTTAGTCAACTCACCCATCTATTCTTATGCAATCAATTAACTCATTCATCAATTCACTTAACTCAATAATCATTATTTAAATTGTTTTCTTGATGTCTTTTATATAGATGTATTTAAGATATCTATGCTAGTATAATATATTTACATACTTATAATATATAATATATTATTTAATTCTTTTAAAAAATATTCAAAAATAAAATATAAATTAAATAAGTATTATAAATATGAGCAATTTTATTATACACTAATTTCATAAAAAAAATTATATCACAAAATCAATACAAATTAATTGATAAATTTTAGTTATTTATAATTTATAATTTATAATTTAATCCTCTTAACAAAAATATGTGTCTTTAAAAAACTATTGAAAAATAAAATATATGCAAACCCTTTTCTAAAAAATAATAATAAAATTTTATTTATTAATTACATATTAGAATTTACCTTTTTACCCTTAATAATATATTTTTTAAAATAATATTTTCAAAATATTAAAATATATTCTTAATAAACAAAATCAATGTATTTAGAAAATATGCAAATATACAAAGTAAAAATTATTTTTAAAGTAGTAAATGCATAAACTTATTGTATTTTTTTCTCTGATTATCATTTAATTTCTTCCATTTCTTCCTAAAGTATTAAATGCACAAACTTACTTTTATGTTTATGTCCATTATCACTTAATTTCTTCCATTTCTTCCTCAAATAATTGCACCTTCTCCTTGTGTAACTTTTTTTTATCAATTCCTAATTAATTTTTTCTTTCTTCTTCCTCTCTCAATTTATATAAATATTTTTGGTTGGTGTGTCTTTTAATTTATATTTCTCGGTTATATATTGTTTATCATATCTTTTTGTTGTTATTTAATTTAATACATGGACCGAAACTTAATATATTTTAAAAAAAAAATTGTTAACACTCACATTTCACTCTGTGCCACTCTAGGTTACACTTCTCGGTATAATTAAAAAATCAATAAAATGACTTAACTACTCTATAAACATAATCCAACTTCTCCATGCAAGCATCAAAAATTTTCATTCACTTAGTCAACTCACCCATCTATTCTTGTGCAATCAATTAACTTCTTTTAACTCATTCATCAATTCACTTAACTGAGTAATCATTATTTTAATAAAAAATTAAAATAATTTGCAATTCCATAATTGCCACCTCTCCTCATCATATCCATAATCCATAGAAGTAACTATCTATCTATGATAAAATCTTAGTCATTCATTCTTTCCTCCAAAAATCTATAAATGCATTCTCAACTTCATCATTTTTATTATCAATTCTTAATGCACAATATGCTATTAAATCAATAATCCAAAGAATGTGTGTCATTATGTTGGCCACACATCAACATAATAAGCATGTCACATCATCAACCACATCATGAGCATGTCACATTTAATGCTCAACCTGAGGTTTGCATGGGTTAGAATAGTATTTTAAATTTATTTTTAATGCTATTATTGGTTTATTCTAATTTCATTTTTATATTTTGGTGAACATGACATGAATGATTTTTTATATAATATTTGACAATATTTATGGCATAGTACAATATCTCTATAAGTGTTTGTAATTTCTATTATCTCATTACATCTAAAATTGGATTTAGAACAAATAAGGTGAAGCCACAATAGTGGTTTACAATTTGATGGAGGAAGGAAATCTAAGAAAAAATGACCCCATGGCAAAAAAAATGGTTCTAGGGGTTCGAATGAACCTACAAGTTCGACCGAACCAAAAAGGGGTTCGACCAAACTAGGGTTCATGCGAACCCATTAATTACTAGGCTCACATTTCCCGCCCAAAAAATAAAAGAAAAATGCATATTGGAGGGGGTTTGAATGAACCCCTAGGGGTTCACTCGAACCCCTCTTATTCCTCATTCTCCCCTTGAAATACAAAAACCTAATTTTTTACGCTTAGAAACTCAGGTTGAGGATGAAAATGGAGAGTCTTCACAAACCCAGGAATCGGGTAGTCCTCAAAATGGAGTTATCAATGAATATAATTTTAATATGTTTTGGTTTTATTATGTATTTGTTTTTAGTTTTATTAAACATAGGTTTTTCATCGAAAATGAAGGTCTTTGTTCTGTATGTGTAAAAATAGCAAATTATCAAAAAAAATTGAAAAATATGAGTGCACTAGATATGAAGTCCTTGATCCAACCAAAAAAAATTGAATTTGATATATACAAAAAACAATGCGATGTGCTGAATTGGTGGTCGACTAAAACTTTATTAAGAAAAAATATTCAATAAAAATATCTAACCAAGTGGAAGCACTAGATATCGAGTTACAAATCTAAACTCGAAAGAATTAGAATTTTATCCTTCATGGAAAAAATTTATGCATTATACGGTGTGAGTCACTTTTTAAAATGTTTTTTGAAAAAAACTAGTTTGTGGGAGATGGAAAAGAAGTGCAATCTGATTCCAAAATTTGAAAAAATATTTTAGAATCTACGACAAAATGTGACGAGACTCTAGTTTGCATCATCTTCAAATTCCTCACGGTTTAACCGCTATAGGTGCCTGAATGTGAAGATTTAGTTAAAAAAAATAAAATTTCAGTGTCCAGTTTGGCCAAAAATTGTAAACCACTATTGTGGGATCACCCAATAGTTAATTATTTTTCACTTGAGGAAGACTTTGTGCTGAGAAATAGGAGGAATGACACTTGAAACATCCCTTGCCCCACTACATAATTATCTGATTAACCTACCAATTAGTTCTTCCTAATCACCAAGCATTAATTTTTGGTGGCATTGGCTAAGACCTAAGGGTCATAGAGACAATTGTAGAGGCATAGATTGATCTCAATAATGTGGTAATACCTTATCAAAAATTCCTAGATTTTATTTTGTGATTTTTTTATCATCGGCATTTAAAATTAAACTTCATGATCCATCATCAAGATGAGATAACCAAAGAAGAGAGAAATGAAGAGATAATAGTAGACCATAAACTCTAAATAGACGAAGGAAGAGGGATCAAGATCCAAGATGCTAGAGAGGATAGGAAATTAGGAAAAAAAAAGACCAAGTCCAAAGTTAAAAGGAACACACAAAATCCAAAGAAAGGGGAGGAGGGAAACTACAAAGCAAGGACAAGAAGATCAAATATGAAAAAAATAGACATATTTAAATAAATCAATGAGACCAAATCTAAGAAAATGGACTAAAGGTAGAAAATAACTAAGAGGACACCTCTATATATAATAAGATAACACGATAACAACCAATCCAAGAAGAAGGGCCAATGTGACCTAAGAATAGAGGAAATAAATAAATGTTTCTATGCAATCTTCTCTCACACACTTGCATGATTAGTTTTCATTTCCCTTAGGTTTTGGCCTTATATTTCATTACTAAGGGGACAACCCACACTCATGCATTCTATAAGGGTATAGAAATTTGGGGGTGAATTGAAAGATGTACCCACTGAAAGTGGAAATATGTCACTCTAGGCTAGGCTTGAAATAAATTTATATATTATAAAGTGAAGGAGAAGAGTGAATTACCCTCTCATATGAGGTTCTACAACTTATTTTCCTTCCATTTCACAAAATCAATACTCACATAACTTTGGTTATATAGAGGATATTCCTTAGATAAGCTTGTATATCCTAGTTAAGACCTTTTGGATGCCATTTTTTGTGGTGCAATGATAACAACCCCAAGAATTTACCATAATTTTAAGATGTTGAGATAGAGATAATTTTGGATAAGGCCTTGGCCTCCATGGTAAGGGGTCTATAGGTTATCCATGACCTTGCATTATCTATCTATCTTTCACTTGGTAGATAGTATATTTGTGGGACCACAACAATGACACTCCCATTTGAATAATTTTAATATTGTATAAAGCATTTTGTGTGCCTTCTTGTGTAAACAAACAATAGATTCCAAACTAATAAATCCAAATTTCTTCAAAATTTTAAAAATATATAATATTTATTTTTATTTGTTCATTGGCAATCTTCCTCTTGCTAAGAATTAGATATCAACTATATCCCACCAACTAAGTTGACATCCAATAATTTAACCAATTCTACAAATCTCATTTCGTAGATATTAGGAGCAACCATCATTTATATCCCAACTCCACCAAATCCCAACAGCTTAGCCAAAAAATCAAAACCAAATATAATAATTTCCCTTTTAAGATGTCAATAATCATCCATAAATCAAAAATAATTTGCATCCCAAATCATAAATAAAAACACTAAAATCCATCCAATCTAATTCCCAAAATTCACCAAAAAATCCCAACATCCCAAATTGAGTCCAAAACCATCATCCAAATTTTCATCGTAACATCATCCTACTCCATAAACCATCTATCCTAAATACTCATACCATCACTCAATCAATATCATCCATAATCAACCTAAAACACAAATATAAATCCACTCGAAATCATCATCTAGTCAATTTAAATCAAACCTCCTTGAAAGAAATACCCCATCACAATCATCCTCAATTCTTGTATGCTTAAGAAATTTCTCTGTGTTAAATATAAATCCAATTGAAATCAAATCATCCCATAAACCTTGGACAAAATTGTTAGTGTAGGTTTTTTATTTTCTTTATGTTAGGGGTATTTCTTTTTTTCCTACGCATATTATTTAAGCTTTCTTAGGTTTATTAGGAGTGGTTAATATGAGGACATGTGACGAAATACATCAGCTACATGTGTCACTCTCTCCTACACATGGGTAGTTGAGTTACACATCCTCTTTTGGCTTGTTGTGCAACCTCTCATAACCACTATTTTTTTTTACCTAGGTAGGTTATGGGGTAGTTGAGTTTCTCACCCTCTTTTGGCTTTATGTGCCACCTCCTTTTTGTCTTCACCTAAGGAGGTTATGCCACACATTTTGTCATTTACCAAGTAGGTAAAACCAACCACCTTTTATGGGTAGTAGGAGTTAATGCACCTCTTGGATGTATTTTCCCTTATATTTCTATATATTGAGCACTCTCCTCTCACCTTCACTAGTTTGGCTAGTTCGGTGATCGCTCGGTGAGAGTATTGAGAGTATTTTGCAAATTCTCTTGCCTTGTCTTTATTTTTTTTCTCTCCTTTCAGATGTCTCTTCATTCTGCTATTTTGATCTTTGATCATTTTTTGAGTGGAGTTGCATATGATCTACGACCAACATCAAATCCTCGCTCAGTTCTCACTTCTCACTTCTCGCAGAATTTAACATGGTAGCTGAGTCGTGTTGTCTAGTATAGCTCATTGTTTTTTCTGATTTTTTTAGAGATTTGAGACTAATAGAGAGCTAACATTTTTCATCAAATACCAAGTATTCTCTTCTCCTACATCTTTGTATGATCTGGAGAATCAAAACGATTTAAAGGAAAAATAAGCATATATTTAATCTGGTTTGCATACATCTATTCCAATGAGATTTGGGTGATTTGCAAATTTTGGTATATTGGAGGCTTTTTCAACATTTTCAGAGTCCAAAAGGTCTGAGAAATTCAAAATTGACTTTTATTTCACCAAAATTAGAGATTGGAGGACAGAGTAAAAAAATAAATTTTTTTGGAGTCGTTTTCATTTTGGATTTAGAAATCTAGTTTTCACTCATTGGTAAGAAAAACATTTTCTAGGTTTTATTCCTATGGTTGATAAACCATCTGGGTATTCATTAATTTTTGCATACAATCGATAAATTTTGCAGAAATCAAATTAGAAAGAGGTGTGAGTCATTCATCATAGGTAGTTTTTTCATTTTTCTTCAAAAGTGCATAAATTTTGCCTCGGGTGTCAGATTTTTGCAAACAAGTACTTGACAGAAAGCTGGAAATTAGAAATTTCCATCCACGAAGGTTTTAGTAAAAATTTATGTCTTTTTCTATCAAATATTGCAAGTTGAATCTAATGCATTTTTTTTTATCTTCAATAGGCCACATCTTTCACTTTTGTAATCCATTTTTCAAAAACTAAAAGGTGTTGGAAAAATATTGAAGAGTAAAACATAGCTAAAAGGTTAATTTTTCCAAATTTTATTTTAAAATTAATTTGCATCAAAAATTATAATTTTGGCCATTAAAAGGCCTTAAAAGCCTTGTAATCTAGAAAATCCTTAAATAAAAGCACTAATCATAAAGTACCAACATAGTAATATCTTGGGGGTATTTTTTGAGACTAGTGGAAAGGGGGGGTGTCTTGTGTGTCTTCTTTCTTCGCACTATTCTTTCTTCTTTGCAATCTTCTTTTCTGCTCTCATGGATGCATCTATAGTTCTCGTTTTAACACCATATAATTATTTTGAATGGAAACCTAAGCTGATAATATATCTGAAAAGGCATGGATATCATCGTGTTACAATGGGACTTGAAACTGAACCACAAGATGATGCAGAAAAGATTAAATGGTTTAACAAATGTGATGAATCTTTTCATACTTTGTGTATGTAAATATCTCCAAACCTACTTTTTCATATTGAGTCTGCTAAAACACCGAATGAAGTGTGGACCACTTTGGAAACCCTCTTTGGTAAGCAAGATGAGTTAAGAGGTCATCAATTGGAGAATGAACTCATAGGGTTGAGTCCTTCAAATTTTGACACCATACAAGAATTCTTCACAAAATTCAAAGTTTTTAGATTGCAATTGGAATAGTGTGGAATCAAGAAGGATGATCAACAACTAATCTTGAGTATTCTTTCAAAACTTGGTCCTAACTATTCTATATTTGTTTCTACATTCTATGCTACAAAATGTATCTTAGGTTCCACATATAAAATGCCTTCTCTAGATGAATTTGTTGCAGAACTCACTAGGGAGCATGAAAAATTGGTTCTAATGGGTACAATTAAACCCTCTAAGCCACATGCCTTTGTTGTCAATCATGGCACAAAAGAAAAAAAGGGGTCTAACAAGCAAGACAAGAAACAAAAGAACCAAGGCGAGAAGAAGAAAGATGAAAAAATATACTACAAAAGTAGATAATCAGACCTCTTCATCAAAAAGTGAACAACCTAAGAAGGAGAAGGTTAAATGTTCTTACTATAAAAGGCTTTTCCATGATGAACATAAGTGTTTAAAGAATCACCTTTCACATCTTCTAGAAAAGAATAATATCAAGGTACCTGATTCAGTCAAATGGAGTTCATCAAAAGGTTCTTCTAAGGACATAGAAAAAAGTAAGGGGAAAGGAAAGGGCAAGGCCCTAGTTGTTGTTGCTTCACAACCAGAGTCTTGGATCATTAACTCAGGTGCTTCACACTACATAGCCTCATCAGAGGATAATTTTACCTCTTTGGAGCCATGTTCATACCTACCATACTTATGGGTGATGACACTCTTGTTCAAGTGCATGGGAGAGGGTCTCTTTATGTGGGTGAAGGGAAATTTGAGGATGTTCTTTGTGTTCCATCTTTTTCAACTAATTTTTTTATCAGATCACTCACACTGGTTCTAGCAAGCGAGTTGAGTTCACTCCAGATATAGTGGTAATCAGTGAAATGCATAATGGGTCTACAGTTGTTGTGGGAAAATCAGATCACCTGTCTAGTTGCCTTCTCCACAACCATGTTTCAGTAGGGATAGATATGTCTTGACATTTATTGATAACTTTTCTAGATACACTTGGGTCTATTTTCTCAAACAAAAGTTTGAGGTATTTGATCATTTTCTAGATTTCAAAGCTTTTGTAGAGAAATAATTTGGGGATTTCATTAAGACTTTGCATATAGATAATGAGGGAGAATATGTTAACAATCATTTTGAACAATTTTGTGCTTCAAAAGGAATCAACATGCAACACACAGTTCCATATAGTCCTCGACAGAATGGTGTCACAAAATGCAAGAACAAATCCTTGAAGGAGATGGAAAATTGTATGATACACTCCAAATCATTGGCACCTCAATACTAGGCAGAGGCCATCAATTGTGTGTGTTACATCCAAAATCGAGTTCCTCACAAAGTTGTGAAGGAAGTAACTCCTTTTCAAGATTGGATTGATCGAAAACCCACAGTTAAGCACTTTCGAGTGTTTGGTTCTCTTGCATGGGCCCATATTCCAGTAGAGAAATGCAAGGATATGGATCTGTAGAGCAAGCCTTGCATATTTGTTGGGTATCTAGATGATGCAAAGGTTATAGGCATCTCCATTCCACCACTCATGAGTTGTTTACTGAGAGGAGTGTTTGTTTTGAGGAGAGCTCTTCTAGTTCTTCTCCTACCACTTCTCCATCCACTATCATATTGGAGACTTTGCATCATGATCATAGTTCTTCAAAGGATCTTAATCCTCCTAATATTGATGAGGAGTCTTCTTCCTCTACTTCAGATGGTGACATTGATGATGATGATTCACATTCCTCTTCCAGTCATCATTTAGAGGTTGATGATTCTCCTCCAGATTCTCCAGCCTCAACATCTCTTTGGGCTCAACATACATTGTGTCATGTCCCCGAAATCGTAACATTTAGATAATAAAGAAGCATAATTAAAATAGTTAACCATTTGATATTACGTAAGTGTCCAAGACAATATCAATGAATATAATAAGTAAAGTCATAAAAATTATTATGATATAATAGATATTAAAGTATATAAAATTAATATAAATAATATGATATTAAATGTATAATAGATAATACAATATTCCTAAGGAAATCTAAATAATCAAACAACTAATGTAAATATAAGTAAATATAATCTAAATTTCAATTAAAATGATAATTATCAGAAACAATGTTAAAATTATAATTATAGCCATTATTATGGTTATGAGCATGTTATTAAAACAATAATATTACAATTAAAATATTGATTATAAAACTCTGAAAATATAATTAATTAATAACCAAGACTATCGAACCCCTAAAGACTAGTGATCATCAAAAGTAAAGGGATGCATTCAAAAAGGCATTGATTCCCAAGGAGTAGAGGGAAAAAGACACGTCCCAACATAACTCTTGATCAGCTTTATAAGTTAATAGGTTTTCATTCCAAGAGGCATCAAATGGGATGAAGGGGAAGTAAAAGGAAAATATGGAAGGAGTATCTTCCACAATCTGGTAGTCATTCCAAAAACATTTGATCACTAATACCCAAGATCGTGGTTGGAGGAGAAGACGACTATCAGCAGATCAATGAATAAGGTAAGGAATAAATATTCATACTATAGATAATATGTAAATAATAAATAAGTAATAAAGATAAATACAACTAGTGTATGATCACATTCTGATTTATTATAAAATGCAGTAAATAAATATAGTAAGTAAATTATATTATAAATAAACAACCACAGTTTATGATGGAAATTAATAAAAGAACAAATAAATGATATTAAATGAATGGATTAAGAGCATGGTAAAGGTTGGAGTTGGAGATATATGTTTAATATATGTTATTTATATATATATATATACCTGAGATAAATATAACTATATTAGACATAAGAGGTTTTGAATATATATAATTCAAATGTTGCTAAATATATTTTGGTTATGGTTAAGTATAGAAACTTATAAACACCTCATAGTAGGGGAGGGGACCATACAAATTATACAAATAATATATAGTTGCAGTTGCCCAATAATAAGTAATAATGACTCTATTATGATAAATGGTATAGTAGAATATCATCTTTGAAATCTTGATAGACGTTGATGTCTACCTAATGTGCTAGTGAAATTATATAGAAGATCCAATCATAAGTGTGATAAGGCAGAAATAAATAATCCTTTGACAAGAAAATGGAATATTTATATCATCTTGACCCTATTAGATGCTATCACTAAAACTTACTGATCTTTAACATTTCTAATGTCTTTACGAGAAACAATTGAGTGATAGATTCAGGTCAAAGTACCTCCGCTAGGAAGGGGTCATTTCAGATGGTGAAAAAGAGCCTTAGCAGGTCAAATCCAAGTAAGAGTAAGTATTCAGAGGTAAGTACTCTCAACCGACTAAAGAGCATTAAGGATGATATAATCGAATTTGATTTATTAGGGACAATGGGTTAAGGTGTAATAACTTACCCATTTCTTGTTAGACTAAATATCAGTGAATGTAATGAACACTCCAATTTGTGATGATGGGTGAATTTGATTAAATGTAATATGATAGCCAATGCATAGAAGATTAAATGAAACTTCCCAATGTATGTTATTTGTCAAGCCACAATAATATTGCTTATAGTGATTATTGTATCTCATGGAGCTTTATGACTCTACCCTGAAGAATAGATTTCAGGCTCAAACTCCCTTTCGCTAGTGCTCAATAAGGATAGTACATTTGTGGAAGGAAAAGCAGGAAAATCGCTCCACTAATGGACAATCCCGAGATGGGTGGAATCACCTTGAGGGAGTCCATTTTGAGATGTGTTCACGCGCCCTTTTGCACAATAAATCATCATCCAATGAGGCTAGGAAAGAGGAGACAAGGCGTAATTCTATTCCAATCAGGAGAAGAAGTCATAATTGACCATGTTAATTTATGGTTTAGATGATAATTCCTTTTGATTGACTTATTCTTAAGTTGTGCAATCTGAAATGATCTAAACATGAATTATGTGCTTAACGAATAATACATATTGCAAGTAGGCTTCAAGGTAATTTTGCATTAATAAAGGGTGTGTTGATAAAAAAAATTATATGTCCTAACTTGTGCTTTATAATTTTTGGTTTAATCTAACAAGAGAGACATTACACATTGGAGTCAGTAGGTGATTAGGTTGGCGATCCATCATACACAAGAAGAACATGGTCACAATTATAGTAGGCTTCACATATCTTTGTTGCTTCATCTTCTGATCCATGGTCTTTTTGAGAAGCTTATGGTATTCCTGAGTGGGATGATGCAATGCAAGAAGAGTTCAATTCCTTAGAGAGGAATCACACATGGGATTTAGTCCCTCTTCCTAAGGGAAGAAAACTTGTTCGATGCAAGTGGATCTATAGGACAACATTTGCAGTAGATGGGTCGGTTGAAAAGCAAAAGGCTCACTTGGTAGCAAAAGGATTCTCTTAGGTTCCTGGGATTGATCACTCTAAAACTTTTACACCAGTTGCTAAGATGAATTCCATCTGACCTGTTCTTACTATAGTTGTAACACATCGTTGCGAAGTTCATCAAATGGATGTGAAAAGTGACTTTCTTCATGGTAGGAAATCTACATGGAGCAGCCATAGGGGTTTGTGTAGGATCCTTCACTTGTGTGCAGACTTTTAAAGTCTCTCTATGGCCTCAAACAAGCTCCTTGAGCTTGGTATGCCAAGATGGACTTCTTTCTTCTGACAGTTGGGTTCAAACGGTGTCATTTTGATATGAATATATACATTTTGTAGTAGGATGACACTCTCACATGCTTGGTTCTCTATGTTGATGACTTATTGATCACATGGAGTCACTCATCCACCATCAAGGTGGTGAAAATTTCTCTACATGATAGATTCCTAATGTATGACTTATGTATTTTTCATTACTTCTTGGGGATTTAGTTCACTAAATCATCTTCGGGCATCTTCCTTGGACAACCCAAGTATGCACTTGATATGCTCTCAAGATTTCACATGGCTGAATATAAGCCTGCACCGACTCCATTTTTGTTAGGGGTCAAACTTGAGGCTAAGTGTTCTTCACCCTTGGTTGATGGCACTTTGTACTGACTACTTGTTGGTAGTCTCATCTCATCTACTTGACTCATACGAGACCTGACATTTCGTATGATATGGGAATGGTCTCTCAATTCATGCAAGAGCCACATGAATTGAATTATAAAGCAACTAAGTGGATCCTTCACTACATTCAGGGTACTCATAATTATGGGATTCAATATGCAGCAAGCATGGATATTGGCTTGGTGGGACACAAAGATTCAAATTGGGCAGACGATTCTCAAGATCGTAAGTCTATTGTAGGGTATTGCTTCTCACTTGGTCTTGGTCCAATTTGTTGGTCGAGCAAGAAGAAATATGCAATTTCTCTTTCATATATAGAGGTTGAGTATCGAGGGGAAGTTAATGCCACCCCTGAGGCTATTTGGCTTCAAAATATTCTCACTAAGTTTGGTATTTCAGTTAGAAAGCCTACAATCATCTTTTGTGATAATCAGAGTGCAATACAGATCTCAAGGAATCAAGTTCATCATCAGAGGATGAAACACATTGAGATTCATATGCACTACATTCAAGAGTTTATTTAGGAAGCCATCATTTATCTTAAGTATTTTTCTACATTGGAGCAGACTGCAGACATCTTCACCAAAACCTTCATAGAAAGAAAGTTTATTCATCTATGAGCTTTTCTTGGGGTGCGACAAGTGTCTACTTCAGGAGGGGATTCTTAGTCCATTGTACTCTCTCTATTTTGGGGGGGTATTTTCTCTCTCTATTTAGGGGGGGAATTCCTCTTATGGGGGGGCTTCTTCTTATGGGGGGATCTCTATGTACATGGGTACCTAACATGGCTTCATTTTCTGGAACCAATATTTTCGCCCACCTAAGCTATGCTTAAGGGGGCATGTTAGTGTAGGGTTTTTATTTTCCTTATGTTAGGGGTATTTCTTTTTTTCCTACAAATATTATTTAAGCTTGATTGGGTTTATTAGGAGTGGTTAATATGAGGACACATGGTGAAATACATCAGCTACATCTGTCACTCTCTCCCACACATGGTTAGTTGAGTTACACATCCTCTTTTGGCTTGTTTTTCCACCTCTCATAATCACTATTATTTTTTTTCCTAGGTAGGTTATGGGGTATTTGGGTTTCTCACCCTCTTTTGTCTTTATGTGCCACCTCTTTTTTGTCTTCACCTAAGGAGGTTATGCCACATGTTTTTTCATTTACCAAGTAGGTAAAACCTCCCACCTTTTATGGGTAGGAGTTAATGCACCTCTTGTATGTATTTTCCCTTATTTTTCTATATATTGAGCACTCTCCTCTCACCTTCACTAGTTTGGCTAGTTCGGTGATCACTCGATGAGAGTATTGAGAGTATTCTACAATTTTTCTTGCCTTGTCTCTATTTTTTTCTCATTTCTAATTTCTCTTCATTCTTCTATTTTGATCTTTGATCATTTGTCAAGTGGAGTTGCATGTGATCTACGATCGATATTAGATCCTGGCTTGGTTCTCACTTCTCATAGAATATAAGAAAAAATATCTTAGGAACTTGGCCTGTCCTAGGTTAACTAGTTTAAGAATCCTAATCAATTTTCTTGAGAACTTTCTTATCTCAAGCAGGAAATATTAAGCTTGCATCTAAAGTCTTAATTAAATTCCACCTTCAATTTAGGAGCATCATCCCATAGATTTCAAAAATATAACCCCACCAAACCATCCAAATCATCAACCTTAACCAATTTTTATACCTTCATCCTTATAAATCAAATTAGAAAATACAAAAAAATCATAAAATATAAAATGCCAACAAAATCCAAAAAAATGTAATTTCCATTTCATGTCACCCATCACTAGATTGCAAGTGACAAAGAGCATGGAATAAAACAACACAAATCCTTTAATAACTAGTCATATCCATTATACCCAAGGAAAAATATCAAGATCCCAAACACATTATGAGACAATAGATGAGCAAGAACACCTTGTAAGCCAATGTGACAATTCTTGTAGGTTCATATTTAATTTATTAATGATGATAATACATAGTCATACTTATATCTTCTTGTAAACCTTGATAGAGATCATTTCTATAGAAGGAGACAGTAGCCCCCATAACTTTGATAAGCCTAAGTTCAATAATATTTTCCAATGAGAGCCCATATAAAATAGTCACCCAAAACAAAAACAAAAACTCACAATCCAACCAATGACTAACCTACATTAGATAGATCATTTTTCACCTTTCCTCATACTTCATCATCTAATCCTCCCACTGCATATACACCCAAAATCTATTGACAAACATACCAAAAAATTTAAGATTATTTTCCATCTACCCCATAACATAACATTTCACATCACATTCAATCTTCATCTAATCACATTCATCTTAAAATCTAATCCACTTTGATGAAACAAAATATTCCTCCTCCATCTAATACACCCCAAACAACATTCACATCCCTATCATTATTAATTCAATCCCTACCACCAATATCCATAACCCCAACCAACACTTTCCCAACTAACCATGATTCTATCTCATAATTCCCATCACTCATCCTTGAATCAACCACTAATGTATCTTATCCACCCATAACATCTTATCTTCCACCACTAAAAAATATATGAAAATCCACCTATCAATAACTAGCATGCCACCAACAATATATTCCTCTAATAAACACACTTCAATCCACCTATCAACAACCACCATCCCATCAAGAATATTTTCCACCAACAAACACACTTTAATCTACCTATCAAAATTAAAATTAATTTTGATGGGGCAACTAAGGGGAATCCTAGGCATGTTGGTTGTGGGGGTGTTGAGGGATGAAGAGGGTAGTATTTTATTAATGGTGGCACTCCCATTGGGAACCCAAAACAATCATCTATTTGAGGCCGAAGCAACATTTAATGTGATTAAATTGGCATTGGATAAAGGTTTTAGAAAGGTTTAGATCAAGGGGTACTCTCTTAACATCATTAAGTGCATGCAAAATCTTAGCAAACCTAGTTATACCATTGAAATGACCATCCATGATGTTATTGCTATGATCCACATGTTTGAAGATGTTATAATTACTCATGTATTTAGGGAGGGGAACTCGTTGGTGGATTTTTTCACCAACGAGGGGGTTAAATTAATGAATACCAAGATATGGTATGGATACAACTTAGTACCTGTTGAAGCCTCGACCTTACTAATTAATGATAACAATAATAGATTATGAGGAGAGATGGGATGTGTGTTTATTGAGTACTCATTGCATCACACATTTTTGGCCATTTTTTAGCCCATTTCTATTTACTCAATGGTGATAGAGAAAAATATTTGGATCTTACATTAGAACAAACACATTGAGAAAATAGGAGGTGATCACAACAGAGTAGAGTCACTCTCTTATGATGGAGTGATAAACAAGAGCATGGTGTCAAGAATTTTGGAAGGAGGCCTCACCCCCTTTATGGAGTGGCTTCATGGTTTTGACCATGAAGCTTTGAATATTTTTGTGAGAGGTTGGAGAAACAAGAATATCATAGTGAATGGTACAAAATTTTCAATCATAGAGGAGTTTATTGCCCAAATTTTTGGTCTGCAACTTCAAGGTCCAATATTTTTAAAGGAAAAGAAAAGTAATAAGGATTCCCTAAATGCATTTTGAAAGGTGATGAAAGGGAGAATTTGATAAGGTTCTCTATGTAGGGTTATGATAGATTATCTATCAAACCCATTTGAGTTGAAATCATTGAAGTGATAATGTAGTATATGTAGAAATGAACAAGCCAACTACAAGGGGGTGAATCAGTTGTAGCAAATTAAACCTTCAAAACCCTCATCAATAATCAAATCCACATGCATTCATTAAACCCTTATTTTGTTAGTATCATGATTAAATGTGGAAAGAACATAACATAAACTAAAATAGCAATTCCATACAAAAGAGAACACCATGTTTACATGGAAAACCCAATGAGGGAAAACTCACAGTGAGGATTAGCTCACAATATAAGTAATTGCAAAACCGGTACAAGGGCTCATTGCCAAAATAGGACACATTGTCCAAAAGGGCTCATAGCCAAGGCTCACTGCCACATAAAGAAATACAAGAAGATAGAAGAAGAATGTTACACAAATAACACTTCTCAATGCAACAAGGAAATCCACCACAATGCTCCAACAATCTCACAACCTTGCTTGAATGATTTTGGATGCCTTCAACTCACTTCCTTCATAAATCCTAACACTGAAATTCGCACTGCTCTACACAAATTTGCATCACACACTTCACTGACATTGATCTTACATCTATCAAGTGCTTCAAATTTCATTCATTCCACAACTTACAACAACACCACACTTATTTATATCAACCTCAACCTCAAAAACCTTCTCCAATATTGGTAACTAGTCGTTATACATAAAAATTCAAAAGAGGTTAGAACCTAAACATTCCTGCAATGGATAGGAATTAAGGTGACCTACATAAATCCTTGATTATGACCCAAATAGATCCAAACACACCTCAACATGCTTTCATAAGCTTGCATGTAGTGTCAAACACAAGTTCATCCAATACTCATGCAAAACACCATAAACATTAAGTACACGCTTCCTCAAATCAATCTAAAACTTCTAGACAACATAATTCACTTGAACAAGATCCAAAATAATTCATGAACTACTTAAGATTCATCAAATACTTCATCCAAGCTTGCATCATTTAAATACTTCAACTCAAAACAACCGGTAACTCTTACTTGCATACTAATAAATGAAAATCACTCTAGACTACATCAAATCAAGTAAAACCTTGAATAAAAAAAGATACAAGCATTATAAGCAACTTCCCAAATCCACACAACCTGAATCCAAACAACAGAGAAATGCAGAACAAATACATTTCTCCTATGCCACAAAAAACATCACTAAACAACTGGCTTACACACTAGTAAAAATATCTCACATTGTACAATGATCTAGAAACCCAAATTATGAATATAGTAACCTCTAACAACCCTGAATAACCTGCAAGATCCACATAGGCATAACATCAACAAAGAAGAAATGAGGAGCCCAATATCGGGGCACACTATGAACACTTGCACAACACAGTTTACTTTGTTTATCAAATTTCCTAAAAAGCACTTGGAAACCAAGTACCAAAGACAACATCTCAACTCATTTCATCATTCCAACTCATCTTTAGACACTACAAAAAAAATATAGCTCCATCTACTCACAACACTTCCTCAAGGTCTCAACTACACATGCACAACCTATTTTCCTCTTTTTCACAAATTTTTCAATATCCTCAACATCTTCATCTCATAGTTGACATTAATGACAACACCAATCAGTATACATCATGTTGACATTAATGAAAATACCTTCATACTTGCAACAATCTCCCCCTTTGTCATTGATGGCAACATAATGTGTGAAAAAAAAACTATCAAAGACAAGACAACATACACAGCCTACACAACATTCTTAAACTCTCTCCCCCTTACAAGAGTCTCTCTCCCACAACTTTCTTCATTGTTTCCTTACATGATTCTCTCTCTCCCCATGAGTAGATAAGCTTTTTCACATGATTCTCTCTCCCCCTTTGAAATCAATGACAAAGGAAAAAGTTTGCATTATTCTCCCCCTTTGAAACTGAACCAAGAAACTTGTTCTAAACACTCTCCCTTAGGAGTACACCTAAACAAATCAGAAACATGTGACACTACCTACTCCCCGTGAGAGGTAGCCACCAACATCAATCCAAACAAGAGATAGATCCATAGATCCACTAAAATGATACATCTCCATATGCATCCAGTTCAAATAGGGAGGGGTGATAACCCCCAACTTCTCCCAAAGATACTCAAAAGTATCCTTAGGAAGAGCCTTAATAAATATATCAGCAATATGATCCTTTGTAGGAACATACTCAAGCTTCACTTCATTCTCCATAACCTTTTCTCTCAAAAAGTGATACCTAATAAATATATGCTTTTTCCTTGAATGCATCACTGGATTCTTTGAAATGTTAATTACACTTGTATTATCATAGAAAATAGAAATAGGCTCATCATATACAACTTTGATATCTTTCAATGTTTGTCTCATCCAAAATACCCATGCACAACATGATGTTGTTGCAATATATTTGGCCTCTGTAGTGGATAGGGGAACTGAATCCTACTTCTTGCTTAACCATGACACCAATCTACATCCAAGAAAGAATGCACCATTACTTGTACTTTTCTTGTCATCAACACAACCAACCCAATCTGCATCTATATATAATAAGATAACATGATAACTAATCTAAGAAGGGCCAATGTGACCTAAGAATAGAGGAAATAAATAAATATTTTTATGCAGTCTTCTCTCACACACTTGCATGATTATTTTTCATTTCCCTTAGGTTATGGCCTTATATTTTATTACTAAGAATTCACACTCATGCATTCTATAAGGGTATAGAAATTTTGGGGTGAATTGAAAGATGCACCTATTGGAAGTGGAAATATGTCATTCTAGGCTAGGCTTGTGATAAATTTATATATAGCAAAGTGAAGGAGAAGAGTGGATTACCCTCTCGTATGAGGTTCTACAACTTATTTTCCTTTCATTTCAAAACATTAATATTCACATACCTTTGGTTATATAGAGGATATTCCTTAGATAAGCTTTTATATCCTAGTTAAGACCTTTTGGATGTCATTTTTTTGTGATGCAATGATAGCAGCCCCAAGAATTTATCATAATTCTAAGATTTTGAGATAAAGCTAATTGTGGGTAAGGCCTTGGCCTCCATGGTAAGGGGTCTATAGGTTACCCATGACCTTCCATTCTCTATCTATCTTTCACTTGGTAGATAGTATATTTGTGGGACCACAATAATGACACTCATATTTGAATAATTTTAAGATTGTATAAAGCATTTAGCGTGCCTTCTTGTGTAAAGCAACAATTGATTCCAAACTTTGGAATAAATCCAAATTTCTTCAAAAAGTTAAAAATATAAAATCTTTATTTTTATTTGTTCATTTACAATCTTCCTCTTGCTAATATTTAGATATCAACCATATCCCACCAACTACATTGACATCAAATAATTTAACCAATTCTAAAAATCCCATTTCTTAGATATTAGGAGCAACGACCATTTATATCCAAACTCCACCAAATCCAAACAACTTAAGCCAAAAACTCAAAACTAGATATAATAATTTTCCTTTTTAGATATCAAGAATCATCCATAAAGCAACCATAATTTTCATCCCAAATCATAAATAAAAATACTAAAATTCATCCAATCTAATTCCCAAAATTCACCAAAAAAATCCCAACATCCCAAATTGAGTCCAAAACCATCATCCAAATGTTCATCGTAACATCATCCTACTCCATAAACCATCTATCCTAAATACTCATCCCATGACTCAATCAATATTATCCATAATCAACCTAAAACACAAATATAAATCCACCTGAAATCATCATCTAATCAAATTAAATCAAACCTCCTTTGAAATAAATACCCCATCACAACCATCCTCAATTCTTGTATGTTGAAGAACTTTGTCCATGTGAAATATAAATCCAATTGAAATCAAATTATCCCATAAACCTTGGAAAAAAATATCTTAGGAACTTGGCCTATCCTAAGTTAACTATTTTAAGAATCCTAATCAATTTTCAAGTGAGAACTTTCCTATCTCAAGTAGGAAAAATTAAGCCTCCATCTAAAGTCTTAATTAAAATCCACCTTCAATTTAGGAGCATCATCCCATAGATTTCAAAAATATAACCCCACCAAACCATCCAAATCATCAACCTTAACCAATTTTTCCATCTTCATCCTTAGAAATCAAAGTATAAAATATAAAAAAATAATTAAAAAATAATCATAAAAACTAAAATGCCAACAAAATCCAAAAAAATATAATTTCCATTTCATGCCACCCATCACTAGATTGCAAGTGGCAAAGAGCATGGAATAAAACAACACAAATCCTTTGGTAACTATTCATATCCATTATACCCAAGGAAAAATATCAAGACCCCAAATACTTCATGAGACAATAGATGAGCAAGAACACCTTGTAAGCCAATTGACAATTCTTGTAGGTTCATATTTAGTAGGTTCATATTTAATTTACTAATGATGATAATACATAGTCGTACTTATATCATCTTGTAAACCTTGATAGAGATCATTTCTTGGAATAATTAATTATAGAATACATATATCATCTTGTAAACCTTGATGATATTCTCTTTGAAACCTCTTTTTCTCTCTACTTTATCTCACATCTACTAGAATGCATATGGTCGCTAAAGTGGGGGAAAATATAATGGCATAAATTGCATCCTATGCAATTTCACATCCCATGAGCCTCCCCTTTACATAAATTATAGACAATAATGCAATGTTCCTTTTATCTAACTTTAATTTAATCCTTAATTACTTAAACCATCTATTTCCTTTCATTAAGGTGGATTTATGTCTTAGACAAACACATACTAGATGCAAATGTATGTGCATCATGCAAACGTCCCAAATATATTTCAAGTTATAGTAGTTGTTGAGATTATGTTTCTTTCCTATCAGTGAACTTAACACCTCTACTACTTTGTAGACGCACTGGGATGACTCTTGCATGCATAGAACTCCCTAAAACACTTCATTTGAGAGGCTTTCTCTCTACACAAGAAGGATTTCACAAGATTTTCATTCTCTCTTGCTATTTCTTCATCACAACAACTTCTTTGCCTCTATTTTACCATATCCATTGCATCTTCTTGCTCTCATAGTCATACTACATTGAAGCTTTGGTATTATCAACATATTTCTCTCAAGCTTGGAGATTGCAGCCTCTCCCTTTCGACATTCTCATTTTGCTAAAGGAGGGTAACTATGATTTCTTCATTACATTGTCTTTTAATCTAGTTAGCATATTTTTCTAGTATATTTTCTTCTTTCTATCACATCTATTTTATTTATCTTTATCCTACCTGGGTGTGCATAGAGGTGGAAACACCAAAGCAAGGATTTGACTAAGGAAAATCCCTAAACAGCCCCAACATTTTTCCTTGGTCTTATGTGCACAGGTACTGAAGATATTTCTTTGTTGGAGGCTTCATCTCCTAGTTCTCTATGAGAATTTTCTTCCTTTCCTCTTGCTTTATCATCTTCCATTCATTTAGTTTAAATTACTTTAATTTCTATTATTCTCTGTTGTTTACTCACATTTTAAGAGTTTCTAGTTATCAAAACTGTTAGTAGCCACTTTGTTATTTTCTTAGACATTCTCAATTTTTGGTATGTATGAGATGTCAGTGCGCCATGGGGACGTCTATGCGTCGCGATGTCGTCCTTAACTGAGAGCTTGTCAATTTTCCTAGAAGACCTCTATGACTTGCTCTTTTAGCTTCTGAAACTCTCACCTTTTAATTTTGTATAAAACATAAACAATTTACACTTCATATTTTTATCTTGTCACCTTAGCAATGTCTTTTGAGGTATTTGAGGGCTATGTTTTCCTTGAGACTCATCGTGTTAATAATAAAAAAATCTCCTTCTCCACAACTAGTAAGTTGAGTTTTGCAACTTAGCAAGGGTGCACTTCTAAGTGATAACAGAAATAATACTAGCATTGAGTTGACCTATGAAATATCAATTGCTAATCTTTCAAGACAATTAAGAGGATCCACATTATTAGGAATTATTAGGAGAGAGTGATGTTGGTTTGGTACATTTATTATATTCAAAATCACATTCACAATTTCATGTCTCTTTATAATCTAGATTAGATTTAGTTTTTTTTGCATAGACATATATATATATATAGTACCAAATACCTTAAGATATACATAATATTCACTAACACCACAAGGCATAAACTAAGCTATATTCATTTATTTGTTTGGAGAAAAGATGCATCATGTGGAAATAAATCTAATCTGCATTATATTTAGGGATAAAAGAAGTATTGAATATAATCACTAGCTAGGGAATTAAAAGAGGAATACAACATGAAATATTTACCAAACTAACATAAAATGTATCAGTTAGATACAATATAAATTTATAAATGAAGATAGTGATGTCATCATTAACAATTATATAATTAGCAAGAAAGAATTTTTTGATAAATAACAAAACATTGTAGAAATTCATAATCACAATTCAAAATATTCATATTATTATCATGTAAAAGAAATGAAGTATCATTAATATGATCCTCTAAAAAATAATCATCATCAATTCATGAGTGATGAAAGATAATGAAAGAATAATCATCATAAAGGACATAATGATTGTTCAATAGAAGAAAAAAAATTCAAACACAATTATGTTCATAAACACAACCATAGGGTCATTCTCCAAATAAAAAAAATAGAAACCAAAAATAAATGAAAATATTTAAAATCAAGAGTTACTATTTTTTTCACCCAATGAGACAATAGTAGCACTGGTCTTACCAATCTATCAACCATTATTAGACTTTCAAGATAGCCAATAGTGAACTATTTGCAACTAAAAATGATTTTAACAAGTTTGTCTCCAAAGAAAAGGTCCAAATACTTATTCTCACAATTATTTTGATTGTAATTTTTTGTTTCGTAGATAAAATTCTCAAGTTTTCTTATAGTTTATACGTGTTTTTTTGGATCTCTTTGAAAATCCATATTCATTAAAAAAATATTAACAAACATATCCAACAACAAAAATAAATAAAGAACACCAAGTTCACACGCATATACTTATAAGAGAGTGAGGAAATTTTTAATTGTGAAACTATAGTGTTATAACTTTTTAGAGAATTTGGGGTTCCAAAATCAATTTCAAGTCCTAGTAACACCAAATTTGGTGTTAAAAACATAGTTTCAAACCCTACTAAATTGAGAAATTATTTCTAACCTTGCAAACATCAGGAATTATAGCCCACTTCAACCAAAACCTAAGGAAAAATAAAAAAAGGTGATTCCAAAATCCCCTACAAATATTATGAGAAATATATTCATTTTACGAGCATTAAAGAAAGTTGAAAGCATAATGTGAAGTAAGAAAATACACTTAAATCTTGTGTAGCAATAATTATTAGACTTTCAAGATCATAATAAATAGTGAATCCAAATTTACTATTTTATTCATAAATAATCAAAATTTTGATTACCCATTATAGGAAAATGGTTAGCAGAATGATTTGTCTATTGACCCAAATTGATTGCACTAGCCACAAGTAGGTATCTTTTGTCATCTATTAGAACTCCATCTCTTGTCGGCCCAAGATACCCTTAGAAGCCCCATCAAAGTTCAACTTATACCACATAGGAGGAGAGGGATTACACAATGTTCTTCCTTTGGGATTTAGATACCTTAAATAGATTTGATATATCAAAATCCACAAATTCTAAGGAAAAAAATATTCATATTGAGTTTATAAACCCCAATCTTAGGAGAAAATGAAAATTTATCTTTAACTATAACAAGAAAGTTTTCTGTAATGACCAAACACATTTTATTATTCACCCTATTCATCGAGAATTTCTATTCCTAAAAAAAAAATTATTTCTCTCCTTCCAAAAACCCTTAAGTATCATGGGGTAAGGTAGTAGATCAAAGGAGTTTTAAAGAAGGATTTTGGTATAGAGATACCCATTGTTCTAGCAAACATTGAATGTGATTGGGATGGACCAACTAACTTGGAAGAGAGTAAGAAATTCCAAACCTTCATGGAAGGGAACATTCCAACATCAAATGACAAAAATTGTCTTCTTCTTCATAGAGGGAGCACCTATTAGGAAGAGTAAATCCCCTTTTAACAAGATTATCGATGATATCTTATTTTTATCCATCACCCTTAGGAAAATATTAACTTTAACTATCCATTGAGGCATCCACTATTTGACCCAAAATCCAAAGGAAAAAAAAGTAGATCCCTATGGGGATAGCTAGCCAAATTATATCATCATATCTAGAGACTTGAGGAATATGAAAAAAGAGTATCAAGGATTGTAAACTAGAAAGGGACCTCACAAAAGTAGTAGAAGGAGAATTGGTAAAGTTATTCCAATATTTCACACCATTAACCTCTTCAGTATAATCCAATCACTTTATTTCCAAAGGTAATTTTATAAGTCCATAGTATGAGTTTCATAGGAAACATCCTTCAATGGTTATTTAAGCAAAAAATTATCCTCCCAAAAATTAATGTTAGCTCCATCTCCTTACTTTCATTTTGTGCCTTTATTAAAAGATAAATATACTAGATATCATATTTTTTCGAATGCAAGATCCTTAGGGAAGATCATTACATGTTAACACATCACCATAATAAGAAGAAACATATTATTTTACTAAGTAAAGTCAATTATTTTCACTCATTCAAAAATATCTAAGTAATTTTAACATTGAGAGCTATATTGAGGTCCATAACCCTCTTTATCCCTAAGCTCCCCTTATTTCTAGGCTTACAAACTAAGTCCCAAGCAACCGAATCAATTATTTTCATTTCTTCCATATCTACCCATAGAGTTTTTTTCAATTTGTTTAATATTATGAACAAATTTTATTGGGATTCTCAATAAACTCTTACAATAAACAAGAAGATTCTACAAAGAAGCTTTGATCAATTGAATTTTACCAACTTGGCTAGGAATGCCACTCTTCCTACCCATGAGTTTTTGTTGAAACCTATCCAAAAGTTTGCTCAAAAAAGAATCCAATACACCACCCTAAAAGAGAGGAATTCCATGGTAGGAAGAAGAGAGGGATTCAACTTGGTACCCCAAGATATTAGCAATTTTATGTTGTCTCTAAAAAAAGTATTGAAAAGAAATATAGTACTTTTAGGAAGACTTATTTATTGACCTAAGTATTTTTCATACTTTGATAAAAAAAAAGTTTTATCTCCTTATCCTCCAAAGCTGAAGCTTCCCCTGTGATAATCATATCATCCACAAACTATTAACAAGAGAAAGGAGCATTGGTTAAAACAAGTTTTATACCTTTAAAACCTCACTCACCAGATCCTTGAAGGGGATTAACACAGATTTATTCAGCAGGCAAAGGAGACTAATTCTATATGATTTTTCTTTATAATTCATCGCAATACTAATAATGATCAATCTCAGCTTTACAAAATACACAACATCATTAACTAATAAGTTCTTAAAACAATGTTAGGATGCACCCTTCCAAGGGAAAAAAATCTCTAAATTTTCAAAAGAATTTGCAAAATACACAACATCATTAACTAATAAATTCTTAAAAAAATGTTGGATGCACCTTCCAAGGGACATACCTCTCCAAATTTTCAAAAGAATTGTGGTCAAAGCAAGTTTGATACCTTTAAGAACTCACTCAAAACTTTACATAAGATTATAACCAAAGCCTCCACCATAATAAATAAGGGGAAATGGGATCACCCTACCAAATACCTCTAGAACTTTTGAAAAATCCAAAATATAAGCCATTAATAATAATTAAAAAATTAGGAGTAGAGATCAAATCCAAAATGGTTATAAGAAGTTTACCCTCAAATCCAAATATTTTGAGAAAATTAAGAAACAAATCCCAACATACCTGATCATAGGCCTTCATTAAATCCAACTTAAAAATAAAACTAACATTCTTATTAACCATGAAAGAGTAAAGAACCTCATAAATGGAGATAATGGAAAACATTTTTTTTTTCCATTCACAAACCCACTCTACTATGAGGTAATTAGTTTTAGAAGAGCATGTTGCAACCTGGCTATAATCTTAAAAAAAGATTTTATAAATCAAGTTACATAGGCTTAAATTCCCAAAATCAACAAAAGAGTTAGCCCCAATCTTCGTATGGATGAGGAACAAGAAAGTAGAGTTCAATCCATTCAACACACTCTCACTTGCAAAGAATTCCTTATTACCTACTGGAACATAGAAAAAGGTAAGTGGGTGTGATCCAAAATGGAATGATTAAATGAATCTATTATGCACGTACACTTTCTCTATTTTCATTAGGAAATGAGATCCACAAAGGTGGGATTGACTTTCAACCCTTAAGTGAGTCAACCCTAATGGAGATCTTGTTGTTTTCCTTATGATAGAAAATGGTAAAATATCCTGAAATGAAATTTTGGGAGATGAAAATAAAATGCCTAATGAACTCAATTGTGCAATGTAAAACTTAAAATGCAGATTTAAAGCATAATACTAACATAACCCACAATCTCCTAGAAAATCTAAGAAGGTTAAATTGTTATGTTCCTGTCACCAAAAGTGTTGCAAAGTGTCCTGCTGGGACACATTAACCCAAGGGCGAATGGGTCTTTGTATAGGGATTTTTCTAAGCTTCAGAGGTCCTCTAGAGATGGATTTGAGCTTTTGTTTTCCCTAAATTTCATTGTCGAAAATTCAAAAATGAATTTGGGATCTATGTTTCCATGGCTTGATGATAATGTTGACAATTTTGACAACTTTATAAAATTGCACTTTTGATCCAATTTCAATCCTTCTTCACCTAAAAATTTGCAATCACATGAAGAGGATAATTTTTTTTGTTTTTGGTGTATAAGGGTTTTCCTTGGTCAAACCCTAGTTTGGTAATTAAACATTGATAATGAAATGATAAAAGAAGGAATTGATGAATGAAGAAATCTTGTTACACCTCACCAAACCCTTTAATGGTTGCCCTTAAAGGACTAAAGTCTATCACATCACTCCAAGGATTGGATCCTGCATGCAATGGCTTCATTAAATGCTTGATTTGACACTTGATTTGATGCTTGAATGATTGAAACCTACATCACAATGTTAGCTCAAAAACATGCATGAACACACATAAATCTTGACATCATGATAGGCTCTTGAATGTTGCAATAATTAACTAATAAATTTGCTCCCCAATGCTCTTGACAATAATCTTTGCTCTTGTGAAAGTTGTGTGCAACGAGGATTGTCAAGGTGGGTCGATTACGCTTGATCCATGATGAATCGAAGCACAATCTATCCACTAAACCTCAATCTACCAAACAAGATCATTCAAAATTAAAAGTTAAACTAAGCATTTATACAAACTAAAAGTTACAAACTATGAAAAATAGTTAAATTCTTGCTCTAACCCATTTGAAACTTATCCTGTTTTGGAATTGATGTCGTGTTGATGTGGAACAATGACCCTTTCCCAATCCCATGATTAGTAAGCATGTTTCAGTCAATTCTATGGAAGAGAATTGATGAAACCATTGTGATAAATGGATAAAAACCTGATTAATTCTAAATTGAAAATGATGCAAGCTAAATTAACATGTTTTTATGCTACAAATGATCTAACTATGCAATTGCTAAGCTAATATAAGCTAATTCTAAGCTAAAAGATGGAAACCCTAATTCATATACAAACTAAGATGGATGCATGGAAGCCATTAATGGATGCTTTAAGCTATTTTGCAACTAAAATAAACTAAAACAAGCTAAAAGTGAGTAAAGTATGAGTGTGGATGCAAGTGACTTCAACAGTATAAGTTTGCAATTGAAAGATGGATCCATTTGTCTCCAAATAGTGTCCTATTTATAGGAAAGCAAATGAGAAATGGAGGGTTGAGATTGAAAAGATTAATCAACGGTCTAAGATGGAGATGAGAGGCATGGATCACGAATTCTCATCAACAGATGAGAATGCATGATGGGATTTAATCAAGGGTTCACATTTTCTCCAAACAAACACACTTTTGACCTACTCACATAGGTCAGAGGTGACTTGTTCAAAAGGTTAAAGGTTAAAACTTGCATTAGAAGCTAAGTGAAAATATCCCTTTTTCAAATGATGGAGGAATAAGAATATTCCTTGGAATATTCATTTGGGTGAGGATAAAAGGAATTTTGCAAATTAAAAGAAATTCTTAATTGTGCAAAAAGGGGATAAGGAATATTCCATGGGAATATTCCCCTTCTTAGAGGAAAATTAGTTTAATTGCTAATTAAACAAGGTTTAATCATGCAATTAGGCGATTTGGAGGAATTAAAGTGTTATTCATTAAATTAAATGATTTAATGAATGGGGGAGAGATGAAATGATATTTAATTAAATAACTTAGGGTTATTTAATTAAATTAGAAGACTTAGGGAATTAAATTAAATGTTTTGATTTATTTAATATAATGAGATGAAATGTTAGTGTGAAGAGGGAGTGAATTAACCTGAATTCATAAAGTAGGTTAATCAATGAAAATGATGCCATTAATTAAATTAGCTAGGTTAATTTAATTAATGAAGCGAAAAGAGGATGGATTTGAAGAAATGATGTTAATAAACCTATTTTGAGTGTATGATATCAATCAAGACATTTTTTCAATGTCTACATTTTGCCCCTCTTTGAAGCGAGGTACCTACTGCTTCGGTTCAAAGAATAACGCTTTTTGGATCAAAACTGCTGCTTAAATCAAAAAATAAAAAAATTCTGATTTTTTTAGATGCCCCAATGGAAGGATAAAGTTGATTCCCTACCCCCTCGAGAAATTGGGTGAAAATTTTAAATTTTGGGTTGATTTCTCGACAAAGGTTAAAGTTGCCCCAAGGGTCCAGAAAGGCTTTGAGATGCAAGAATTATGCCAAAAATGCAAAAAATGATGCAAAATAAGGTCCAAATTGGAAAAATTGGTGAAATGATGATAAACCCTAGCTTGAAGGTGAAATTAGGGCAAAAAAACCCTAATTTTCTAGCTTGAATAAGCCAAGAAGGGTCACTTTCAATTCATTTGTGGATTCACACTTGAGAGATTCTTGTTATTTTGAGCTCTGACCCTCCAACAAAATGGCACGACAAGAGCTTCCCAAGCACATCTCTGACTAAGTTCGAGAGCATCAGTGACTTCCAAGCGCAGGACCACTAATATGTAACTCCGAACTTGATTTGAAATTTGACTTTTGGATGCATTTATTATGCTTTGAAATTTAAACTTTGGGGGAATCGCTATATAGTGACGCCCAAATTGCAATCGGCAACGCTTAAATGAATTATAGGGACGCAATTTATATGGCGACGCTAGTCATGATTTAAAATTAGGGTTTCTAATTTTAAATTGTGACACACGCTTATATAGCGACACACTTGTTGATTTAGAAATTAGGGTTAGGGTTGCCAAAGTTTAGATAGTGACACCCGTGTGTTTAGCGACACATTTTTTGATTTACAATTTTCAATGCTTTTAGGCGTCGCAATTTAAAATTTAAATATAGCGACGCTATTGCAAATAGTGACACTATTGTGATTTTGGAGCTATAAATTCCAAATTGAGTCAAATTTCCTTGATTTCCTGATGTCGTGCGCTTCATGGATGCAGGAGGTCATTACACCGCTAATGTCACATGAGCACAAACCCACCGTGTTGGAGAGATTGAGCTATTTTTCAGAGTTACGCCAAGAGCACTAGGAAGAGATCGGTTTTTGGTATGTTGCATATGCACCCGTCATCCGAGTACATTTAGCTACGATTATTGCTTTGTGTGAGAGATGGCACAGTGAGACGATCATTGCGGCCAACATTTTAGGTTTGGTGGCTCCTGACAGACACAGTAGAGGGTTCAGCCTAGGATGGGGATTGGTGTGGCATAGGATGTTGCACAGGAGGACTCTTTTTGCATGGGGTCCAGTGATGCTAGCCTCATTATATCATGACATGCATGATTTTGTTTACTACGATGGGAGAGCCATTGGTGCAGGGGTGACTCTGCTTCATATTTGGATATGGGAGCATATTGTCATGCTCTGACCTATTGTGTAGATGGCAGACATCAAGCCAGATGATCCTATGATCTGGAAATATAGAGGTGCTACTACACTAAGGAACACCGGACAAATTAGGCTCCTATATTAGCAATGGGTCATTGATGATATGACATTTTTCCATTGGCACCCATGGCTAAAGATGCCACCATGGTTTGATGATGTGCAGTAGTTATACTTCACCAAGCAGACCCGATATATGCAGGGTTTCAAGCACACCATTATTGAGCACTATTTACCAGACAAGTTGGCTTGGTAGTTTGGGGAGGTCCAGGATAGGCCAGATGATGCCTACAGGGCCATTTTTTCTAGGTTAGCTAGAGAGGTTCCCACATGGGGACCGACCATTCCAGTTCCCAAGCTAGTTGAGAGCTTTAGACAATTAGCAACTCAGCCTTGGGCCTATGATTAGGGCCAGGCAGTAGCATAGACTATTCTTGCATATGATGCCTGGTTTGTACCTCCACAATGGTTGATAGATCCAATAGGTGCTCCTCCACGAGGGAGACCTAGAGGCAAGGGAGCTAGAGGTAAAGGATGGGGTGGCCAGGATGATCAGGTTCTAGGTGCTCCATCGATAGGAAAACAACTTCCTCAGTATCCTCCTGTTGTACAGTAGTAGGTAGCATCGCGACCACCACCAAATTCTAGGGATGCACAGATACAACAGGTGCAGACTTTGATTGGTGAGTGGGATCAATCCCACCAGTAGATTTTGAGTATTACTATTGAGTGAGACCAGGTACGATAGCAGGTGGTGGCCATCATGACTGAGAGAGACAAAGCTTTACAAAGGCTACAAGCCATGACTGTAGAGAGGGACCAGGAGGTTGCTTGGTGCCAACAAATAGAGGCTATGATGGTGGCCACACATGGCAGGACTATTTCAGCTAGATTATATAGAGAGGTCATGACAGAGGCTTTGTATTATAGGAAACATTACGACCGAGATGTACCGCAGGCACTTAGACAACTTGATTTTTTGCAGCGCAATGATGCATGGCCAAGAGCAGAGGATCAACTTGAGAGGCAAGCCGGAGAGGGTAGCAGCCATCAGGGCTAACCTTCAATGTACAATTTTTTTTTGGTTTTGTTGCCCGATTCTTTACCACAAATATACATTCATGGGTTCCTTTTTGATAGCCTCGTGTATATTGTACTTATGATTGTTATACATACACTGATCCAGATTTTGTACCATGACATTCATTTTTTGATATATATATGATACGTATACAAATGCTATATGATGTGTTCATCTTATTTCATGTTTATGGATGCATATTATATGAGATGCTTATATTATGTATGGATGCACTCTACTTATGTCTATATGATATGCGATGATCATGATATGATATGGATGCAATGTTGTGTTCTTTTTCAATATCTTTTCACAATATACTATGAATGATATGATATGTGATGTAAATGATGTGGATGTATTTCTTTTTTGTGTATTTTCTATGTAGTATTTTGAGATGCGTATGGATGAAAATGCGTATGATATGCAATGATTTAAGATGCTTATAATAACAAATGCATATTATTCATCACAACTCAAATAATAATGCAAAATACAATGATTATGGTGATGGATGTTTTATGATTATGCTATGATTATGAGATGCATGTATGTTGATGGTTTGTGGATGCAGGGTGGATGCATTGATGATGTTTTTGTTGACTGTTGTGATACCAGGTTAGTACGAAGAGAAGATAGAAGAGTAAAGAATGAATGACCGTTGATTTCGATGATTGCTTCAAAAGATCCAACAATTCCTTGATCCATCGAGACTTTATTAGAGATTATGACGAGAAAATGCAGGATGATGCGTTTCTCACATTTCGAAATTGGGATTTTCGTCGTTCCTTATTGTTTGATATAATACATAGACACAATGCATCAAGGTATCAATAACTAGGACAAAGTTGTATCTAGTGTAATGGACATTGACTCGACAAACAGATAGGATAGTTCTTGTTCACACCTTGACATATGGAAACCTCGTTGGAATGCAAGTTAGAAGCTTAGAATATATTGGACCAAAGCATAAGCAATAGTCAACAACATACCCTAAACGACCTTCCTACACACAACTAAGCAAGTATGCACCAAGATTATTTTACAAGATTACCCAAAAGAAAAACAAACAAAAGATAATGATCGATGCCCCATTCCTTTCTCTCTAAATCAATTTTTTTTATAGACATCGTCGAGAGGTCCTCGGAATGGATCATTAAGATAAATCATAAGAAAAGATCAAATACAAACAGTCAATTTTATCTATATCTCTTGCATGTTTAATTTTAGCTACGGTGATGTCTGATGTTGATGTCCATCACAGGAAGGATACATCCTAGGACATGTTGATTAGAGGTTGTTTGATGTTAGGATGATGATGCTAAGCTGGGATGTTGATATAAACTTCACTGACACATTTACCTATGATTTTGACCTTAGATTTTGACACTTAGGTTCTCACTTTACGACTTGTTATGTTTGTTTCTATTTATTTCGCCAAAGGTTGAAGGTGATGATCGATTTATTATGGGTGAAATTTTATTGCAGGTGTAAGTGAGATGGGATGGGTGAGTTTTGGTTTTTTTTTTAATAATTCAATGTTTTTGGTATTTTGAAAATGTTTTGAGGTTGTTTTTGGTCTTTTCAAAAGTTTATGTGAATGTTTATGTTTTCGATTTTCTAAGGCAGTTTAGGGTATATTTGAGGTTTTTAGGTTTTTTTGTTTGAATGTTTTCGAATGTTTTTGGATTTTCATTTTTTGATTGTTTTTGTATTTTCTGGTTTTTTTTAATGTTTTGGGTATTTTCTGATATTTGGATGTTTTTGTGTTTTCTAAGATATTTGGATGTTTAGGGATTTTCTAGAATTTTGACCAAGAACCTAGCCTAAAAGACCTATTCTAGGGCTCTTAGGGGTTGATCAAAGATAAGCCTTTCCTATGTTATACACACAAAGACCACGTAGTTCGACTAACTCGACCTATTAACAAGATGAAGATATGAACAATGATGGAAAAGTCAGTTTATTATGACAGACTCCTAAAGGACTGACCTACGGTGTCTCAGGGCACATCAATGATGGCCTTGCCTACGTTCAAGCTCAGAGATGATGCAGTTCGACAAGGGGACTCTATTTTTTGGATTTTTAATGTTTTCGACCTTTTTAGGGATTTTGATGTTTTATGGATGTTTTGGATTTTTCCTTTACAAATTTTTGAATGTTTTTGGATTTTAACTGTACAGGATTTTGCAAATGTTTTTGGATTTTCTAATGAACGTTTTACATATGTTTTTGGTGTTTTCGAGATAAGATTTTATGAATGTTTAGGGGTTTTCAAGATAAGATTTTTGATGACCACAGGATATACAAGAACCTAATTATGATCCATAACCAATTTCCCCCAGCATTACATGTTAGACTACTTCAATAAAGCTAGGATAGACTAACCTTTGGATTATGCCAAGTAGTACTAAAGGGATTGTGATGATTCACAATATCAAGCTATGATAATGACACAGATAGGTGATGGATGAATGGTGGTGCAAATAATGGTAGGACAAAAGAGCCAAAGAATAGATGGAGGTGCTTTATTTATGCAAGGTGCATGCTTGACAAGTTTCACCAAGGTACTTGCCCAAAGTGCTATCGAAGTGGTTTTCACTAGAGGACGATTAATTTTCTTTACTTTTTCAATCCTTTTTCTCTTTTTTTTTTTTTTGATCATTTTTTGATTTTTTGTATTTTATGATTTATACCCTTCAAGACTAGGCATAAATTTTTTTGAGATGCAAGTTGTTAATTGGATCCTGCAAGGGTTCACCTTTAGGGGTTGAAAGTTGGTATGCTCCTAATTCGTAGCTTGTTGTGATGACGAAGGGACCCAACCAGTTAGGCTCAAACTTCCCTTTGTTGTCCTGATCTGGAAGGTTCTTCTGATTCTAGTTTAAGACTAGATCCCCTACCTGGAACGACCAACATTTGATTCTCTTGTTATAGCTCGGTTTCAGTCGGTTTTGATATACTTGCAAATGATTGAGTGCATCAAGACGACGCTCATCCAGGAATTCTAGCTCATTCAATTGAGACACTTTGTATCCTTCCTCAGTTATCAGGTTCTGTAATGACACTCGTAATGATGGGAGCTCAACCTCAATAGGCAGTATGGATTCTGATCCATAGACCAAGGAGAAAGCAGTTGCACCTATTGGTGTGTGGATACTAATTCGATAATCCCAGAGAGTGGGATTTAGTTGTAGATGCTAGTCACGACCAACTTCATTAATTGTTTTCTTCAAGATTTTTAGGATAGTTTTGTTTGTAGCTTCAGTGTAGCTTCGGCTTGGCCATTACCTTGGGGATAGTACGAGGTAGAGAATTAGTGTTGGATGTTGAATCTTTGGCACAACTCTTTCACATCTTGATTTTTAAAAGGGGTTCGATTATTTGAGATTAGGGTTTGTGGGACACCATAACGACAGATAAGGTGGTTCAAGATAAACTTTGTAATTTGTTTCCCCATTATGTAGGTCATAGGAATAGCTTCTACCCACTTAGTAAAGTACTTAGTGGCGGTTATGATAAATTTGTGGTCGTTGGATGAAGTTGGAGTGATTTTGCCTATGAGGGAAAGTCCCATTGTCAAAAAGGCCATGGTGTGATCATGGGTTGCAATTCTTGATCTAGGGCATGGATCAGATCTCCATGTTGTTGACATTGGACACACTTCTACACATATTGATGAGCTTCATTTTCCATTGTTGGCCAATAGTACCCCATCCTCAATAGTTTCTTAGCTAATGTCATACCACTAGAATGGGACCCACATATGCCATTGTGTACTTCTATTAAAGCAGTTAAGGCTTCCTCTTGGTTAAGACACTGTAGTAATGTCCTTTTGATGCTTTGATGGTAAAGGTTATCACCTAGGATCACAAATCAAGATGCCTTTTTTACAAAGGTGTTTTTAAGGTTTGAGGTGATATCAGAAGGGAGGATTCCTCTACTTAGGTAAGTGAATATTTTATGATACCACAAGGATCCAGGACCAACAATGACACATGTGAATTCAGATTTGGGGATTTCAAAAGTTGGTATGAGAAGTTGTTCTACCAAGAATTCACATTGGAGGACGTTGTTCAACATGTCTATCAGTGATCTAATTGTTGCCATGGCATCTACTGCTTTATTTTTCATGTGAGGAATTTGCTCAAAATTTATGTCTATAAAAAGATCCTTGAGAATCTCCACCATCCTCTTGTAAGGAGTAAGCTTGTCATCTTTAGTTTGATAGTCATCATTGACTTGGTTGATAACCAACTATGAGTCTCCATAGACTTTCATCTCTTGTATTTGCCACTGAATTGTTATCCTTAGACATATGATTAAGGATTCATACTCAACAATGTTGTTAGTAAAAGGAAATGACAGCCTGTATGACTTTGGAATACAATCAGCTTGGGGGTGATGAAAAGAATGGCTGCCCCGGATCCATGTTGGGTGAATGATCCATCAAAGTACATCTTCCATTGAGTTGTGAGATTGATAAGGAACACTGATTCATCAAGAAATTCAGATATTTGAGGGTTCTCAACATAGATAGGTGATTTTTCTAGTTGGTATGCGATCACTTGTCCTTTGATTTCCTTGCGCTCTACATACTCTATGTCGAACTCTGTTAAGATCATCACCCATTTAGCCATTTTTCCTGTGAGAGTTGCTTTGGATAACAGGTATTTCAATGGATTAATTTTTGTAATGAGCTTGATTTGATGTGACAACAAGTAGTGTCTGAATTTTTGTGAAGAAAAAAAAACTACTAGGAATTCCTTCTCAATGGGTGAATAGTTCATCTCATAGCCCACCAAGGTTTTGTTGATGTAGTATATGGCTCTTTCCTTTCTTTTTTCATCATGTTGTGCTAAAAGAGCTCCTAGTGTTGCTGGTGTTGTTGAGATATAAAGGATTAGTGGCTTGTTTGGTATTGGTGGAATGAGCACTAGAGGTGTTAGTAGATAATCTTTGATCTGTTGGAAATTTTTATCACACTTCTCATCCCACTTATAAGTTATCCCTTTATGGAGAAGATGTGAAAAGGGGTGGATTTTATCTGATAGCTATGCTATAAACCTTTTGATGGACTGCAGTCTACCTTGTAATCCTCTCATTTGCTTCAGTTTTTGTGGTCATTCCATGTTTAGGATGGTTTTTACCTTTGTTGGATCAATTTATATCCCTCTTTGTGAAACAATGAACCCCAAAAGTTTCCCTGATGTGACCCCAAAAACACACTTTTTTGGATTTAGCCTTACTTTGTATTCTTCCAACCTGTCAAAGATGGGTCCTAAGACTTGTATGTGCTCACTTCTCTTCCTTTATTTTTCCAAAATATCATCCACATAATCTTCAACTATTTTGTGGATCATGTCATGAAAGATGAGGGTCATTGCTCTTTGACAGGTTGTTCATGCATTCTTTAACCGAATGGTATCACATTTGAGCAATATATAGATTCCCCATGGACAAGTGAATGCAGTTTTATGTTGATCCTCCTTGGCGATTATGATCTAATTATAGCTTGAAAAACCATCCATGAGTGATAGCATTTCATGCCCTGCTATTAAGTTCACAATGAGATCGATGTTAGGAAGAGGGAAATCATCCTTTGGGCATGATTTTTTTAGGTCTCTGAAATTAGTGTAGATTTTGATGCCCCCGATGGATTTTGAGACTAGTACTCGATTTGAAACCCACTCAGAATAATCTATTGGTTGGATAAATCCAACGTCAAGAATCTTTTGTAACTCTAGTTTGACCAAGAGTGTTATCTGAGGATGCATCTTCCTTAATTTCTATTTAACTGGCTTGGCTTCAGGATAAACTGTTAAGTGGTGCACAACCACTTTAGGATCAAGGCTTGGCATATCTGTGTATGATCATGCAAAGTTGGCTCTTCACTCTTTGAGGAATGTTGTTAGGTTCTTTTTTTCTTCATCTAGCAAGGATTCAACATAGAAGGTGATCTTAGGTACCTCTTTTGTTCCCAAATTGACTGGAGTAGCCTTTTCTGCTAGCACTACTCACTTTTATGGATGCATTGCACTAAGGGGGAGATTGAATCCATCATCCTTGGGTGCCTCAGAGAGGTTTTCACCATCAGATGCATCCTTTTTTTTTACTATTTTAGGATCAGAGAGTGCCACTAGGTGGTTTTCACTCAAGGATTTGCATGTTAGTTGCATTTCATTAATTTTGTGACTAAAGGATTCAATCATCTCCCCATAGTATGCCCCTGTGTCAAGCTCTATGTCGAAGCTTTCTTTGTGATCTTCCCATGATAAAATGTCATGGAGTCCCATGAATTATGAGATCGCTTCATCATTTTTGAATAAATCTAGAATCGGTGGTCCTTGTTGGTCCATGTCAATAAGTTGCAGGTATACTAGGCATATTTAGTTGGTTAGTCGCTTGGGAGAGAGGATGTTATGGATATCATAAAGAGGGTGTTGTTCTCAAATAGGTCCACAACATCAAGGGGAAATTCATCTAAGGTTGTATCATGTGATGTAGGTAACCAAGAGGAAGCCTCAACTTGTTTAGTGGAAATACCTTTGCCAATAAGTGTGACCTTGCTTGTAGTACAACCTAAGCCTAGATTCTTTATTCGTTTCTCAGGAACGATGGGTTTTAGTAAACCATTATCATTTTTTCCTAGCTTTTCATTCTTGTTATACCCCCAATTCTGTATGAGTTGCAAGCCTTTGTTATTATGTTCCATGGGAAGAATAGGTACATGTTTTTCATCTTGATAGAGGAGTTTAGAGATATCTTCCTCGTTGACATCTTCTTGATTCAAATCACCCCACTTGGTGAAGGTAGTGGCTGCCATTTTAATAGTCTCAAGATATTTTTTGTTGGATGTAGGTTTCCCATGAGTTTGAGGAGAAGTAGGTAATTCTCCTAAGACAAAGGTATCTTTTAATAGCTTGTAGTTTCCACAACCATCATCTTGGATCACTGCTTTGACATTGGGTATACTCTGCACAATGGGAATTTTTGTTGCTGAGGTAGAGGATAGGGATGATGGGTCAACAAATGATCTTGATGGTGTAGGCCCTTCATCATTCTTAGGTATTTGGGGGATCTTATAGAATTTAGCTTCAAGAATTTTGTAGTAGTAAAAAGGCTCGAGATCTCCATGGATAGTTATTTCTCTTCCTTCGAAAGGAAACTTTACAAACTGATGATAGGTCGAGGCTACAACTTTTAGAGCATGGATCCATGGTCGGCCAAGGAAGATGTTATTGAGAAGATCAAGATCAAGCACTTGGCATGTAGTTTCTACAATAAGAGGTCCCACTTGGATGGGAAGTGCAATGATTCCTTGTGATACCCATTCTTGGTCATCATATGCCCTGATGGTAGTACTCTTTGTCTTCTCAATAGTATCTTCTAAATAGCCTAGATGTTTGATCAACTGTAGGGTACAAATGTTCAGACCAACACCTCGATCTACCAAGACTCTTTTAACCTTATTTTTATGAATGACAACCTCAAGGTGTAAAGGACAGTTATGAGATTATTGTGACAGTAGGTCTTGCTCAGAGAAGGTAAGAAGATGATTGGTGATATGCCCTACCATAGCTTGAAACTGATCAGTATCAATATCCTCAGGGACAAATGACTCAGACATGGCTTTCTCCAATATTTCCCTATGTGCGAGGGATAACCTTAAAATTTCTAGGATTGATATCTATGTGGGGGTCTGCTTAAGTTGATCTAGAAGATTGTACTTGCTAGGATTAGATGTGGGAAAAGTAGGTTGTATCCTAGATTGAGATGGGACTCCTTGAATGACTATTTTTCCATGTCGTGTGGTGACTCCACATTCCATACTAGCTCCTTTGATGGTAACAACAATAATAACACTATCATAGGAGGAAAATACATTGGAATAGGTATGTTGCACGTTTGTGTAATTCTTATATTTTCCATTGTTATTCGATTTGTTATGATCTGGCATAGGGTTCTTGTATATCTTAAGATCCTAATTTCCAACTGGTACCTCAACAGATATGGTGTCATTTTCTATGAGATCTTGAATGATATTCTTAAGTTTCATGCAGTTTGTTGTTTTATGTCCTTTGATTTTATGAAGTCACAAAGGTCACGCTTGTTGTACCCAGATGGTTTCTCTTGTGGTTCTTGGTAGTTTTCAAAATTGGGAAGTGTTATCAAATTTGACTCTACCAACTTCTTCATGATTGTTTTGATAGGTTATGATAGTTGTGTGTACTTGCATTTGGGATAGTTGTTCCTGTTAGCAGTTCGCCTTTGTTGCATGTCGATGTTATTGATATGATTGTTTTGAGGAGGTGTTGTTTATTGCACAGTTGGTTGGATGTTAGTAACTTGATTTTTATGAGGCCTAGGAGCACTTAGGATTACCTTAGCATCTACCACACCTTCATTTGTTACGTTTTAATTCTTTTCCCAGACACAAGGTTTCTCATTTGAACTAGTTGAGGGATGGTTGTCTTTGTAAGCTTGAGTATTTCCTTGTGAAATTAGAGCTCTTTTGATATTAAGGGCTCTAGGGACAAGTTCGTCATATGATGTGATGCACTGCATTTTCAAGTGGAAAGATAGATCTGGATCTAGATTGGCTATGATGATTCCTGCTTGTTGTTTGTTGGGAAGAGGCCACTTGCTTTTACTAGCTCTTTGTTTCCATCATTGCAAGAAATTGGAAAATATTCTCCTTTGTTTTGTCTAAGAGTGTATAATTCTTCATCAAGATTGAAGAAGTGATCGATGAATTTGTCGGTAATTTATTGAAAGGTTTTGATACTAGGAGGAAGATGAGAAAACCAATCCATAACATGACTTGTTAAACTTCGAGGGAAGAGGTGCATTAGATAAGAATCATTGTAAGCTACCTCCATGCACATGACTTTAAATTATTTGATATGGTCCACAAGACTTCCTCTCCCTTTGTATTTGTCAAATTTGGGGATTTCAAAACTAGGAGGGAATGGTACCATTGTGATGTTTCGATCAAATGGATATGAACATAAATTTTTTGTATGGGGCTTCCTTTCCTTGCCCATACGAAGGTCCTGCATTTATTGTGAGAGTGCTTTAAATTGTGATGCTAGATCGTCTTGAGGATTGGGTGGAGGAACATATGGTGGAATGAAAAATGAGTTGTATGGGGTGTATGGTGGTGTGATATTTTGTGAAGGTGATTGGGGTATGGATGTATATGTTCCCAATGTGTTTGGATTGACGTTGTTCAAGTGAGGATAATAGGAACCTTGTTGCTATTGTTGGGAATATTGTTGAGCTAGTAAGGCTTTCTATTGAGCTTCTTGTTGTTGTTGTGCCACTAAGGCTTGTTGTTGGGCATGTTGTTGTTGGTGTGCTAATAAAGTTGCTTGTTGTGCTTGATGTTGTTGTTGTTGTGTTGCTTGTTTTTTTGCTAAGGTTGTTTTTTTGTTGGTTTTGTTGTTGTTGTTGTGCCAAGGTTGCTTGTTGTGCTGCTAAGGCTACTTGTTGTTGTTGTTGTTGCTATTGTTGTGCTAAGGCTGCTTGTTGTGCTACTAATGTGGCTTGTTGTTGTTGCTAATGTTGTTGTTGTTGTTTTTGTGTTGCTAGGGCCTATTGATAGGCTTTTTGTGCTTTCTATAAAGTTAAGGCATGCACTTGTAATGTGGGATTAGGTGGTTGTTGAGACATCTGTGGAGGATTATGGATATTGATGTTTTGAGTGGGTAATGGATTGTTGATGAGAGGTAGAGGGTTCCCTTGATTTAACATTCCTTGTAAGTTAGTAGATGATGATGGAATGTATGTTTGAGGTCTGGATTGATTTGGCATGACAAAGGGAATTATGGGGAAGGATGAAGATGATTTCATTAAAGTTTGTGATGGAAATGAAACACTAGGACCTTGAGTCCATTGGTTGAAAATATTTCCTTGTCCCATGCTTTGAGGATTTCCTTGCACCAAAGATGTAAACAAAGGATTCATGATCAAGGTACTTCTTGCATTGATAGACCTCATAACCAAGGGATTGTTTTGAGATGGGTTGATGATGGATGGTCTGGATGTGTTTTTTGAAATGAATGGTATGGATGAACCCATTGGAGGATTGGGTAAGGATGTCCCTATTTTCTTCAAGGGTTGATTTTATGGTATGGTATCGGTATGCCCTTGCACTTTTTTTGGGATACATGATCCACACTACTTTGTGTGATGGTAGGAACACTTGTGGTACTCATGGATGTGGATGAAGAGGGATTCCCTTGATATGTTGAAGTAGTGGTTGAGTAATGAAGATCAAGAGGTGTATATCTTTTTAGGATCTTCAGATACGGGAGGAGCACCAAAGCTAGGTGTCCAAGTGGTTGTGTTAGATGGAGGATTTGTTTCAAGTGTTCCCACAAGTGTGCTATTTTCAAATGAAATGGAATGACCAAAGTCCTAGCAAGGCTTGTTGCAATACTGGGAATGTAGGTTTGATTTAGCCCTAATGATGGAGTTGTGAAACCTTGTGTTAAGTTATGTGCCACAAACATCGGGGAGATAGGAGCTACATTTTCAAAAGTTTGATGTTCCATAATTTTATCCCTAGTGAGTTCAAAGGGATTATTTGTGATATCTTCTATCTCATATGGTCCTGATGGTGATGAAGGCTATTGTGATGGTGTAACTTGACTCCTTAGATCGAATTCTAAAGGATTTGGATCACTTGAGGTAAATGTCACTTTGGTTTTCTCCATGATTCTCTTGTGTTGTGATCTAGTCTTTACCATAAATGTTGTGTCACTTGTGGGAGAGTTTTTTTGTGATTTGTGATGTTTGAACTCTATAGTTGACTCAAATCTAGGTAAAAGAGATGCTCTAAATATTTTGGGAGCAATTGTGATAGTGGGGGATAAAAAGATGAGTGATATGGAGAGTGATCTTTGCAATCGTTTTGGAACAACACTTTTGACTTACTCTTGATGTTTTGATGTTGGGATAAAGGATGTTTATGAACTTGTAAATATTTAGGGTAGACTTGTGACGTTCAAGATGAACTAGTTCAAAGATGATAACTAACTTAACTAAGTGCATGGAAAAGGATACATTTTTCATACAAAGTAGCTAAGTTAGAGGTTGGTTTGATTTGATTTGATGTTTGAGTCACAAAGTGTTGGTGTACTCAAAATTTTGCAAAGTTGGATGAAGTGAAGGATGAAATTTAATGAAGGGGTGAGTGAGATGTTTAACCCAATGTTGACTTTAAAGTGAACCTTTGTTTTGACAAGACAAAAGTAGTGAGAATGATGCTAGACCTCTAAAAAGTTCAAATCCTAAAGAACCAATGTTGATTTAGATGAGAGGATGAATGGGGATGTTTAGACCTGTTTGGATCCTCCTAGCTTGAGCATAAAAGTTTCTTAACAAGCGGTAATGATTGCGATAGAATATTGAGGCCCACTTCCTACTAAATTGTGCATTATGATACCTAAGTTTGCAATGATAGGATGGAGATCTTCCCCTATGGATTTTAATTGTGCGATGGATCATTTAGAGGAGTTCACTATCATGAAAAAGACTAGGATTTTGACTCCAAAAGAATCATATAGTTTTGGACTATTTCTTGAAACGTGTCTGTAAAAGTTTGCTACCAACTTGTTTCTATTCTTGTGAAGTTTTAAAAGATGTTTCCTAAGAGCTTTTGAAGTGAGATGTCTAAGTCTAAAATGAGGACCTATAGACCCTACTTTAGGGATCCTGACTTTACGAGATCATGCAAAAATATTTTAATTTTATGGAAGAAAGGAAGATATTTATTTCCACGCAAGTGGTGGTAATATGGGCCTTTTGGCCTCAATATCAGCTTGTTCCTCTTCTTCCTCTAAAATGGTTTCTTCATTTCTCCACTGGGTATTTGTTTCTTTTGTTTCAAAACTGAAGCTTCTCAAAATGCTAATGAGGTCGGTTTGTTCTTCGTAATGAGTTCAAAGTTTGGTTGAATTATAGCACCTGGAAGATCAGGTTGTTCAACAGGAGCAATCAATCTCCAAATAGTCATGTGGGGTTCATTTGTCAATTTATCTTGCTTAATGAGTTTATTTTACCACAATCACTTGTCTAGATTATGTTTTCAAAATAGATGTTTATGTCAAAAACACCATAACTTTCACAATGTCCATTTCATGAAAATGATGATATTAGAGCCATAATTTCCTATGTTGTCTTTGGGAAAATATGGATTTGAGATTAATGTCAAGATATTTAGAAATCGCTAAGGATAAATCCTTAGGACAAGCGGTAATATCAAGGCTAACTCAAGAGGTCCATATTTAAGCCAAAGTGTTTGAAATTTTTGAGGAAGATAGTGAATGTTTGTTTTTGTATCGTTTTGAAACCAAGAAAAGTGTTAAACTAACTCACAATCATTACAACCATAGGTTTGAAATGGCTATATTTTTTGAGCCCCCACTTGGATTTCTCCAAACACTAAACAATGCAAACAGTTAGAGATTTGGCAACACTGGCTCCCCTCCACGACACACACTTCTCAGGACCACCAAATCTCAAAATCCTTAAAATTCAGAGATCAAAAGGATTTTTTCTATTTCTACAATTGAATAGTACAAATGTGGGGCGGCTTCAAAACAACCATTCTTGCACCAACAAATATTAAGGATTTTTGGCCTCTAAACAAGGGTTCATAATAAAGGCTTCCAATTTAGGGGGTGCAATGATAAACTCCATCAAGAGGTCTCCCAACCCTTAGAACAAGGGCTTTACACATCATAAAGATACTAGGGGAGAGCTATCATGTACCGCTTCCCATTGATCACAATTTTCATTGCAACCACACATTTATATCATGGTTTGGAAGAGCTTGGCATTAGCTCATTACTGCTTGGGTCGTTCCCTTAGGGTGAATACTTTTTCCCACCAAGGCAGGCCCTCTAAAGGTGAACAATAGCAAGGAAGTAGGTTTTTAGTTCGATCATATTTTCTTGCATGAACAAAGAGAGAACACACGCCATGCCTTTTTTGCTCACTTGCAAGGGGGTTTAGTTTTAATCCAAATTGAAAGATGTAGGTGATTTGGAAAAGTGCTGAGGAATGTTTTTTGTTTCTCAAGATCACCAAACGGCTCGAGATAATTGCATACACATCCACTAACAACGTTGTTAATCACAAAACATAACAGACAATTGTAAATTTTGGGTTTAGTTTTAATCTGAATTGAAAGATGTAGGTGATTTGGAAAAGTGCTAAGGAATGTTTTTTGTTTCTCAAGATCACCAAATGGCTCGAGATAATTGCATACAAATCCACTAACAACGTTGTTAATCACAAAACATAACAAACAATTGTAAATTTTAACCCCTCAAAGTAGTGATGAGTTTGTTTTAAGCACCAAATGAAATATGAAGTTTCCTTGTTCAATTTTAAACCCAAAAAAGCAGTAATGAGATGAGGGTTCAATTTTAATCCCATTTGTGCATTCGTTTTAAACCCAATTGAAATTTAGTGTGTTTCAGAAAGCAGAAAGTAGAAAGCATAAAAGTTGGGTTATAATTTCCCCAAAGCATCAAACGCTTGTTACAATCACAGATTTTTAAGATAAGGAAAGGCTTTCTTCACTTGAGCTCCATGTATTTCAACCTACAAAACCATATTAGTCTAACAACCAAAACATAGTCAAAGATGCATCAGTGATCAGATAAATCAAGGAAATTAAAGCACATGTTAAAAAAAAATCATAAAATTTCTTACCCTGGTTGGGCGTCGCTGAACATGATAGCGTCATAATTTGAACTCTAGGCATCGCTCTAGTGAAAATGGGTGTCGCTCTAAAACAAAAACTCTTAGCACGATAGCGTCGGGATTTGGTTTGGGGTCACTACTTACAGTAGCGTCACGATTTGAAATTTGGGAGCGTCCCTTTTTGAACTTTGGGGGCATCGTCATTTGATGTTTTTGATACCTTTATATTTAAATTAGCGCTAGTGTATTTAATCGACGTCATTATTTCAAATTGCAATGGCATCTCTATATGGCGATGCTCTTCAAAGTGCATCACTGTTTGTAGTTTGGGCATCATTGTATCCTACAAAACAACTAACAAACAAAATTCGAGATAAAAACTGGTTAAATTAACGGTTTTCCCTCATAGCACTAGAATGTGATGAGGATTGTCAAGGTGGGTCTATTACGCTTGATCCATAATGAATCAAAGCACAATATATCCACTAAACCTCAATCTACCAAACAAGATCATTCAAAATTAAAAGTTAAACTAAGCATTTATGCAAACTGAAAGTTACAAACTATGAAAAATAGTTAAAATCCTACTCTAACCCATTTGAAACTTATCCTGTTTTGGAATTGTTGTTGTGTTGATGTGGAACAATGACCCTTTCCCAATCCCATGATTAGTAAGCATGTTTCAATCAATTATATGGAAGAGAATTAATGAAACCATTGTGATAAATGGATGAAAACCTAATTTATGCTAAATTAAACATGATGCAAGCTAAATTAACATGATTTTATGCTACAAATGATCTAACTAGATGCAATTTCTAAGCTAATTCTAAGCTAAAAGATGGAAACCCTAATTCATATACAAACTAAGATGGATGCATGGAAGCCATTAATGGATGCTTTAAGCTATTATGCAACTAAAATAAACTAAAACAAGCTAAAAGTGAGTAAAGTATGAGTGTGGATGCAAGTGAGTTCAACGACATAAGTTTGCAATTGAAAGATGGATCCATTTGTCTCCAAATAGTGTTCTATTTATAGGAAATCAAATGAGAAATGGAGAGTTGAGATTGAAAATATTAATCAACGATCCAAGATGAAGGAGATGAGGCATGGATCATGGATTCTCATCAACAGATGAGAATGCATGATGGGATTTAATCAAGGGTTCACATTTGCTCCAAACAAACACACTTTTGACCTACTCACACAGGTCAGAGGTGACTTGTTCAAAAGGTTAAAGGTTAAAACTTGCATTAAAAGCTAAGTGAAAATATCCCTTTTCAAATGATGGAGGAATAAGAATATTCTTTGGAATATTCATTTGGGTGAGGATAAAAGACATTTTGCAAATTAAAAGAAATTCTTAATTGTGCAAAAAGGGGATAAGGAATATTCCATGGGAATATTCCCCTTCTTAGAGGAAAATTAGTTTAATTGCTAATTAAACAAGGTTTAATCATGCAATTAAGGGATTTGGATGAATTAAAGTGTTATTCATTAAATTAAATGATTTAATGAATGGGGGGGAAATGAAATGATATTTAATTAAATAACTTAGGGTTATTTAATTAAATTAGAAGACTTAGGGAATTAAATTAAATTTTTTGATTTATTTAATTTAATGATATGAAATGTTAGTGTGAAGAGGGAGTGAATTAACCTGAATTGATAAATTAGGTTAATGGACAAAAATGATGACATTAATTAAATTAGCTAGGTTAATTTAATTAATGAAGCAAAAAGAGGATGGATTTGAAGAAATGATGTTAATAAACCTGTTTTGAGTGTATGATATCATTCAGGACATTTTTCAATGTCTACAAGTTGTCTCAATGTTGGTTTCGAATTGATAAAATAACTATGTATTTATAGGTGATTTCCTAATTTTTCGACAATTAAACATAAAAATCCGACAATTGCAATTTGAATTTTAAACATTAAGATGCTGCCAAAAACATATTAAAAATTGGGACCTAGGACTTAAGGAGGACTCATTCGCTCTTGGACGAATGGGTCCTAGGCCCTAAATCCAGGACACTCAATTTCCAAGATGTTTAATTTGATGTTTGTGATTGTTTAATGTAGGTTCCCCTTTCAAAAAATAAAATTAATTAGGCTTTTAAATGCTTAATTGGGTCAATTAGAGGCTTAATTAAGTCCAATTACTTAAGGGGATGCAAACATAGTGTGAAAATGTAAAGGTGTACTTTTTTCTACACTACACCTACCACAATATCTTTGGCAACAATTTACTAATATATTTGAAAGAAAAATGAGGGTAGTCATCCAACCAAGGATCTTTATTTCCTTCAAAGGAAAAAACAATAATTTTAATTTCTTTTTTGTAAAGGGCTTCATGAGCTCTCTATTATCTTTCTAATCAATCAAATTCACAATCTCCTCAAGAATATTTTACTAAATGGTGAAATATAAGTCATTATTATCAAAGAGGAGATTAGAGAAGACAATGATTTTATTTTTTGTCTCTTTCATCCAAGATTCGAATTCCATCTTTCTAAAAAAAAAAAAAACCATTGGAGGATCTATGTTTCAGCATAGTCATGTGAAAGAATTTTATGTTTCTATCCCCCTCCAACAAATAGCCCTTGAACTTTGTTTTTGTCATAACCCACTTTTTAAAACATTATTATTTATGAATAATTAAATTTTAATAATAATTAAGTTAAAAAGTAATAATAATAATCTAAATAAAAATAAAAAAATAAAAAAACTTGTGTATTAATTTAAATTGATAAAAGATAGTATATTAATTTAATAGTAGATTAATATTTTAAAATAAATTCCATTAAAAAGCTCTGATGTGATGTCGCCTTCTACTCTATTAAACTTTCTTGCACACAAATTCTTGAAGAAATCTTTCACTACCTCTGCGTCGATGCAACTGCCACTAGCAAAATTTATTGGGATGTGGATGGTGTTGGCCTCGAGGTAGGAACAAATTAGTCATTTCTGAGTTCAATTCACGCCCAAATCTAGTTTCAGGTTCTTCATCCCTTCACGTGATTCTGCACCCTAAATGGCCAACTACACACTCCACGCCAAAGTCACCCGATATTGTTGTGGCCTCACCTCCAATGCCTCAACAATCTCCTACGCTTTTGAATGGTGGTAGTTCACTGTCCCTCGCAGTGGATCCAACAAGTGCTTCTTTGATCTCTAGAATGGTGGAAAAATGGGGTTTCCCCTATTCTTCTTTTCAATGAGGGTGTAAAAATTGAAGTGTTGGAGTGCAAAGTGCTTTTTTCTATGCATGGTTTAATTGGAAAATTTAACCATCTATGGCCATATTTACTTGCTTTACACCAATGGATCACAAATTCCTAGCAACCATTGATGAAAGGTAACCTATAAATATATCATTGTGCCCAAGGCTTCTTCATTGTTATTTTTGTTCATGTTAGTGACAAGATATTATTATGTGTAGTAAACACTAGATTTGGGACCAACATGTCCTTATGCTCAAACTGTGGCATCCTGAATTCAATCCTTTGTTAGAGTCTTTCAAAATAAAATCTGTTTGGATTCATTTTCCAAACTTTTCGCTCCAATTTTGGTTGATATGAAGGATCTTCCAAAAGACACTACTTTCAAATTTGTTGAGCACAGTTGGACTCAAACAATGAATTATGAAGGTATGACCTTTTAGTGTTGATGATGATATGCTACAAGGAACTTGGTAAGTGACTATCATAGCTCTAAGACCTCCTTTGGTGGTTAGGAAACATGGTGGAAAGATTTTGGAACTCATCAAATTACACGGTGGATGGCTCTCTGAAGCATCATCCATCTCTTGCACCTATGGTTTATGTCGACAACAAAATTGTGCTGCCTAGCGAGTATTTGCCTCCATTGAAGAAAGAAGATGCAATGAAGGAAGAAAGGTTATGCTTGGTTAAATCACAATTGGATTCTCTTATAGTATCAATCAATGATAAATTTCTTTCAGGTTTTGGTAGCGGATCTCAAAATATAGGCTTGCCTATGTTAAACTCATCTAATCGAAAACTAGAAGAAAAGAGTAGTGTTGAGGTTATTAATGAAAATTTTCTACCACATCAAGAGTGGATGGAAGTCAAGAAAATTAAATCTCATTCTCTAAAAAACTTTCTAAGATTCTCTAAAACACTTGCTAAGATGTGAAAAAAGAAAATTTATAGAATGAATGTTTACACCCTTTCAGAGAAAGTTGTATCTCTCTTAGTACAATTTGTAATTTTGAATTTGATATCAATACAAAGGGGCTACCCCCACTAGTAGCACTTATTTACCAAAAAATAAAAATAAATTCCATTAAAATAAAAGAAAAAAACTAAAGATAAAATATTTAAATCCTAATAGCCTATATTATTAAAATACATGTCATGTAATTGAAAAAATGATGAAGGATTTGAGCGGGAACGAAGGAGGTGGGTGATTTGGCTCTTGTTCGGCCTCTAATGATGTTGTCATCTTCTATTAGGCGATTTTTAGATTGCTTGGCCCTATGGCGGATGTGAGTTCTACTTCTCTTGAGGGGTCGATTGGTGTTCTATCTGGGGCACTAATGGTCTGGGGGTCATCTTCTTTCTTTTCTCTAGGGCCGATTGGGCTCCTTTGCTTGCATTTTGAGGGTTGTGGTGGGGAAGGCTAGGTGCTCTCGTCACCGCAAGTGTTTTCTCAGCCTTCTATGTTTCTATGTGATCTAGCTTCAACAATGGGTGGGACTCTGGCTTCTCATGCCCTCTTGTTGTTATGCTTCTTAGAGGGCCTGGTAGTAGCCTCGATTGTGGATTTTGGTTATTCTCAGACGGATTATTGGCTGATTTTCTCTATGGTGAATGTGAGTTCCTCTTCCCACTAGAAGTTGGCTTGCCTTGAGGGGACAGTAAATGTTGTGGTTGGGTCATCAATGGTCTTGCAGGTGTCAATCATGTTTTCTCTTGGGCAGCTTAGGTTCCTTTGTGTGCCTATTGGGGACTGTGGTGGGGGAGGTTTGGTGCTTTCTTTTCTGCAAGTTAATACTCTGCCTTCTACGTTGGCTTGTGATTCGGCTTGGTCGAGGGGTGGAACTCCTACCACTATTCCCCTCATGTTGCCTTGCTGCTTCGAGAGTTTGGAGGTTGTTTTGGTTGTGGCTGTTGGTATTTCTCTTTGTGATGTTGGGTCCGTTGCTTTCTTGGAGACTGTGGGACCCCTGTTGTCCCTTTTTTTGTTGGCTAGGGTGGTCCCCTCCCTTGTTGAGACTTGTTCTTTGTGCCTTCTCTCCGGTCTTGCCCCTTCTGGGCATCTCGGGAGGCTTTTTTTTGATGTGGTGATGTCTCATATGGTGTTGAGGAAAATGTATGTAGTTTGGGAGGATGGTTTGAAAAGTCTCTGTTGGATAGGTCATGCTTTAGAAGAAGGTTTTGGATTCACTTTCTATGAGGTGGTTTTGAACTGGTGTAGCAAGTTTGTGTTAACTGTTATGCTCCTTTTCTCTAACAGTTTTGTTCTTCCATTGGCCCTTTGTTGTGGTGGGGATTTAGGGCTTGTGGCATTCTACCTTGCTCTATTGATGTAGGGTCTCTTCGGGTTTTGCAAGATGAAGTTTTGTTTCAGGGGTTCCAAGGTTACTGTTGGTTCCCCTTTGGAGTTTGGTGGCTTTTGGAATTGGTGGAGGGGGCTCTTCTCTGCCTCAAAGACCCATTTTTCAAGTGCATGCAAGCATGGTTGGGTTGAAGGTCCTCTCATGAAGGTGATGACCCAAATGTTCATTATGAAGGCTTGTGGTAGTTTGTATCCTCTCTTGGTTGGGGTGATTTCTTTTGCTTCCTCTATGTACCAGCTGCTTGAGCTGCCAAGGGGTGTGATGACAACTTTTTCTTCTAGTGTGTCGGCTTCCTATTTGGTTCTATAGTTGTGGTCTCTTATGGAGGTAGAGACTGCTCCTTCAGAGATGGAGCCCTCTCCTTTTGAGGTGGAATTGGTGGTTGTAGTTGGGATGGGAAGCTCCCTTTTCTTCTGTTGGCTCCTCTTGAGGTGGAGTTGGTTCGTGCAGGAGATTGGTGGCACTAGTGATTATGGTTCTTACTTCACCCTCTCTTCTAGAGGAGAGCTCTCTCCTATAGAGATGGAGTACGAGTTGGTGCTCAATTCGTGGTGGTGCTTTGGAGGCTAGAGTTCTTCTACTATTGTTGTTTGGATGGTTATGCTTGTGGGATATTCTTTCTCCTATAGAGGTGGAGAGGCAAGTAGGTTGATGGGGGCCCTCTATCCCATCAGTGCTTTGATTGTTTTTGGTTCAAATTTGTTTTCTCTCAATAACAGGTTCTATGTGGGATGATTCTATCAAAGATTTGTGATGGGATTAGTTGTCTTTTGGTTGTTTGGATTTCTGAATCTTCTAAAAAATTGCTTGTATTAATTTGAATTTCATTTTGTCTCACCTACCCTAGGGGTGGGTGCTATTTCAAATTATGGTTTTTCTACTTGGAGGATGGCCTATTGGCCTATTTCGATGGTTGTAAGGCCTAGTTTGAAAGTTGAAGATAGCCCATTGGGAGGGTGTTTGCGATCCAATTTGGCTACAATTGGGAGTTTTTTGCTCTGATCTTATGTATGCTCTTAATCATTCGGTGCTCATTTTCACTGTCCCTGATAACTATTTCTTGATAGCTTTGTTATGGATTGGTACCTGCTAGTCCTTGGTTGACCTCATAAATGGTCTATGTTCCATTTCATGGACTATTTTGGGGATGTTTTTTTATTATGTTGTTGATGATTTTGTGGTTGCAATCCTTGTTATTGGGCCTGCATGCCTTCTTAGGCTCTGGTTTGGCATATCTACTATTGTTTGCTGGTAGTAGTAGGTGTTGTTTCTCCTAGTATGTTTCTCTATTTGTCCTAGCTTTGTACCACGGGATCAGGGCCCTTCCCCTGCTTATCTAATCAAAAAAAAAAATGTCATGTAGTTATTAATTTAAACACTAAATCAAAACAAACAACAAAAAGCATAAATACATATTTTAAATTTTATTTTTAATATATGACGTAACTATTATTTTAAGTTTAAGTTTTGTTTGGAAACAACGAATGCATAGCTGTCGAGATGGAGCGGATGTTGAAGTGGAGGATGAAAGACAGGAAAGGGTGCCTTGGAAGGGTTTCAAAATCTAAGACTGTTGCAAGCGAAGTTGTAGAGGATGATGGTGAAGAAGCTAATGAAGATAGGGGTGTTGAGTCGGTTTTGCTTCTCAAGTTGGTTCAGATGCTTGCTCTGTGGGGTTTTTTCACCTTGCTCAACTTGGGGGTTTTGGTGTTGGAGGGCGGTGATGGAGACGTGGTTCCTTTTATGTTTCTCCTCTACCTTTCCTTTGGCTTGGTGGTATTTTTTGAAGTGTTGGATGTGATGGAGATGCTAGTTGTGTTTTTGCTTGCTTTACCCTTCAAGGCCAGGTTTCTGGGTTTCCTTTTCCTTGCATTTGCAGCTGAGAATGTTGGGTCTCTAAATTTTTTGGAGCAAAATGAGGGTCTTGGTCTTCTATATCCAACTCCTTTACGTTTCTAGAGAGCTTTAGGAGGGCTACAATGGAAGGATTTGTTCTCTTTGAGATCTTTGGTTTCCTATTTTCATAGGACTGGAGGCTTCCACCCCTCTAAGTTTAGGTGTCTTTTGTTGATCTTGTATCTCGTTTGGCCCATAAAGTATATGTTAATGTGGGGATATGGATTTTGTTCTCTCAAATTTCTTAAGGGTGCCTCTATGGTCACCATTATTTTTTTCATCTTGCAGGCTGAGTTTCTTTCAAATTCCTATCTATCTACCGAGATTTTTTTGTTATTTTGTTTGATGTATGCTCCCTTGCCCTATTTTCTTAGGGTTGGAGATCTTGGGTCATCTTCTCAGAAGGTTTTGGTTGCTGGTTGGTGCCCCTTTTATTTCTTGAAGCTCTTTTTTCTTGAGGGGTTGTTCTATTTTGGCTTGCAGCTGAGTTGCAACTTGTTTGAATCCTTGTCTAGGTTGTTACCTAAATGTGCTATTCTAGTTGGGTGGATTTCAAACTTTTATCCTAGCTCCCAGATGCTGATGGCTCCTTTGGAGGTGCTTTCTGCTTGTGTCCTCTCTTGGTGGGAGGTTTCTTGTTGGTGGAAGTATTGATTTCCTCGTGTTAGTATTGATTATGGGCTATTAGCTAGGTTATTTTTTAAGTTCTTATTGAAAACCCATATGAGTTTAAGATTGAATGTTGTTAAGGTGGATCTATGGTTGTTATTTGGGACTCTTTTCTTGTTCCATAGTATATTCTTGGTGCAGATTTTTATGAAGGATGTTACAGTCGCTTGTTTGGCTATTGTGCTAGATTTATCCCTAGATTCTATGGAGGTGGATTCCTTTCCTTTAGAGGTGGAGATTGGGGGGTGAAGGTTTCTAGTCTCCCTAGTTGTTGATCCTATTGATGTGGACGCTTCTCCTATGGAGGTGGAGGTTGAGGGTGCTAGAGATTTTAGGTTGTGGTGGACTAGCAGGTCGTGACATCCTCTCCAATAGAGGGGAGCTCTCTCCTCTTAAGGTGGAGATTGTGTTGTAGGGAAGATGATTTCTCACAAATTTTTGTTGTGTTTCCCAAAGCCCCTTTTGAGGTGGGGTGTTTGGACTTATTGGTTTTGCTGAGAAGCAAGGTCTTGTTGGTGTTTTACACCACTTTGTTCACTATTTTTCTAGGCTCAAATTTGGATGTTATGAGTGGTTGGTTTATTGACGCCTAGTTGAATCAAGTTGTGCTCAAGTTTATCTATGGGTTTTTAGTCCATGTCAAAACCTATTTGCAAAAGGGTTTAAGGCCCCTTCAAAACCTATCTCATGCAACTTGTTTAGTCTTGTCTTTCTCTTTATGGTTGTTGTTTTTTAGGCTGATGTTGGTTTGTGTCTTTTATTTTAAGCAACTCTCTCTTTGTCTGGGTTTTAGGTCCCTGTAAAACCTGTTTGTACTGGGTTTCAGGGGCCCATCAAAACCTATTTTTCCCATAATCAAAAACTATTATTTTAATTTTAAGAGTGGCAAACATGGTAGAGTGGAGAACATGGAGGAATAACAACTACTTCTCAGAGTGAACATGACAGAATAATGACTATTTTTTAGAAAAAGATAGGATTCATGACCCTTGTGACTATAGCAGGTAGATTCCTCATGCTTGTGGACCCAGGATTCCTCCTCCTCATGACCCACATGACCGCAACAAACAAATTCCTCATGCTCATGGACCTATTAGCAATACAATCTGGTATTGTGCAAGGTGTGGGACTAATGCGATCAGGCACAAATTTACAAAGCCAAATTGGGTCTCGTTTTGCTCTCATAGACGATTGGATAGAAGCAAACAGGAAGTTCTAGATATATGTGAAGATGACAGATCTCATTATTTGCAAAGGGAAAGTCTACAAGGAAATATGAAGCTAATCCAAGGTTTTTGAATCGACTCTATAGAGAAAGTGAAATGGATTTCAGATCAAACAAAAATACAAAGGATCCATTGCTTAGGGTTTCAGCAAGATCAGATGGCTCTTTTCAAAGAAGAACTTTTGCATGGAATGAGCCCACACTTAGAGGGATTTCCTTTAACTCAAAAGGTCAGAAAACACATTTGTAGAGCAATAAAGATCCCTCACAAAACCAAAGGATTGTTGATAAGGAAAATGGTTTGCATGTAAAGCACAATGGTCATGAGAAGAATGAGTATCAAAATAAAAGGGATTTAGAGAAGCAAAAAAATTAGAATATTCAAAATGAGAAAGTTGCTTTTGTTGAACCAAAGGAAAAGATACAAGATGTTCATCAATGGATTGATGAACCTAAACATAAGGATGTAAAGAAAGTTGACCAAGCAGGGGTCTCAAATAGTACACATCAAAGAAAGGGGAAAAAGAATCACAACAAGAAGAAAGAGAAAAAGAATAGAGTACACGGTAATAAAAAACCTACATTGCAATGGAGGCATAAAGAGTTAGAATAATGTGAAATATATGTGCAAAAACCCTCACAGCAAGGTCCACGAACTAATAAGTGTGGGTCACAACAAAAGGGCATTGTCAATATCACACTCTCTAAGGATCTGTTGCAAGCTTAAATCCAAGACCTTTGGAAACGAGCCCTAATTTGTAAGTTTTGAAACCTCACCTTAGATATAGAGTTATTGAAAAATCTATTATTTGAAGAATGGGAAGGGGATTCATTTTTTTTTACCTAGATCAAGCAAAGGGCATCTTTTTTATGCTTTTTGATACAAAGATTCATAGAGATGCTATATTCAAAGTAAATTCATGGATTTTTGAAGGTTCTGGTCTATGCATGCAAACATCGACACCAAATTTTAAACCATAACCATTTGAGGTGACATTTGTTCCATCTTGGATCTAGTTGCATTCTTTACCCTTAAAATATAGAGAACTCAAACTAATAGAAATCATGGAAAATCATGTAGGGATTTTCCTTAAACATGCTATGGAGTTCTTCAGAAATCCCTCAAAACCTGTTAGGGTTTATGTATTATTGGATGTCACAAAAATATTTCCAAGTCAAATACATATAAACTCTAAGTTTGGTAAATGGATCTAGGAAGTTGTTGTGGAAAATCCACATAATGCATGCAGTATATGCCATTCTATAGAACACACTAAAATAGCCTTTTTTGATATCAAAGGATTTAAAGGGAAAGAAGATGCAATGAAAGGGTGAGAAGACCCAATGCAGGTATCACCTGCATCCAACAAGGAGAACTAAAGATTTGATGGTTGATAAGGTAATTGGATTTGTCACTCGCATTGAAGATAATGGGCACTCTGCAATACTAAAAGATAAAGATCCATTTGCGATACTACCTATAATACTAAATAGTAGAGGAAAGTAGAATAAGCAGCTTAGTAATGTGATTGTAAATACATACATCCCATATAACTCATTAGTCGCATTAAATTAGTTGGATGACATTATCCGCTGACTGATGTTTAATGGGAGACCAATTCAGATATCTCTAAAGCCTTTTACAAAAGAATTACATAGTTCTACCTCATTGCAAATAGGTAATTTCTCTCAACAAAAATTACTTAAATGGTGAAAATCTAGCCATTGAAAGTGATGAGAATTCAGCTAATGAGAGTGTTGAGAGCCATAATGTAGTGAATTTAAAATAGAAATTTTTTCTGTATAAGCTGGAAGAATTAGCTAATAAGCTTCTTTTTTCAATAGGCTCTGATCTTTTTGATGAAATAGTGGAGGGTATTTTAAATCAAGAGGTTGAATTATCACCCCCACAGGAAGAGCATCTTCAAGTTTATGATAATCAAAAAGTGCATAAAGAGGACAACATTGAAATTGATGTCGAAATGGTTCAAGGGTTTGACTATTCACAAACTTTATCCTTATCACAAATGCCTTCCTCTCAGGCAACAGTTAAAAAATCTCCAAGAAAAAGAGGAAGAAATTCTAAGGTTGCAAAGCTAAAGGAAGAGATTGATGCAGGGGTACAAACCACATTGGATGGAAGCATCTCAGTGAGAAAGAGGCTGAGGAGAGCATGTTTCTCTCCTCGATCAAAATGAGAGAGCTCTCCTAGAATTTCAGAGGCATTAATGGCTCTGACAAGTGGGCTCAAATCAAGCATCAACTAGACACTTGTGGGGCAGATTTAGTGTTGTTATAGGAGACTAAAACATCTCAGGAAACGTATGAGGCATCAATGTTGAAATGGGGAAAATGGAAATCAGCACATGTACATGCTCAAGGAGCTTTTGGTGGATTAGTTACATTGTGGAATCCAAGAAATGATCATTGATGCAAGAAATAGTGACAACGATTGGCAGCTAATGAGGGTGGTAAGATTTGATCTAAAATTATAGCTACTAAATAAATATGGGCCAACATCTTCCTATGATAAGAAGAAGCTATGGGATGTTCTAACAAATGTTCTTCAAGGCCTAGGAAATGAAAAAGTGATATTGGCAGGTGATTTCAATGTGATAGTGTCATTATAGGAGAAACAAGGAGGTATATGTCCACCATATAAAATAATGGAAGATTTTAGTTTTTTTCATTACAGACAATGCTTTGAAGGATATTTTACTTATGAAGGGTAACTTCACCTAGACAAACCAAAGGAAATATTTTCTACAGATTGTAGAGCATTTAGACAAATTCCTAGCATCACAAAACTGGTTTTTAGGGGCATACAATTTGGTCTCAAAGATATTGCCTTTTGTAGGCTCAAATCATTATGAAATATCATTAACCATATTAGGATTAAATTCTATGGTAGATAATAGGCCTTCTTTTAAATTCGAGAAGATGTGGTTCAGACACCCACATTTTCTTCCTCTTCTATGACAATGGTGGGTCAATGCGCCTTACTAGAAGGGTACAAAAATGTTTCAATTTTTCAAAAAATTACAGTATGTTAAACAACAAATAAAAATATGGAATGTTCATGTTTTTAAGAACATCTTTGTATAGAAAGAGTAGGTAGCAAAAGAATTAGCAGAAATACATGAACACATAATACAACATGGTCTAGATTCAATTACATATGAAAAACATAAGTGTTTCCAGTTGGTGTGGGAGGAGTTAGGAAAGAGAGAAGAAATGTATTGGCGACAAAAATATAGGGAATTATGGTTAAAGGAAGGGGATTGCAACACAAAATTCTTTCACGCATCTGCTCAATTCAAAAGAGCTACACAAATAGTGTTTTCGATTTGAGATGTTTCAACAGGAACTTTGATTAAAAATGCAAAGAAGATTCAGGAAGAAGGGGTCAATTTTTTTAAAAATCTTCTAGCTCCATTAAGAGACAGATCAAATCAGCTAAATCGGGATGAGCAAGTGTTATTGGATGTGATACCAAATCTCATTTCTCAAGAAGGAAATGAGGATTTGATGAAACCTTTTACCTTAGAAGAATTGAGAAAAGTAGTATTTTCATTGTCGTCAAATAAGGCTCAAGGGCCTAATGGTTTCACAACCTATTTCTTTCAAAAGTGTTGGGATGTGTCGGGTTTTGACTTGCTTTTAGCCTTGGAAGAATCATGGAAATATAGAACAATATTGAAACACTTTAATGTCACAAACATTTCACTTTTTCCAAAGAAAAAGGAGCTAGAAACTTTTGCAAAGTTCAAACCCATCTCATTATGTAATACAATCTACAAGATCTTCACAAAGGTAATATATCTTAGATTGTAGAATCTCCTCCCCAAAATTATCTCACAAGAGCAAAGGGGCTTTGTACCAGGCAAAGAAACGACTGAAGGAGCCTTAGTTGCACATGAAGTGCTTCATACTATTAATTCTAATAATCTATCATCTTTCATTATAAAATTGGACATGATGAAAGCATACGATAGAGTTGATTGGAGTTTCTTAATGAATGTCTTGGCATAGTTTGGTTTCGGCAATAAGTGGTGTAAGTGGATTTTGTCTTGCTTATCAGGAGCAAAAATTTTAGTTATAATAAAAAGGTCACCTTTAGGCTTCTTCAGCGCCACACAAGGGGTAAGGAAAGGGGACCCCCTTTCTCCTTTTCTCTTCATAATTATGGCTAAGGCGTCGAGTATGACAATAAAGGCAAGGAATAATCAGGGTTTGTGGCAAGGCATCCACATTCCCCAATCAAATATTTCAGTAATGCGCACTCTCTTTGTTGATGACAATCCATTATTTGGAAAAGCAAGCCTTATAGAGGCCAAAAAAATAAATTTGATTCTAAACATGTATTATTCAGTATCAGGTCAGAAAATAAATGCACACAAGTCTAATGTTTATGTCTTTCATTTCACTTTAGGTACCAAAAGAAAAATTGTAAAGACTTTAGGCTTTCAATTGGAAGAACTGCCATGCACATATCTAGGGTTCATTCTTTATGGGAACAATAAAATTTCTTACTAGGCCAAAGTTATAGAAAGGATTTAGTCTAGAATTTTAGCTTGGAAAGCTATATGGTTATCATTTTTTGGTTGTATTTTTCTGGTAAAGACTATGTTAGCAGTGATTCCAAATTATTTCATGGCAATTCTCAAGGCTCTGAAATTAGTTGTTGCTTAGATAGAGAAGATTATAAGGATTTTTTTATGGAAAGGGAACATGAATGATGGGAAAAAATTTCCTTTAATCTCCTTAGATAGTATGTCCTCTGATAATTTCAAGGGTGGGGCAGGCATTCATAATATATCTGTTTGTTAAAAATGAAGCCCTAATTTGGGTTGACCCAAGAGTGGGTGTTTTCTATGTTTATTTAAAAAAATGTATTAAGTGGATAATTTTTAGGCTTATCTTGCCTAGTTAAAAACCTTAGATCATGCACCTTCAGCCTCTATTTATCACAACCTTAGATCCTTTCGTCTTTTACATGATTTAAGGGCAGGAGAAAACTATTGTAAACTAGTATTTAAAGTGATGTTTTGTAAATCACCTAAATATTAGTTGTATAGATGCATTAATGGAAAATGGAGAACTTATACTGAAGTGAAATTATAGAGACCTCACCTTGAGTATTTCATTAAAACCAGTTCAAAACACTTTAGTCATTTCCTTGAATCATGCAAAAGAACAAGGAGAGTGAAGCTGAGTTGAATAGAGACTGAAGATTGGACTGATTTATGCACTTGATATTATTGATAGATTCTTTTTTACTTAAGGTCAAAATGGACTTAAAAACTGGAGCATTTGGACCTGATTTTCGGTTAGATGGCTGAGTTTGAAGTCAACTTGGGTCAAACTGATTGTACGAGGGAGTTTCAAGCTATTTTTGCTCAATTTACATCAATTTTGACTCCTCCTTTTAGGTTTTTTCATTTCTACTCGTGGGAGATATTCTAGGAGATATTTTTAGTTGCAGTTAATTGCAAGTGCCACCTCTTGGCACTTTGGAGTCATTTTTTGTATTTAGAAGAAAAGACTTAGGTTTTTTCTCAGTTCTTGCTTCTTCCTCTCTTGATTATTGCAGAGAGTAAGTTTTTTGTAACTTAGATTTCATAGTTCGATACAAAGGCTCCTTTTAGATCAATAAAAGAAAGCAATGCATTCCTTTTTCATCATCTTTTGTCTCATTTGTAGTTAATGATTTGAGGTTTAATTGTGATTCTAGTTTCGAATCATTTTCTATGTCTCATTGTTGCAAATATGAATGCAAAATTTTCATGTAATGCAGGTTGTATGATGTGTTAGGTGATCTTATTAGGTTAAAGTTGTGATTGAACATTTACTTGTCCTTCAACAACCATTAATTTCAAACCTTCATACATATCACTATTGTATTGCATGTTTCAATTGGGATTGTGAAAAGTAAATTTCATTTAGAGTTGATTGTGAGTTTTGAATCAATTTACATTTTCATAGTCATCTAGTTGCATCACCATCCTTTCAAGTTCAGTTTTTCCATTCATTTTAAACCCTTTTATCCCTTTTCTTGCATAATCATTAAATCCTTAGAAAAGAATCAAAAGGGGAACCAACCCATAATCTGGAGGTCTATATTCACTATAGGGTACCCACAACCTAAAGATATTCCAATATTTCAATAGGATTAGCTGAGTCTAGGCTTAGCTAGGGTGCAATCCTAGTTGATAACAATCTCCAAACATAATGAACCTTTAGGGGAAAATTGATATGGCGAATTCTCACCAAATCATATACAAAATGGTGCCGGATAATGCAAGCCAAATATTTAGACAATCAAAATCCGGAAAGAATATTCACTATATCCAATCCTCCTAATGGTTCAGCCATGTGGAACTTTATGGTTTCATGTAGTGAATTTGTCAATTCATACATCTCCTAGGAAGTGCATAAGGAGAAGAATTTCACTTTTGGAATGATTCTTGGAATGGATATCCTCCTATGAAGGGTATTCAAGAATTGCAATCAGCCATACCAGTGTTATCACATTTATGGGGCACAAGGCTAATTGATTATGTCTACTCAGTAGATGAAGTAACTGGTAAAGTAAAATGAAAGGATCTTTTGGAAACACAAATAATAGTAGCACAAAAGGACTTGATTCAACAAATTATAGCAGAGAGACTAGTGTTCCTAATAGGGAAACCTGATCAAATCATATGGGAACCTTCCAAAGATGGGTGTTATTCAATGAGGCAGGGGTATAAATCTCTTCTTAACAAAGATGTTCATTTGCAACCCCAAAGACCTTACTCATTTTGTTAGAACAACATAATTCTACCAAAAGCAGGTAGTGGGTAAGTGCAAAAAGATGGGGGGAAAAAAAGGGGGCTTAAGTGCCCACTTTTTTTTCTTTTGAAATTAGGAAATACTGACCTTGGATGTGAAATTGAGGATAGTTACACTCAAAATTTTGAGATGCAACAAAAACAAGGATCTTAGTGCTCCAAGTCTACTTTCTAAACTAATATTTTTTTTTAAACGGTTGAGATTAAGGGGTTCAAAAGAGGGGGCCACATAAATTGGTGTTGTTTTTGTCAAAAAAATATAACATAGCAACTTTTGTGGCTCCCTCAAAAGGTTAAATTTTATTTAGTATTTTTAAAATTGCTTCAATGAGAAATTAGCTAACAATATGTAGTTTATGCTCAATTTTTTTGATAATTTTTTAATGAATATTTTAATTTTTACTAATTTTTAAAGTGGACACTTCCTAAAAAAATAGAATTTTGGTCGTGCTACCCCTATAAATTTTGAAAAATAATTGAAAATATTTTTTTAATATGCATAGAATGGAGTCTAGTTTCTAAAAATGTAATTTATTTGAAATTTTGATAAACGATTAATTTATAACGAAAAAAACACCAAACACTAGTTTTTGCCAAAAAATAGACACACAAACAAAAGAAATTATAGATCAAAGGCTTAACATTGTCAAACTATGAAAAAAATTACATCGTTAGATAGCTAAGAGAGAGCCTAACATTACCTAAGTGTTTGATTTGTTCAACCTTGAAACATGTGCAAACCTGATGCTTACCATGAACACGATTATGTCAAATATTATAGAATTTGCAAAAACATGTCTTTGGACGTTGGGAAGGCACTCCAAGCCTTTGGGTTGGTATTCCAAGGCAAATACCAAGCCCAAGGTTTGGGGATTCCCAAAGCAAGAAATAACGTGAGCGCGTTATAATGAGCTCATGTTATTTCTTAGTTTTGACATGGTTTTTACATTTGTGCCCAAGACATGTCTAACAAGACATAACGTGAGCGCATTATAATGTGCTCGTGTTATGTCTCGCTTTGTGTTAAATGCTAGTCTATTGAATGTATGTATATATATTTGTATGTTTTTATGTATGTATGCTTGTATGACATGTATGTATGTATGCCTATATGTATGTATGTATGTATGTATGTATTAGTGTATGTTTGTGTGTATGCATGTATGTATGTATGTCTACTTATATATATGTATGTGTATGTGTGTATATAAGATTTTAGGTACATATGTATGCATGCTTGTATGTATGTAAGATTGTATTACATATGTATGTATGTATGTTTGTCTGTATGTATGTCTTTAGAGGGAGGGATAATTTTAAGAGAGAGAATTGTCTAGGTAGGGTGGGAGGGAGAGAGGGAGGGAGAGACCTGAGAGAGAGAGAGAGAGGTAGTGAGGTAGTGAGAGAGAGACCTAAGAGAGAGGGAGTGGGAGAGAAGGGGTTGGAGTGAGAGGGACTTAGCTAGGTAGGGTGGGAGGGATAGAGGGAGAGAGGGGGGGTGGGAGAGAGAGAGATAAGGAGATAAAGAGAGAGTTATATAGGTAGGGTGCCAGAGGGAAAGACTTGAGAGTGTGAGGGGGGTGAGAGGGAGAGACTTGAGAGATAGGTAGAGAGAGGGAGTGTGAGAGAGAGATACCTGAGAGAGGGAGAGGGTGTGGGAGGGAGTGACTTGAGAGAGAGGGAGAGAGAGAGAGATGGAGTGTGAGAGAGGAGGGTGGAGTGAGA
>VDFB02379711.1:138436145-138475176 GCA_007258455.2 Sequoia sempervirens | reverse complement strand
AAAGACATAAACATTAGACTTGTGTGCGTTTATTTTTTGACCTGATACTGAATAATACATGTTTAGAATCAAATTTATTTTTTTGGCCTCTATAAGGCTTGCTTTTCCAAATAATGGATTATCATCAACAAAGAGAGTGTGCATTACTGAAATATCTGATTGGGGAATGTGGATGCCTTGCCACAAACCCTGATTATTCCTTGCCTTTATTGTCATACTCGACGCCTTAGCCATAATTATGAAGAGAAAAGGAGAAAGGGGGTTCCCTTTCCTTACCCCTTGTGTGGCGCTGAAGAAGCCTAAAGGTGACCTTTTTTTATAACTAAAAATTTTGCTCCTGATAAGCAAGACAAAATCCACTTACACCACTTATTGCCGAAACCAAACTATGCCAAGACATTCATTAAGAAACTCCAATCAACTCTATTGTATGCTTTCATCATGTCCAATTTTATAATGAAAGATGATAGATTATTAGAATTAATAGTATGAAGCACTTCATGTGCAACTAAGGCTCCTTCAGTCATTTCTTTGCCTGGTACAAAGCCCCTTTGCTCTTGTGAGATAATTTTGGGGAGGAGATTCTACAGTCTAAGATATATTACCTTTGTGAAGATCTTGTAGATTGTATTACATAATGAGATGGGTCTGAACTTTGCAAAAGTTTCTAGCTCCTTTTTCTTTGGAAAAAGTGCAATGTTTGTGACATTAAAGTGTTTCAATATTGTTCTATATTTCCATGATTCTTCCAAGGCTAAAAGCAAGTCAAAACCCAACACATCCCAACACTTTTGAAAGAAATAGGTTGTGAAACCACTAGGCCCTCGAGCCTTATCTGACGACAATGAAAAGACTACTTTTCTCAATTCTTCTAAGGTAAAAGGTTTCATCAAATCCTCATTTCCTTCTTGAGAAATGAGATTTGGTATCACATCCAATAACACTTGCTCATCCTGATTTAGCTAATTTGATCTGTCTCTTAATGGAGCTAGAAGATTTTTAAAAAATTTGACCCCTTCTTCCTAAATCTTCTTTGCATTTTTAATCAAAGTTCCTGTTGAAACATCTCAAATCGAAAACACTGTTTGTGTAGCTCTTTTGAATTGAGCAGATGCGTGAAAGAATTTTGTGTTGTAATCCCCTTCCTTTAACCATAATTCCCTATATTTTTGTCGCCAATACATTTCTTCTCTCTTGCCTAACTCCTCCCACACCAACTGGAAACACTTATGTTTTTCATATGTAACTGAATCTAGACCATGTTGTATTATGTGTTCATGTATTTCTGCTAATTCTTTTGCTACCTACTCTTTCTATACAAAGATGTTCTTAAAAACATGAAAATTCCATATTTTTATTTGTTGTTTAACATACTGTAATTTTTTGAAAAATTGAAACATTTTTGTACCCTTCTAGTAAGGCGCATTGACCCACCATTGTCATAGAAGAGGAAGAAAATGTGGGTGTTTGAACCACATCTTCTCGAATTTAAAAGAAGGCCTATTCTCTACCATAGAATTTAATCCTAATATGGTTAATGATATTTCATAATGATCTGAGCCTACAAAAGGCAATATCTTTGAGACCAAATTGTATGCCCCTAAAAACCAGTTTTGTGATGCTAGGAATTTGTCTAAATGCTCTACAATCTGTAGAAAATATTTCCTTTGGTTTGTCTAGGTGAAGTTACCCTTCATAAGTAAAATATCCTTCAAAGCATTGTCTGTAATGAAAAAAACTAAAATCTTCCATTATTTTATATGGTGGACATATACCTCCTTTTTTCTCCTATAATGACACTATCACATTGAAATCACCTGCCAATATCACTTTTTCATTTCCTAGGCCTTAAAGAACATTTGTTAGAACATCCCGTAGCTTCTTCTTATCATAGGAAGATGTTGGCCCATATTTATTTAGTAGCTATAATTTTAGATCAAATCTTACCACCCTCATTAGCTGCCAATCGTTGTCACTATTTCTTGCATCAATGATCATTTCTTGGATTCCACAATGTAACTAATCCACCAAAAGCTCCTTGAGCATGTACATGTGCTGATTTCCATTTTCCCCATTTCAGCATTGATGCCTCATACGTTTCCTGAGATGTTTTAGTCTCCTGTAACAACACTAAATCTGCCCCACAAGTGTCTAGTTGATGCTTGATTTGAGCCCACTTGTCAAAGCCATTAATGCCTCTGAAATTCTAGGAGAGCACTCTCATTTTGATCAAGGAGAGAAACATGCTCTCCTCAGCCTCTTTCTCACTGAGATGCTTCCATCCAATGTGGTTTGTACCCCTGCATCAATCTCTTCCTTTAGCTTTGCAACCTTAGAATTTCTTCCTCTTTTTCTTGGAGATTTTTTAATTGTTGCCTGAGAGGAAGGCATTTGTGATAAGGATAAAGTTTGTGAATAGTCAAACCCCTGAACCATTTCGACATCAATTTCAATGTTGTCCTCTTTATGCACTTTTTGATTATCATAAACTTGAAGATGCTCTTCCTGTGGGGGTGATAATTCAACCTTTTGATTTAAAATACCCTCCACTATCTCATCAAAAAGATCAGAGCCTATTGAAAAAAGAAGCTTATTAGCTAATTCTTCCAGCTTATACAGACAAACTTTCTATTTTAAATTCACTGCATTATGGCTCTCAACACTCTCATTAGCTGAATTCTCATCACTTTCAATGGCTAGATTTTCACCATTTAAGTAATTTTTGTTGAGAGCAATTACCTATTTGCAATGAGGTAGAACTATGTAATTCTTTTGTAAAAGGCTTTAGAGATATCTGAATTGGTCTCCCATTAAACATCAGTCAGCGGATAATGTCATCCAACTAATTTAATGCGACTAATGAGTTATATGGGATGTATGTATTTACAATCACATTACTAAGCTGCTTATTCTACTTGCCTCTACTATTTAGTATTATAGGTAGTATCACAAATGGATCTTTATCTTTTAGTATTGCAGAGTGCCCATTATCTTCAATGCGAGTGACAAATCCAATTACCTTATCAACCATCAAATCTTTAGTTTTCTCCTTGTTGGATGCAGGTGATACCTGCATTGGGTCTTCTCACCCTTTCATTGCATCTTCTTTCCCTTTAAATCCTTTGATATCAAAAAAGGCTATTTTAGTGTGTTCTATAGAATGGCATATACTGCATGCATTATGTGGATTTTCCACAACAATTTCCTAGACCCATTTACCAAACTTAGAGTTTATATGTATTTGACTTGGAAATATTTTTGTGACATCCAATAATACATAAACCCTAACAGGTTTTGAGGGATTTATGAAGAACTCCATAGCATGTTTAAGGAAAATCCCTACATGATTTTCCATGATTTCTATTAGTTTGAGTTCTCTATATTTTAAGGGTAAAGAATGCAACTAGATCCAAGATGGAACAAATGTCACCTCAAACGGTTATGGTTTAAAATTTGGTGTCGATGTTTGCATGCATAGACCAGAACCTTCAAAAATCCATGAATTTACTTTGAATATAGCATCTCTATGAATCTTTGTATCAAAAAGCATAAAAAAGATTCCCTTTGCTTGATCTAGGTAAAAAAAAAATGAATCCCCTTCCCATTCTTCAAATAATAGATTTTTCAATAACTCTATATCTAAGGTGAGGTTTCAAAACTTACAAATTAGGGCTCGTTTCCAAAGGTCTTGGATTTGAGCTTGCAACAGATCCTTAGAGAGTGTAATATTGACAATTCCCTTTTGTTGTGACCCACACTTATTAGTTTGTGGACCTTGCTGTGAGGGTTTTTGCACATATATTTCACATTGTTCTAACTCTTTATGCCTCCATTGCAATGTAGGTTTTTTATTACCGTGTACTCTATTCTTTTTCTCTTTCTTCTTGTTGTGATTCTTTTTCCCCTTTCTTTGATGTGTAATATTTGAGACCCCTGCTTGGTCAACTTGCTTTGCATCCTTCTGTTTAGGTTCATCAATCCATTGATGAACATCTTGTATCTTTTCCTTTGGTTCAACAAAAGCAACTTTCTCATTTTGAATATTCTAATTTTTTTGCTTCTGTAAATCCCTTTTATTTTGATACTCATTCTTCTCATGACCATTGTGCTTTACATGCAAACCATTTTCCTTATCAACAATCCTTTGGTTTTGTGAGGGATCTTTATTGCTCTACAAATTTTTTTTCTGACCTTTTGAGTTAAAGGAAATCCCTCTATGTGTGGGCTCGTTCCATGCAAAAGTTCTTCTTTGAAAAGAGCCATTTGATCTTGCTGAAACCCTAAGCAATGGATCCTTTGTATTTTTGTTTGATCTGAAATCCATTTCACTTTCTCTATAGAGTTGATTCAAAAACCTTGGATTAGCTTCATATTTCCTTGTAGACTTTCCCTTTGCAAATAATGAGATCTGTCATCTTCACATATATCTAGAACTTCCTGTTTGCTTCTATCCAATTGTCTATGAGAGCAAAACGGGACCCAATTTGGCTTTGTAAATTTGTGCCTGATCGCATTAGTCCCACACCTTGCATAATACCAGATTGTATTGCTAATAGGTCCATGAGCATGAGGAATTTGTTTGTTGCGGTCATGTGGGTCATGAGGAGGAGGAATCTTGGGTCCACAAGCATGAGGAATCTACCTGCTATAGTCACAAGGGTCATGAATCCTATCTTTTTCTAAAAAATAGTCATTATTCTGTCATGTTCACTCTGAGAAGTAGTTGTTATTCCTCCATGTTCTCCGCTCTACCATGTTTTCCACTCTTAAAATTAAAATAATAGTTTTTGATTATGGGAAAAATAGGTTTTGATGGGCCCCTGAAACCCAGTACAAACAAGTTTTACAGGGACATAAAACCAAGACAAAGAGAGAGCTGCTTAAAATAAAAGACACAAACCAACATCAGCCTAAAAAACAACAACCATAAAGAGAAATACAAGACTAAACAAGTTGCATGAGATAGGTTTTGGAGGGGCCTTAAACCCTTTTGCAAATAGGTTTTGACATGGACTAAAAACCCATAGATAAACTTGAGCACAACTTGATTCAACTAGGCGTCAATAAACCAACCACTCATAACATCCAAATTTGAGCCTAGAAAAATAGTGAACAAAGTGGTGTAAAACACCAACAAGACCTTGCTTCTCAGCAAAACCAATAAGTCCAAACACCCCACCTCAAAAGAGGCTTTGGGAAACACAACAAAAATTTCAGAGAAATCATCTTCCCTACAACACAGTCTCCACCTTAAGAGGAGAGAGCTCCCCTCTATTGGAGAGGATGTCACAACCTGCTAGTCCACCACAACCTAAAATCTCTAGCACCCTCAACCTCCACCTCCATAGGAGAAGCATCCACATCAATAGGATCAACAACTAGGGAGACTAGAAACCTTCACCCCCCAATCTCCACCTCTAAAGGAGAGGAATCCACCTCCATATAATCTAGGGATAAATCTAGCACAATAGCCAAACAAGCGACTGGAACATCCTTCATAAAAATCTGCACCAAGAATATACTATGGAACAAGAAAAGAGTCCCAAATAACAACCATAGATCCACCTTAACAACATTCAATCTTAAACTCATATGGGTTTTCAATAAGAACTTAAAAAATAACCTAGCTAATAGCCCATAATCAGTACTAACACGAGGAAATCAATACTTCCACTAGCAAGAAACCTCCCACCAAGAGAGGACACAAGCAGAAAGCACCTCGAAAGGAGCCATCGACATCTGGGATCTAGGATAAAAGTTTGAAATCCACCCAACTAGAATAGCACATTTAGGTAACAACCTAGACAAGGATCCAAACAAGTTGCAACTCAGCTGCAAGCCAAAATAGAACAACCCCTCAAGAAAAAAGAGCTTCAAGAAATAAAAGGGGCACCAACCAGCAACCAAAACCTTCTGAGAAGATGACCCAAGATCTCCAACCCTAAGAAAATAGGGCAAGGGAGCATACATCAAACAAAATAACAAAAAAATCTGGGTAGATAGATAGGAATTTGAAAGAAACTCAACTTGCAAGATGAAAAAAATAATGGTGACCATAGAGGCACCCTTAAGAAATTTGAGAGAACAAAATCCATATCCCCACATTAACATATACTTTATGGGCCAAACGAGATACGAGATCAAAAAAAGACCCCTAAACTTAGAGGGGTGGAAGCCTCCAGTCCTATGAAAATAGGAAACCAAAGATCTCAAAGAGAACAAATCCTTCCATTGCAGCCCTCCTAAAGCTCTCTAGAAACATAAAGGAGTCGGATATAGAAGGCCAAGACCCTCATTTTGCTCCAAAAAATTTAGAGACCCAACATTCTCAACTGCAAATGCAAGGAAAAGGAAACCCAGAAACCTGGCCTTGAAGGGTAAAGCAAGCAAAAACACAACTAGCATCTCCATCACATCCAACACTTCAACAAATACCACCAAGCCAAAGGAAAGGTAGAGGAGAAACATAAAAGGAACTACGTCTCCATTACCACCCTCCAACACCAATACCCCAAAGTCGAGCAGGGTGAAAAAACCCCACAGAGCAAGCATTTGAAGCAACTTGAGAAGCAAAACCAACTCAACACCCCTATCTTCATTAGCTTCTTCACCATCATCCTCTACATCTTCGCTTGCAATAGTCTTAGATTTTGAAACCCTTCCAAGGCACCCTTTCCTGTCTTTCATCCTCCGCTTCAACATCCACTCCATCTCGACAGCTATGCATTCGTTGTTTCCAAACAAAACTTAAACTTAAAATAATAGTTACGTCATATATTAAAAATAAAATTTAAAATATGTATTTATGCTTTTTGTTGTTTGTTTTGATTTAGAGTTTAAATTAATAACTACATGACATTTTTTTTTTTTGATTAGATAAGCAGGGGAAGGGCCCTGATCCTGTGGTACAAAGCTAGGACAAATAGAGAAACATACTAGGAGAAACAACACCTACTACTACCAGCAAACAACAGTAGATATGCCAAACCAGAGCCTAAGAAGGCATGCAGGCCCAATAACAAGGATTGCAACCACAAAATCATCAACAACATAATAAAAAAACATCCCCAAAATAGTCCATGAAATGGAACATAGACCATTTATGAGGTCAACCAAGGACTAGCAGGTACCAATCCATAACAAAGCTATCAAGAAATAGTTATCAGGGACAGTGAAAATGAGCACCGAATGATTAAGAGCATACATAAGATCAGAGCAAAAAACTCCCAATTGTAGCCAAATTGGATCGCAAACACCCTCCCAATGGGCTATCTTCAACTTTCAAACTAGGCCTTACAACCATCGAAATAGGCCAATAGGCCATCCTCCAAGTAGAAAAACCATAATTTGAAATAGCACCCACCCCTAGGGTAGGTGAGACAAAATGAAATTCAAATTAATACAAGCAATTTTTTAGAAGATTCAGAAATCCAAACAACCAAAAGACAACTAATCCCATCACAAATCTTTGATAGAATCATCCCACATAGAACCTGTTATTGAGAGAAAACAAATTTGAACCAAAAACAATCAAAGCACTGATGGGATAGAGGGCCCCCATCAACCTACTTGCCTCTCCACCTCTATAGGAGAAAGAATATCCCACAAGCATAACCATCCAAACAACAATAGTAGAAGAACTCTAGCCTCCAAAGCACCACCACAAATTGAGCACCAACTCGTACTCCATCTCTATAGGAGAGAGCTCTCCTCTAGAAGAGAGGGTGAAGTAAGAACCATAATCACTAGTGCCACCAATCTCCTGCACGAACCAACTCCACCTCAAGAGGAGCCAATAGAAGAAAAGGGAGCTTCCCATCCCAACTACAACCACCAATTCCACCTCAAAAGGAGAGGGCTCCATCTCTGAAGGAGCAGTCTCTACCTCCATAAGAGACCACAACTATAGAACCAAATAGGAAGCCGAAACACTAGAAGAAAAAGTTGTCATCACACCCCTTGGCAGCTCAAGCAGCTGGTACATAGAGGAAGCAAAAGAAATCACCCCAACCAAGAGAGGATACAGACTACCACAAGCCTTCATAATGAACATTTGGGTCATCACCTTCATGAGAGGACCTTCAACCCAACCATGCTTGCATGCACTTGAAAAATGGGTCTTTGAGGCAGAGAAGAGCCCCCTCCACCAATTCCAAAAGCCACCAAACTCCAAAGGGGAACCAATAGTAACCTTGGAACCCCTGAAACACAACTTCATCTTGCAAAACCCGAAGAGACCCTGCACCAATAGAGTAAGGTAGAATGCCACAAGCCCTAAATCCCCACCACAACAAAGGGCCAATGGAAGAACAAAACTGTTAGAGAAAAGGAGCATAATAGTTAACACAAACTTGCTACACCAGTTCAAAACCACCTCATAGAAAGTGAATCCAAAACCTTCTTCTAAAGCATGACCTATCCAATAGAGACTTTTCAAACCATCCTCCCAAACTACATACATTTTCCTCAACACCATATGAGACATCACCACATCAAAACAAAGCCTCCCGAGACGCCCAGAAGGGGCAAGACCAGAGAGAAGGCACAAAGAACAAGTCTCAACAAGGGAGGGGACCACCCTAGCCAACAAAAAAAGGGACAACAGGGGTCCCATAGTCTCCAAGAAAGCAACAGACCCAACATCACAAAGAGAAATACCAACAGCCACAACCAAAACAACCTCCAAACTCTCGAAGCAGCAAGGCAACATGAGGGGAATAGTGGTAGGAGTCCCACCCCTCGACTAAGCTGGATCACAAGCCAACCTAGAAGGCAGAGTATTAACTTGTAGAAAAGAAAGCACCAAACCTCCCCCACCACAGTCCCCAACAGGCACACAAAGGAACCTAAGCCGCCCAAGAGAAAACATGATTGACACCTGCAAGACCATCGATGACCCAACCACAACATTTACTGTCCCCTCAAGGCAAGCCAACTTCTAGTGGGAAGAGGAACTCACATTCACCATAGAGAAAATCAGCCAATAATCCATCTGAGAATAACCAAAATCCACAATCGAGGCTACTACTAGGCCCTCTAAGAAGCATAACAACAAGAGGGCATGAGAAGCTAGAGTCCCACCCATTGTTGAAGCTAGATCACATAGAAACATAGAAGGCTGAGAAAACACTTGCGGTGATGAGAGCACCGAGCCTTCCCCACCACAACCCTCAAAATGCAAGCAAAGGAGCCCAATCGGCCCTAGAGAAAAGAAAGAAGACGACCCCCAGACCATTAGTGCCCCAGATAGAACACCAATCGACCCCTCAAGAGAAGTAGAACTCACATTCGCCACAGGGCCAAGCAATCTAAAAATCGCCTAATAGAAGATGACAACAACATCATCAGAGGCTGAACAAGAGCCAAATCGCCCACCTCCTCCGTTCCCGCTCAAATCCTTCATCATTTTTTCAATTACATGACATGTATTTTAATAATATAGGCTATTAGGATTTAAATATTTTATCTTTAGTTTTTTTCTTTTATTTTAATGGAATTTATTTTTATTTTTTGGTAAATAAGTGCTACTAGTGGGGGTAGCCCCTTTGTATTGATATCAAATTCAAAATTACAAATTGTACTAAGAGAGATACAACTTTCTCTGAAAGGGTGTAAACATTCATTCTATAAATTTTCTTTTTTCACATCTTAGCAAGTGTTTTAGAGAATCTTAGAAAGTTTTTTAGAGAATGAGATTTACTTTTCTTGACTTCCATCCACTCTTGATGTGGTAGAAAATTTTCATTAATAACCTCAACACTACTCTTTTCTTCTAGTTTTCGATTAGATGAGTTTAACATAGGAAAGCCTATATTTTGAGATCCGCTACCAAAACTTGAAAGAAATTTATCATTGATTGATACTATAAGAGAATCCAATTGTGATTTAACCAAGCATAACCTTTCTTCCTTCATTGCATCTTCTTTCTTCAATGGAGGCAAATACTCGCTAGGCAGCACAATTTTGTTGTCGACATAAACCATAGGTGCAAGAGATGGATGATGCTTCAGAGAGCCATCCATCGTGTAATTTGATGAGTTCCAAAATCTTTCCACCATGTTTCCTAACCACCAAAGGAGGTCTTAGAGCTATGATAGTCAGTTACCAAGTTCCTTGTAGCATATCATCATCGACACTGAAAGGTCATACCTTCATAATTCATTGTTTGAGTCCAACTGTGCTCAACAAATTTAAAAGTAGTGTCTTTTGGAAGATCCTTCATATCAACCAAAATTGGAGCGACAAGTTTGGAAAATGAATCCAAACAGATTTTATTTTGAAAGACTCTAACAAAGGATTGAATTCAGGATGCCACAGTTTGAGCATAAGGACATGTTGGTCCCAAATCTAGTGTTTACTACACATAATAATATCTTGTCACTAACATGAACAAAAATAACAATGAAGAAGCCTTGGGCACAATGATATATTTATAGGTTACCTTTCATCAATGGTTGCTAGGCATCTGTGATCCATTGGTGTAAAGCAAGTAAATATGGCCATAGATGGTTAAATTTTCCAATTAAACCATGCATAGAAAAAAGCACTTTGCACTCCAACACTTCAATTTTTACACCCTCATTGAAAAGAAGAATAGGGGAAACCCCATTTTTCCACCATTCTAGAGATCAAAGAAGCACTTGTTGGATCCACTGCGAGGGACAGTGAACTACCACCATTCAAAAGCGTAGGAGATTGTTGAGGCATTGGAGGTGAGGCCACAACAATATCGGGTGACTTTGGCGTGGAGTGTGTAGTTGGCCATTTAGGGTGCAGAATCACGTGAAGGGATGAAGAACCTGAAACTAGATTTGGGCGTGAATTGAACTCAGAAATGACTAATTTGTTCCTACCTCGAGGCCAACACCATCCACATCCCAATAAATTTTGCTAGTGGCAGTTGCATCGACGCAGAGGTAGTGAAAGATTTCTTCAAGAATTTGTGTGCAAGAAAGTTTAATAGAGTAGAAGGCGACATCACATCAGAGCTTTTTAATGGAATTTATTTTAAAATATTAATCTACTATTAAATTAATATACTATCTTTTATCAATTTAAATTAATAAACAAGTTTTTTTATTTTTTAATTTTTATTTAGATTATTATTATTACTTTTTAACTTAATTATTATTAAAATTTAATTATTCATAAATAATAATGTTTTAAAAAGTGGGTTATGACAAAAACAAAGTTCAAGGGCTATTTGTTGGAGGGGGATAGAAACATAAAATTCTTTCACATGACTATGCTGAAACATAGATCCTCCAATGGTTTTTTTTTTTTTTTGAAAGATGGAATTCGAATCTTGGATGAAAGAGACAAAAAATAAAATCATTGTCTTCTCTAATCTCCTCTTTGATAATAATGACTTATATTTCACCATTTAGTAAAATATTCTTGAGGAGATTGTGAATTTGATTGATTACAAAGATAATAGAGAGCTCATGAAGCCCTTTACAAAAAAGAAATTAAAATTATTGTTTTTTCCTTTGAAGGAAATAAAGATCCTTGGTTGGATGACTACCCTCATTTTTCTTTCAAATATATTAGTAAATTGTTGCCAAAGATATTGTGGTAGGTGTAGTGTAGAAAAAAGTACACCTTTACATTTTCACACTATGTTTGCATCCCCTTAAGTAATTGGACTTAGTTAAGCCTCTAATTGACCCAATTAAGCATTTAAAAGCCTAATTAATTTTATTTTTTGAAAGGGGAACCTACATTAAACAATCACAAACATCAAATTAAAAATCTTGGAAATTGAGTGTCCTGGATTTAGGGCCTAGGACCCATTCGTCCAAGAGCGAATGAGTCCTCCTTAATTCCTAGGTCCCAATTTTTAATATGTTTTTGGCAGCATCTTAATGTTTAAAATTCAAATTGCAATTGTCGGATTTTTATGTTTAATTGTCGAAAAATTAGGAAATCACCTATAAATACATAGTTATTTTATCAATTCGAAACCAACATTGAGACAACTTGTAGACATTGAAAAATGTCCTGAATGATATCATACACTCAAAACAGGTTTATTAACATCATTTCTTCAAATCCATCCTCTTTTTGCTTCATTAATTAAATTAACCTAGCTAATTTAATTAATGTCATCATTTTTGTCCATTAACCTAATTTATCAATTCAGGTTAATTCACTCCCTCTTCACACTAACATTTCATATCATTAAATTAAATAAATCAAAAAATTTAATTTAATTCCCTAAGTCTTCTAATTTAATTAAATAACCCTAAGTTATTTAATTAAATATCATTTCATTTCCCCCCCATTCATTAAATCATTTAATTTAATGAATAACACTTTAATTCATCCAAATCCCTTAATTGCATGATTAAACCTTGTTTAATTAGCAATTAAACTAATTTTCCTCTAAGAAGGGGAATATTCCCATGGAATATTCCTTATCCCCTTTTTGCACAATTAAGAATTTCTTTTAATTTGCAAAATGTCTTTTATCCTCACCCAAATGAATATTCCAAGGAATATTCTTATTCCTCCATCATTTGAAAAGGGATATTTTCACTTAGCTTTTAATGCAAGTTTTAACCTTTAACCTTTTGAACAAGTCACCTCTGACCTGTGTGAGTAGGTCAAAAGTGTGTTTGTTTGGAGCAAATGTGAACCCTTGATTAAATCCCATCATGCATTCTCATCTGTTGATGAGAATCCATGATCCATGCCTCATCTCCTTCATCTTGGATCGTTGATTAATATTTTCAATCTCAACCCTCCATTTCTCATTTGATTTCCTATAAATAGAACACTATTTGGAGACAAATGGATCCATCTTTCAATTGCAAACTTATGTCGTTGAACTCACTTGCATCCACACTCATACTTTACTCACTTTTAGCTTGTTTTAGTTTATTTTAGTTGCATAATAGCTTAAAGCATCCATTAATGGCTTCCATGCATCCATCTTAGTTTGTATATGAATTAGGGTTTCCATCTTTTAGCTTAGAATTAGCTTAGAAATTTCATCTAGTTAGATCATTTGTAGCATAAAATCATGTTAATTTAGCTTGCATCATGTTTAATTTAGCATAAATTAGGTTTTCATCCATTTATCACAATGGTTTCATCAATTCTCTTCCATATAATTGATTGAAACATGCTTACTAATCATGGGATTGGGAAAGGGTCATTGTTCCACATCAACACAACAACAATTCCAAAACAGGATAAGTTTCAAATGGGTTAGAGTAGGATTTTAACTATTTTTCATAGTTTGTAACTTTCAGTTTGCATAAATGCTTAGTTTAACTTTTAATTTTGAATGATCTTGTTTGGTAGATTGAGGTTTAGTGGATATATTGTGCTTTGATTCATTATGGATCAAGCGTAATAGACCCACCTTGACAATCCTCGTCTCACATTCTAGTGCTATGAGGGAAAACCGTTAATTTAAGCAGTTTTTATCTCAAATTTTTTTTGTTTGTTGTTTTGTAGGATACAATGATGCCCAAACTACAAACCGTGATGCACTTTGAAGAGCTTCGCCATATAGCGATGCCATTGCAATTTGAAATAATGACGTCGATTAAATACACTAGCGCTAATTTAAATATAGAGGTATCAAAAACATCAAACGACGATGCCCCCAAAGTTAAAAAAGGGACACTCCCAAATTTCAAATCGCGACGCTACTGTAAGCAGTGACCCCAAACCAAATCCCGACGCTATCGTGCTAAGAGTTTTTGTTTTAGAGCGACACCCATTTTCACTAGAGCGACGCCTAGAGTTCAAATTATGACGCTATCATGTTCAACGACGCCCAACCAGGGTAAGAAATTTTATGATTTTTTTTTAACATGTGCTTTAATTTCCTTGATTTATCTGATCACTGATGCATCTCTGACTGTGTTTTGGTTGTTAGACTAATATGGTTTTGTAGGTTGAAATACATGGAGCTCAAGTGAAGAAAGCCTTTCCTTATCTTAAAAATCTGTGATTGTAACAAGCGTTTGATGCTTTGGGGAAATTATAACCCAACTTTTATGCTTTCTACTTTCTGCTTTAGGAAACACACTAAATTTCAATTGGGTTTAAAACAAATGCACAAATGGGATTAAAATTGAACCCTCATCTCATTACTACTTTTTTGGGTTTAAAATTGAACAAGGAAACTTCATATTTCATTTGGTGCTTAAAACAAACTCATCACTACTTTGAGGTGTTAAAATTTACAATTGTTTGTTATGTTTTGTGATTAACAACATTGTTAGTGGATGTGTATGCAATTATCTCGAGCCGTTTGGTGATCTTGAGAAACAAAAAACATTCCTTAGCACTTTTCCAAATCACCTACATCTTTCAATTCAGATTAAAACTAAACCCAAAATTTACAATTGTTGGTTGGGGTTATGGATATTGGTGGTAGGGATTGAATTAATAATGATAGGAATGTGAATGTTGTTTGGGGTGTATTAGATGGAGGAGGAATATTTTGTTTCATCAAAGTGGATTAGATTTTAAGATGAATGTGATTAGATGAAGACTGAATGTGATGTGAAATGTTATGTTATGGGGTAGATGGAAAATAATCATAAATTTCTTGGTATGTTTGTCAATAGATTTTGGGTGTATATGCAGTGGGAGGATTAGATGATGAAGTATGAGGAAAGGTGAAAAATGCTCTATCTAATGTAGGTTAGTCATTGGTTGGATTGTGAGTTTTTGTTTTTGTTTTGGGTGACTATTTTATATGGGCTCTCATTGGAAAAGATTATTGAACTTAGGCTTATCAAAGTTATGGGGGATACTGGCTCCTTCTATAGAAATGATCTCTATCAAGGTTTACAAGAAGATATAAGTATGACTATGTATTATCATCATTAATAAATTAAATATGAACCTACGAGAATTGTCACATTGGCTTACAAGGTGTTCTTGCTCATCTATTGTCTCATAATGTGTTTGGGATCTTGATATTTTTCCTTGGGTATAATGGATATGACTAGTTATTAAAGGATTTGTGTTGTTTTATTCCATGCTCTTTGTCACTTGCAATCTAGTGATGGGTGACATGAAATGGAAATTACATTTTTTTGGATTTTGTTGGCATTTTAGATTTTATGATTTTTTTGTATTTTTTACTTTGATTTATAAGGATGAAGGTATAAAAATTGGTTAAGGTTGATGATTTGGATGGTTTGGTGGGGTTATATTTTTGAAATCTATGGGATGATGCTCCTAAATTGAAGGTGGAATTTAATTAAGACTTTAGATGCAAGCTTAATATTTCCTGCTTGAGATAAGAAAGTTCTCAAGAAAATTGATTAGGATTCTTAAACTAGTTAACCTAGGACAGGCCAAGTTCCTAAGATATTTTTTCTTATATTCTATGAGAAGTGAGAACCAAGCCAGGATCTAATATCGGTCGTAGATCACATGCAACTCCACTTGACAAATGATCAAAGATCAAAATAGAAGAATGAAGAGAAATTAGAAATGAGAAAAAAATAGAGACAAGGCAAGAAAAAATGTAGAATACTCTCAATACTCTCATCGAGTGATCACCGAACTAGCCAAACTAGTGAAGGTGAGAGGAGAGTGCTCAATATATAGAAAAATAAGGGATAATACATACAAGAGGTGCATTAACTCCTACTACCCATAAAAGGTGGGAGGTTTTACCTACTTGGTAAATGACAAAACATGTGGCATAACCTCCTTAGGTGAAGACAAAAAAGATGTGGCACATAAAGACAAAAGAGGGTGAGAAACCCAAATACCCCATAACCTACCTAGGAAAAAAAATAATAGTGATTATGAGAGGTGGAAAACAAGCCAAAAGAGGATGTGTAACTCAACTAACCATGTGTGGGAGAGAGTGACAGATGTAGCTGATGTATTTCACCATGTGTCCTCATATTAACCACTCCTAATAAACCCAATCAAGCTTAAATAATATTTGTAGGAAAAAAAGAAATACCCCTAACATAAGGAAAATAAAAACCCTACACTAACATGCCCCCTTAAGCATAGCTTAGGTGGGCGAAAATATTGGTTCCAGAAAATGAAGCCATGTTAGGTACCCATGTACATAGAGATCCCCCCATAAGAAGAAGCCCCCCCATAAGAGGAATTCCCCCCCTAAATAGAGAGAGAAAATACCCCCCCAAAATAGAGAGAGTACAATGGACTAAGAATCCCCTCCTGAAGTAGACACCTGTCGCACCCCAAGAAAAGCTCATAGATGAATAAACTTTCTTTCTGTGAAGGTTTTGGTGAAGATGTCTGCAGTCTGCTCCAATGTAGAACAATACTTAAGATAAATGATTCCTTCCTAAATCAACTCTTGAATGTAGTGCATATGAATCTCAATGTGTTTCATCCTCTGATGATGAACTTGATTCCTTGAGATCTGTATTGCACTCTGATTATCACAAAAGATGATTGTAGGCTTTCTGATTGAAATACCAAACTTAGTGAGAATATTTTGAAGCCAAATAGCCTCAGGGGTGGCATTAACTTCCCCTCGATACTCAACCTCTATATATGAAAGAGAAATTGCATATTTCTTCTTGCTCGACCAACAAATTGGACCAAAACCAAGTGAGAAGCAATACCCTACAATAGACTTACGATCTTGAGAATCGTCTGCCCAATTTGAATCTTTGTGTCCCACCAAGTCAATATCCATGCTTGCTGCATATTGAATCCCATAATTATGAGTACCCTGAATGTAGTGAAGGATCCACTTAGTTGCTTTATAATTCAATTCATGTGGCTCTTGCATGAATCGAGAGACCATTCCCATATCATACGAAATGTCAGGTCTCATATGAGTCAAGTAGATGAGATGAGACTACCAACAAGTAGTCAGTACAAAGTGCCATCAACCAAGGGTGAAGAACACTTAGCCTCAAGTTTGACCCCTAACAAAAATGGAGTCGGTGCAGGCTTATATTTAGCCATGTGAAATCTTGAGAGCATATCAAGTGCATACTTGGGTTGTCCAAGGAAGATGCCCGAAGATGATTTAGTGAACTAAATCCCCAAGAAGTAATGAAAAATACATAAGTCATACATTAGGAATCTATCATGTAGAGAAATTTTCACCACCTTGATGGTGGATGAGTGACTCCATGTGATCAATAAGTCATCAACATAGAGAACCAAGCATGTGAGAGTGTCATCCTACTACATAATGTATATATTCATATCAAAATGACACCGTTTGAACCCAACTGTCAGAAGAAAGAAGTCCATCTTGGCATACCAAGCTCAAGGAGCTTGTTTGAGGCCATAGAGAGACTTTAAAAGTCTGCACACAAGTGAAGGATCCTGCACAAACCCCTATGGCTGCTCCATGTAGATTTCCTCTTGAAGGCCACCATGAAGAAAGTCACTTTTCACATCCATTTGATGAACTTCCCAACGATGTGTTACAACTATAGTAAGAACAGGTCAGATGGAATTCATCTTAGCAACTGGTGTAAAAGTTTTAGAGTGATCAATCCCAGGAACCTAAGAGAATCCTTTTGCTACCAAGCGAGCCTTTTGATTTTCAACCGACCCATCTACTGCAAATGTTGTCCTATAGATCCACTTGCATCGAACAAGTTTTCTTCCCTTAGGAAGAGGGACTAAATCCCATGTGTGATTCCTCTCTAAGGAATTGAACTCTTCTTGCATTGCATCATCCCACTCAGGAATACCATAAGCTTCTCAAAAAGACCATGGATTAAAAGATGAAGCAACAAAGATATGTGAAGCCTACTATAATTGTGACCATGTTCTTCTTGTGTATGATGGATCGCCAACCCAATCACCTACTGACTCCAATGTGTAATGTCCCCTTGTTAGATTAAACCAAAAATTATAAAGCACAAGTTAGGACATATAATTTATTTTATCAACACACCCTTTATTAATGCAAAATTACCTTGAAGCCTACTTGCAATATGTATTATTAGTTAAGCACATAATTCATGTTTAGATCATTTCAGATTGCACAACTTAAGAATAAGTCAATCAAAAGGAATTATCATCTAAACCATAAATTAACATGGTCAATTATGACTTCTTCTCCTGATTGGAATAGAATTACACATTGTCTCCTCTTTCCTAGCCTCATTGGATGATGATTTATTGTGCAAAAGGGTGCGTGAACACATCTCAAAATGGACTCCCTCAAGGTGATTCCACCCATCTCAGGATTGTCCATTAGTGGAGCGATTTACCTACTTTTCCCTCCACAAATGTATTGTCCTTATTGAGCACTAGCGAAAGGGAGTTTGAGCTTGAAATCTATTCTTCAGGGTAGAGTCATAAAGCTCCATGAGATACAATAATCACTATAAGCAATATTATTGTGGCTTGACAAATAACATACATTGGGAAGTGTCATTTAATCTTCTATGCATTGGCTATCATATTACATTTAATCGAATTCACCCATCATCACAAATTGGAGTGTTCATTACATTCACTGATATTTAGTCTAACAAGAAATGGGTAAGTTATTACACCTTAACCCATTGTCCCTAATAAATCAAATTCGATTATATCATCCTTAATTCTCTTTAGTCGGTTGAGAGTACTTACCTCTGAATACTTACTCTTACTTGGATTTGACCTGCTAAGGCTCTTTTTCACCATCTGAAATGACCCCTTCCTAGCGGAGGTACTTTGACCTGAATCTATCACTCAATTGTTTCTCGTAAAGACATTAGAAATGTTAAAGATCAGTAAGTTTTAGTGATAGCATCTAATAGGGTCAAGATGATATAAATATTCCATTTTCTTGTCAAAGGATTATTTATTTCTGCCTTATCACACTTATGATTGGATCTTCTATATAATTTCACTAGCACATTAGGTAGACATCAACGTCTATCAAGATTTCAAAGATGATATTCTACTATACCATTTATCATAATAGAGTCATTATTACTTATTATTGGGCAACTGCAACTATATATTATTTGTATAATTTGTATGGTCCCCTCCCCTACTATGAGGTGTTTATAAGTTTCTATACTTAACCATAACCAAAATATATTTAGCAACATTTGAATTATATATATTCAAAACCTCTTATGTCTAATATAGTTATATTTATCTCAGGTATATATATATATATAAATAACATATATTAAACATATATCTCCAACTCCAACCTTTACCATGCTCTTAATCCATTCATTTAATATCATTTATTTGTTCTTTTATTAATTTCCATCATAAACTGTGGTTGTTTATTTATAATATAATTTACTTACTATATTTATTTACTGCATTTTATAATAAATCAGAATGTGATCATACACTAGTTGTATTTATCTTTATTACTTATTTATTATTTACATATTATCTATAGTATGAATATTTATTCCTTACCTTATTCATTGATCTGCTGATAGTCGTCTTCTCCTCCAACCACGATCTTGGGTATTAGTGATCAAATGTTTTTGGAATGACTACCAGATTGTGGAAGATACTCCTTCCATATTTTCCTTTTACTTCCCCTTCATCCCATTTGATGCCTCTTGGAATGAAAACCTATTAACTTATAAAGCTGATCAAGAGTTATGTTGGGACGTGTCTTTTTCCCTCTACTCCTTGGGAATCAATGCCTTTTTGAATGCATCCCTTTACTTTTGATGATCACTAGTCTTTAGGGGTTCGATAGTCTTGGTTATTAATTAATTATATTTTCAGAGTTTTATAATCAATATTTTAATTGTAATATTATTGTTTTAATAACATGCTCATAACCATAATAATGGCTATAATTATAATTTTAACATTGTTTCTGATAATTATCATTTTAATTGAAATTTAGATTATATTTACTTATATTTACATTAGTTGTTTGATTATTTAGATTTCCTTAGGAATATTGTATTATCTATTATACATTTAATATCATATTATTTATATTAATTTTATATACTTTAATATCTATTATATCATAATAATTTTTATGACTTTACTTATTATATTCATTGATATTGTCTTGGACACTTATGTAATATCAAATGGTTAACTATTTTAATTATGCTTCTTTATTATCTAAATGTTACAATTTCGGGGACATGACACAATGTATGTTGAGTCCAAAGAGATGTTGAGGCTGGAGAATCTGAAGGAGAATCATCAACCTCTAAATGATGACTGGAAGAGGAATGTGAATCATCATCATCAATGTCACCATCTGAAGTAGAGGAAGAAGACTCCTCATCAATATTAGGAGGATTAAGATCCTTTGAAGAACTATGATCATGATGCAAAGTCTCCAATATGATAGTGGATGGAGAAGTGGTAGGAGAAGAACTAGAAGAGCTCTCCTCAAAACAAACACTCCTCTCAGTAAACAACTCATGAGTGGTGGAATGGAGATGCCTATAACCTTTGCATCATCTAGATACCCAACAAATATGCAAGGCTTGCTCTACAGATCCATATCCTTGCATTTCTCTACTGGAATATGGGCCCATGCAAGAGAACCAAACACTCGAAAGTGCTTAACTGTGGGTTTTCGATCAATCCAATCTTGAAAAGGAGTTACTTCCTTCACAACTTTGTGAGGAACTCGATTTTGGATGTAACACACACAATTGATGGCCTCTGCCTAGTATTGAGGTGCCAATGATTTGGAGTGTATCATACAATTTTCCATCTCCTTCAAGGATTTGTTCTTGCATTTTGTGACACCATTCTGTCGAGGACTATATGGAACTGTGTGTTGCATGTTGATTCCTTTTGAAGCACAAAATTGTTCAAAATGATTGTTAACATATTCTCCCTCATTATCTATATGCAAAGTCTTAATGAAATCCCCAAATTATTTCTCTACAAAAGCTTTGAAATCTAGAAAATGATCAAATACCTCAAACTTTTGTTTGAGAAAATAGACCCAAGTGTATCTAGAAAAGTTATCAATAAATGTCAAGACATATCTATCCCTACTGAAACATGGTTGTGGAGAAGGCAACTAGACAGGTGATCTAATTTTCCCACAACAACTGTAGACCCATTATGCATTTCACTGATTACCACTATATCTGGAGTGAACTCAACTTGCTTGCTAGAACTAGTGTGAGTGATCTGATAAACAAATAGGAGATTAGTTGACAAAGATGGAACACAAAGAACATCTTCAAATTTCCCTTCACCCACATAAATAGACCCTCTCCCATGCACTTGAACAAGAGTGTCATCACCCATAACTATGGTAGGTATGAACATGGCTCCAAAGAGGTAAAATTATCCTCTGATGAGGCTATGTAGTGTGAAGCACCTGAGTTAATGATCCAAGACTCTGGTTGTGAAGCAACAACAACTAGGGCCTTGCCCTTTCCTTTCCCCTTACTTTTTTCTATGTCCTTAGAAGAACCTTTTGATGAACTCCATTTGACTGAATCAGGTACCTTGATATTATTCTTTTCTAGAAGATGTGAAAGGTGATTCTTTAAACACTTATGTTCATCATGGAAAAGCCTTTTATAGTAAGAACATTTAACCTTCTCCTTCTTAGGTTGTTCACTTTTTGATGAAGAGGTCTGATTATCTACTTTTGTAGTATATTTTTTCATCTTTCTTCTTCTCGCCTTGGTTCTTTTGTTTCTTGTCTTGCTTGTTAGACCCCTTTTTTTCTTTTGTGCCATGATTGACAACAAAGGCATGTGGCTTAGAGGGTTTAATTGTACCCATTAGAACCAATTTTTCATGCTCCCTAGTGAGTTCTGCAACAAATTCATCTAGAGAAGGCATTTTATATGTGGAACCTAAGGTACATTTTGTAGCATAGAATGTAGAAACAAATATAGAATAGTTAGGACCAAGTTTTGAAAGAATACTCAAGATTAGTTGTTGATCATCCTTCTTGATTCCACACTATTCCAATTGCAATCTAAAAACTTTGAATTTTGTGAAGAATTCTTGTATGGTGTCAAAATTTGAAGGACTCAACCCTATGAGTTCATTCTCCAATTGATGACCTCTTAACTCATCTTGCTTACCAAAGAGGGTTTCCAAAGTGGTCCACACTTCATTCGGTGTTTTAGCAGACTCAATATGAAAAAGTAGGTTTGGAGATATTTACATACACAAAGTATGAAAAGATTCATCACATTTGTTAAACCATTTAATCTTTTCTGCATCATCTTGTGGTTCAGTTTCAAGTCCCATTGTAACACGATGATATCCATGCCTTTTCAGATATATTATCAGCTTAGGTTTCCATTCAAAATAATTATATGGTGTTAAAACAAGAACTATAGATGCATCCATGAGAGCAGAAAAGAAGATTGCAAAGAAGAAAGAATAGTGCGAAGAAAGAAGACACACAAGACACCCCCCCTTTCCACTAGTCTCAAAAAATACCCCCAAGATATTACTATGTTGGTACTTTATGATTAGTGCTTTTATTTAAGGATTTTCTAGATTACAAGGATTTTAAGGCCTTTTAATGGCCAAAATTATAATTTTTGATGCAAATTAATTTTAAAATAAAATTTGGAAAAATTAACCTTTTAGCTATGTTTTACTCTTCAATATTTTTCCAACACCTTTTAGTTTTTGAAAAATGGATTACAAAAGTGAAAGATGTGGCCTATTGAAGATAAAAAAAAATGCATTAGATTCAACTTGCAATATTTGATAGAAAAAGACATAAATTTTTACTAAAACCTTCGTGGATGGAAATTTCTAATTTCCAGCTTTCTGTCAAGTACTTGTTTGCAAAAATCTGACACCCGAGGCAAAATTTATGCACTTTTGAAGAAAAATGAAAAAACTACCTATGATGAATGACTCACACCTCTTTCTAATTTGATTTCTGCAAAATTTATCGACTGTATGCAAAAATTAATGAATACCCAGATGGTTTATCAACCATAGGAATAAAACCTAGAAAATGTTTTTCTTACCAATGAGTGAAAACCAGATTTCTAAATCCAAAATGAAAATGACTCCAAAAAAAAATATTTTTTTACTCTGTCCTCCAATCTCTGATTTTGGTGAAATAAAAGTCAATTTTGACTTTCTCAGACCTTTTGGACTCTGAAAATGTTGAAAAAGCCTCCAATATACCAAAATTTGCAAATCACCCAAATCTCATAGGAATAGATGTATGCAAACCAGATTAAATATATGCTTATTTTTCCTTTAAATCGTTTTGATTCTCCAGATCATACAAAGATGCAGGAGAAGAGAATACTTGGTATTTGATGAAAAATGTTAGCTCTCTATTAGTCTCAAATCTCTCAAAAAATCAGAAAAAGCAATGAGCTATACTAAACAACACGACTCAGCTACCATGTTAAATTCTGCGAGAAGTAAGATGTGAGAACTGAGTGAGGATTTGATGTCGATTGTAGATCACATGCAACTCCACTTGACAAATGATCAAAGATCAAAATAGCAGAATGAAGAGACATCTGAAAGGAGAGAAAAAAAATAAAGACAAGGCAAGAGAATTTGCAAAATACTCTCAATACTCTCACCGATCGATCACCGAACTAGCCAAACTAGTGAAGGTGAGAGGAGAGTGCTCAATATATAGAAATATAAGGGAAAATACATCCAAGAGGTGCATTAACTCCTACTACCCATAAAAGGTGGGAGGTTTTACCTACTTGGTAAATGACAAAATGTGTGGCATAACCTCCTTAGGTGAAGACAAAAAGGAGGTGGCACATAAAGCCAAAAGAGGGTGAGAAACTCAACTACCCCATAACCTACCTAGGTAAAAAAAAATAGTGGTTATGAGAGGTGGCATAACAAGCCAAACGAGGATGTGTAACTCAACTACCCATGTGTAGGAGAGAGTGACACATGTAGCTGATGTATTTCGTCACATGTCCTCATATTAACGACTCCTAATAAAGCTAAGCAAGCTTAAATAATATGCGTAGGAAAAAAAGAAATACCCCTAACATAAAGAAAATAAAAAAACCTACACTAACAATTTTGTCCAAGGTTTATGGGATGATTTGATTTCAATTGGATTTATATTTAACATAGAGAAAGTTCTTAAGCATACAAGAATTGAGGATGATTGTGATGGGGTATTTCTTTCAAGGAGGTTTGATTTAAATTGACTAGATGATGATTTCGAGTGGATTTATATTTGTGTTTTAGGTTGATTATGGATGATATTGATTGAGTGATGGTATGAGTATTTAGGATAGATGGTTTATGGAGTAGGATGATGTTACGATGAAAATTTGGATGATGGTTTTGGACTCAATTTGGGATGTTGGGATTTTTTGGTGAATTTTGGGAATTAGATTGGATGGATTTTAGTGTTTTTATTTATGATTTGGGATGCAAATTATTTTTGATTTATGGATGATTATTGACATCTTAAAAGGGAAATTATTATATTTGGTTTTGATTTTTTGGCTTAAGCTGTTGGGATTTGGTGGAGTTGGGATATAAATGATGGTTGCTCCTAATATCTACAAAATGAGATTTGTAGAATTGGTTAAATTATTGGATGTCAACTTAGTTGGTGGGATATAGTTGATATCTAATTCTTAGCAAGAGGAAGATTTGCAATGAACAAATAAAAATAAATATTTTATATTTTTAAAATTTTGAAGAAATTTGGATTTATTAGTTTGGAATCTATTGTTTGTTTACACAAGAAGGCACACAAAATGCTTTATACAATATTAAAATTATTCAAATGGGAGTGTCATTGTTGTGGTCCCACAAATATACTATCTACCAAGTGAAAGATAGATAGATAATGCAAGGTCATGGATAACCTATAGACCCCTTACCATGGAGGCCAAGGCCTTATCCAAAATTATCTCTATCTCAACATCTTAAAATTATGGTAAATTCTTGGGGTTGTTATCATTGCACCACAAAAAATGGCATCCAAAAGGTCTTAACTAGGATATACAAGCTTATCTAAGGAATATCCTCTATATAACCAAAGTTATGTGAGTATTGATTTTGTGAAATGGAAGGAAAATAAGTTGTAGAACCTCATATGAGAGGGTAATTCACTCTTCTCCTTCACTTTATAATATATAAATTTATTTCAAGCCTAGCCTAGAGTGACATATTTCCACTTTCAGTGGGTACATCTTTCAATTCACCCCCAAATTTCTATACCCTTCTAGAATGCATGAGTGTGGGTTGTCCCCTTAGTAATGAAATATAAGGCCAAAACCTAAGGGAAATGAAAACTAATCATGCAAGTGTGTGAGAGAAGATTGCATAGAAACATTTATTTATTTCCTCTATTCTTAGGTCACATTGGCCCTTCTTCTTGGATTGGTTGTTATCGTGTTATCTTATTATATATAGAGGTGTCCTCTTAGTTATTTTCTACCTTTAGTCCATTTTCTTAGATTTGGTCTCATTGATTTATTTAAATATGTCTATTTTTTTCATATTTGATCTTCTTGTCCTTGCTTTGTAGTTTCCCTCCTCCCCTTTCTTTGGATTTTGTGTGTTCCTTTTAACTTTGGACTTGGTCTTTTTTTTTCCTAATTTCCTATCCTCTCTAGCATCTTGGATCTTGATCCCTCTTCCTTCGTCTATTTAGAGTTTATGGTCTACTATTATCTCTTCATTTCTCTCTTCTTTGGTTATCTCATCTTGATGATGGATCATGAAGTTTAATTTTAAATGCCGATGATAAAAAAATCACAAAATAAAATCTAGGAATTTTTGATAAGGTATTACCACATTATTGAGATCAATCTATGCCTCTACAATTGTCTCTATGACCCTTAGGTCTTAGCCAATGCCACCAAAAATTAATGCTTGGTGATTAGGAAGAACTAATTGGTAGGTTAATCAGATAATTATGTAGTGGGGCAAGGGATGTTTCAAGTGTCATTCCTCCTATTTCTCAGCACAAAGTCTTCCTCAAGTGAAAAATAATTAACTATTGGGTGATCCCACAATAGTGGTTTACAATTTTTGGCCAAACTGGACACTGAAATTTTATTTTTTTTAACTAAATCTTCACATTCAGGCACCTATAGCAGTTAAACCGTGAGGAATTTGAAGATGATGCAAACTAGAGTCTCGTCACATTTTGTCTATAGATTCTAAAAATATTTTTTCAAAATTTTTGGAATCAGATTGCACTTCTTTTCCATCTCCCACGAAAACTAGTTTTTTTCAAAAAACATTTTTAAAAAGTGACTCACAGTATAATGCATAACATTTTTCCATGAAGGATAAAATTCTAATTCTTCGAGTTTAGATTTGTAACTCGATATCTAGTGCTTCCACTTGGTTAGATATTTTTATTGAATATTTTTCTTTAATAAAGTTTAGTCGGACCAATTACAATTGGACATAGCGCGTAACTTTTTTTGTATATATCAAAATTCAATTTTTTTTTGGTTGGATCAAGGACTTCAATATCTAGTGCACTCATATTTTTCATTTTTTTTGATAATTTGCTATTTTTACACATGTGAGAACAAAGACCTTCATTTTCGATGAAAAACCTATGTTTAATAAAACTAAAAAACAAATACATAATAAAACCAAAACATATTAAAATTATATTCGTTGGATAACTCATTTTGAGGACTACCTAATTCCAGTTGGGTTTGTGAAGACTCCTCCATTTTCATCCTCAACCTGAGTTTCTAAGCGTAAAAAATTAGGTTTTTTTTGTATTTCAAGGGGAGAATGAGGAATAAGAGGGGTTCGAGTGAACCCCTAGGGGTTCATTCAAACCCCCTTCAATATGCATTTTTCTTTTATTTTTTGGGCGGGAAATGTGAGCCTAGTAATTAATGGGTTCGCATGAACCCTAGTTTGGTCGAACCCCTTTTTGGTTCGGTCGAACTTGTAGGTTCATTCGAACCCCTAGAACCATTTTTTTTGCCATGGGGTCATTTTTTCTTAGATTTCCTTCCTCCATCAAATTGTAAACCACTATTGTGGCTTCACCTTATTTGTTCTAAATCCAATTTTAGATGTAATGAGATAATAGAAATTACAAACACTTATAGAGATATTGTACTATGCCATAAATATTGTCAAATATTATATAAAAAATCATTCATGTCATGTTCACCAAAATATAAAAATGAAATTAGAATAAACCAATAATAGCATTAAAAATAAATTTAAAATACTATTCTAACCCATGCAAACCTCAGGTTGAGCATTAAATGTGACATGCTCATGATGTGGTTGATGATGTGACATGCTTATTATGTTGATGTGTGAGCATTAAATGTGACATGCTCATGATGTGGTTGATGATGTGACATGCTTATTATGTTGATGTGTGGCCAACATAATGACACACATTCTTTGGATTATTGATTTAATAGCATATTGTGCATTAAGAATTGATAATAAAAATGATGAAGTTGAGAATGCATTTATAGATTTTTGGAGGAAAGAATGAATGACTAATATTTTATCATAGATAGATAGTTACTTCTATGGATTATGGATATGATGAGGAGAGGTGGCAATTATGGAATTGCAAATTATTTTAATTTTTTATTAAAATAATGATTACTGAGTTAAGTGAATTGATGAATGAGTTAAAAGAAGTTAATTGATTGCACAAGAATAGATGGGTGAGTTGACTAAGTGAATGAAAATTTTTGGTGCTTGCATGGAGAAGTTGGATTATGTGTATAGAGTAGTTAAGTCATTTTATTGATTTTTAATTATACCGAGAAGTGTAACCTAGAGTGGCACAGAGTGAAATGTGAGTGTTAACCAAAAAAAATTTAAAATATATTAAGTTTCGGTCCATGTATTAAATTAATAACAATGAAAAGATATGATAAACAATATATAACCGAGAAATATAAATTAAAAGACACACCGACCAAAAATATTTATATAAATTGAGAGAGGAAGAAGAAAGAAAAAATTAATAAGGAATTGATAAAAAAAAGTTACACAAGGAGAAGGTGCAATTATTTGAGGAAGAAATGGAAGAAATTAAGTGATAATGGACATAAACATAAAATTAAGTTTGTGCATTTAATACTTTAGGAAGAAATGGAAGAAATTAAATGATAATCAGACAAAAAAATACAATAAGTTCACTACTTTAAAAATAATTTTTACTTTGTATATTTGCATATTTTCTAAATACACTGATTTTGTTTATTAAGAATATATTTTAATATTTTCAAAATATTATTTAAAAAAAGATATTATTAAGGGTAAAAAGGTAAATTCTAATATGTAATTAATAAATAAAATATTATTATTATTATTTAGAAAAGGGTTTGCATATATTTTATTTTTCAATAGTTTTTTAGAGACACATATTTTTGTTAAGAGGATTAAATTATAAATTATAAATAACTAAAATTTATCAATTAATTTGTATTGATTTTGTGATATAATTTTTTTTATGAAATTAGTGTATAATAAAATTGCTCATATTTATAATACTTATTTAATTTATATTTTATTTTTGAATATTTTTTAAAAGAATTAAATAATATATTATATATTATAAGTATGTAAATATATTATACTAGCATAGATATCTTAAATACATCTATATAAAAGACATCAAGAAAACAATTTAAATAATGATTATTGAGTTAAGTGAATTGATGAATGAGTTAATTGATTGCATAAGAATAGATGGGTGAGTTGACTAAGTGAATGAAAGAGTAAGTTGACTAATTGTAGAGAGTAGTTAAGTCATTTGATTGATTTTTTAATTTATTCATATGAATAAGTTAACTGTTTGCATGGATGAGTTGAATAACATAATTGGGGCATTATCTTATTTGATTGGACAGTTAACTCATGAGATCATTAATAATTAGAGAATGAGATGAGATTTGATATTATATTTTAATATTTAATAAATAGGTGAATAATGAGTGGATTGACTTAATTAATTAAAATGATGGATAATTAATTCATTTTAATGAAATAATAAGAAACTATTTAATTAAATGTTGACAAACTAAAGAGTGATGGTAATAATAAAATGATAATGATGAATATTAACAATGATGATGATTAGTAAAGAATAATTAAAATATAATTATATAAATATCTAATATCAAATCTAGACCCACATAAAAGTAATGACAATTAATCTAAATACTTTGAATTGAATCTGAAAAGATAAACGATAATAAGAAAAAAAAAATTAAAAATATTAGAAACAATATCGTATGAAAAAGACACGAATCAAAATGACCATTATAGTATTAAACAAATTAATTATAAAAATTCTTTTGAAAAGAATGCTTCCACAGGAGGCTCTAATATCAAGATGCCTCCTGTCATAATTTATTAAAAAAATAATTTGTCTACACATAATCTTCTAGAATGTTCCTATGGGGTTTTGCTTGTACGTGCAGAATGGACATTCTTTCCATTTGTCGGGGAATGAATGTGTGGTGGACCTCGCCTCCGCTCTTTTGCTTTTACCGAGTAAGCAAGGAAGGAAGGAATGACACTCATTATACATTATCAGATCCCATCCTTTTCTCAAAAGCACTAAAATTGGTTTTCCTGGGTATTGCACAATCAGTCAGTCATCTTGGGTAAGCTGAACGTTAAGTCTCCTGAGCCATATGGAATGGAGAATCATGTGGAACATGTCGTAGGGTTTGGGAGGCTGGTTTATTTCAAAATGTGTACGGACTTGCTTCAGTGATGCCTGCATCTGGACATATCTTGTGAGAGGGATCGATTCAAGTATTGTTCTGAGATTAGGGATTTCAGTCGATGGGAGGTACACCGAAAAGGCCTTCCAATTGAGCACGTCGCTGAAAGGAAGAACGTAATGATCTGATATTATGACGGGCACACACTCACTGTAGATCGCCTCTACAATTCTAGGGCTCGCTACCTCGAACCCGCTGGGGCACAAGCAATATTTGCTCTTTTTCATCATCTCATAATAAGAGTGGGAGAGTTCCTTTGGAAGGTATTCATACACTCGAAAATCAGAAGAAGAATCATTATCATATTTCCAGTGCTTAATCAGCGAAGGCCGGACTGGGCCATGATTTCCACCTGCAAAGAAGGCAAGAATGGGCCTTTCTAGAGCAGAATTACCCCCCACCATTCCGCTTGCTGTCCCCGTTAAAAAATTCACCTCGGGTAGCGTTGCATCTTTGGCGGGATTGAATCCTTCCGAAGTGTTTGCGTTGCACAAAACCCTAATTGCCTTGCTGTACAGATATGGATTTACCTTGGATGTTTCTGGCGCCTGTAAAGGAATAGGCGAAATCAACCAAGGTATTTCACAATATAAAATTAACATGAAGAAAAGGAGGATGAGTGGTGACATACCCAATCATGGCAGGACAAGAAGGCATGATCGGCTCCAAGGCTGCGGTTCCAAAAGGGATACTTGTTGCTCACTACACTAATGTAATCGCTCACAAAGCGTTTGAGAGGCGCCAAATCGTACGTGAAGGGCTTGTATACGTAGCTCACCATCATGACTACGCTGAAAGGAAGGAAGAAAACGTGTGCCTCCTCCGGGTCTGATGTAAGGAAGTGATTTCCCAATTGAAGCTCGTGAATAAACCTCCCTTCTGTCGTGTATATGTTTTTGCAAGGCCCACTATGCACCAGAGGCATCTCTCCCTCTTTATATACGTACATCTTGAACTTCTTCTCCATTTCCGTGTAACTCCTGCAACAGCAAACATTCATTTCTAAACATACATTCAATCATTCATACAAATCAAAACACAGTAACAGTGGTATTCCATCGCTTACTGCTGAAATGCAAAGGCGTTCCTATAGATGGCACCGCGCGGAGCGTCTCCCTGTGTGTGGCCATTTGCATGGGGGAGGCGCGCAGCTTTCCTTATAGCTGCTCGCACCCGTTTCAGCTCCATTTCCACGCGCCTCCTCCCTTTCACTTTTCCTTTTCCTTTCGCCTGCACATTAATTCGATCCAACATCAAAGATTGCACAGGAAAGAGAGCAAACGATGGCAAGAATTGATCCAAAAGATGGTTACGGAAAAAAGTAAACCAAAGAGATAGTCTCGTATAAATCTACAATTTTGTTCCATTATACAGTCGGTTCCAATTCAGTGCAGAGAAAGCTTACATAGACTATAGTCGCCTGAATCTCATCGGCAGTGCTTTTGGCTGTTGAATTGTCATATGTTGCGTGTAAATGATGGGCCAACCTGGCATTAGGCTTGAATGCCACAGAAGGAGAAAAAGAAATTGAATTCCGTTGTGCAGGAATAAAAGCGAAGGAAGAAAATAAATTGAGATCGTATGAATCCAAGAGTAGAAGGGTGCAGAGAAAAAGGAGAATAAGGGAGAAAGAGGAGGCAAGTTTACAGTGAGAGGAGTCCATTATGATTAGAGAGAAATCTGATTGAAGAAATGTGATGCGATGGGCGTTAAGTAAAATGAAAGAAGCCGTAATGGATGGGCACACAAGTGAGACTCTTTTTTTTTTTTAAAGCGTAATGGATGGGCACACAAGTGAGACTTGGGATGACGGGTCTCGCACGACAGACATGCGGAATCATCAACGCCTTAACTCAAACTTATTCAACCATGCACGGTTTAAATGGAATCACTTTTTTAAATTTAGGTGTTTGAAGGCGGTGCTAAAAGTTCCTCCACCTCTTTCCGCGTTTTATATTTTATGTAATACCTAAATGTTATAACACCTTTTTAATATTTTAGAATGTGTAAGATTATTTTGACGACTTTTAGGAATTTTTTTTTTTTTTTTTTAAGGAGAATAATTTTATATATAGATAAATTGAGAAATGGTGTAAGTTTGTGTATAAGTAAATTCTTTCTTCATATTATTTTTACTTATTTACACACATTTCAATATATTTATTCAAATTATATATTTTTTATGTTTATTCATGAATCTAATTCTATACATCTTATCATCCATTTGATTTTACGTTTTCATGTCCCAAGTCATCATTTATGTGAGATGGATCTTACTACATAGATTTGACCTCTAAATTATCAAAAATCAAATTCAAATTTTCATCAACTCCCATCTATTCCTTTCCTTGATGAAACACACATTTGTGTGATTTATCAATATGTCATTGTATTTAGAGATTTAATTGCACTTATTTGATTATCAAATAGCATTGAATAGTATTCACATTTATAAAACAAGCATGTTAGAAACAATTCAATTAGATACATATCTAATTGTCCATGCAAACTACCATTTTAACACTAATATTCATCTTTCTCTAATGATTAAATAATGTTCGATTATTTAATTATTGTTTAAAATTATATTTCCACTACTAATTGCTATTTCACTTCACTAGTCTCCTTGTTTTATTTAGTTTTATTTATTTTTAATTATTTTGTTTTAATAAGTTTTATTAGATGTAAAAAACAATGGCTATTATTATTAGTTATTATTATTAGTTAATTACTATTATATTTTATATTTAGCATTTTACCCTAATTGCTATTTCTCCTCACTACAATATGTTTTTTTGTTTTATTGAGTTTTATTTATTTTTAATTGTTTTATTTTAATAAGTTTTATTAGATGTAAAAAACAATGGCTATTATTAGTTATTATTAGTTAATTACTATTATATTTTATATTTAGCACTTTACCCTAATATGCTATTTCACCTCACTACAATATATATTTTTGTTTTATTCAGTTGTATTTTATTTTTTAATTATTTTGTTTTAATGAGTGTTATTAGATGTAAAAAATAATGGACCTATTCTCTATATTTTTATTTTTCCAAGGAAACTATAGGTGCGGCCTCTTCTTAACTATTATTAATATTTCTTTTTCTAACCAATGAGAATTGAAATAGTTTTTCTATTTTTTTTTTTAGCTATTGTCAATGTATAGATGCCAATTTTATAACAAATTTTTTTTGAAAAATTATTTCTCTTCCATCTAATTGGCAAGAAAATTTCACAAATTTCACCCGCGCTTCCATTGCAGTAGTGCCCGTAATAGTGGAAAATGAAAAGGGAAGTCTCATTATTAGTTTATGTAATTCTCTTTTTAACCAGTGCCCGTAATAGTGGCAAATGAAAAGGGAAGTCTCATGGAACTATAGGCACCACTAGATCTTAACTAGTTATTAATAATTCTCTTTTTAACCAATGAACTCGATCTTAACTAATTATTAATAATTCTCTTTTTAACCAGTGCCCGTAATAAAAAGGGAAGTCTCCACCACTAGATCTTAACTAGTTATTAATAATTCTCTTTTTAACCAATGAGAGTTCAAGCATTTTTTCTATTTGAATTTTTTTTATCTATTATCAATGTATACATGCAAATTATATAACAAAACATATTTCAAAATTCAATTCTCTTCAATCTAATTGGTAGAAAAATTTCACCCCATATAAGCAGTCTCATAGAACTATAGGCACCACTAGATCTTAACTAGTTATTAATAATTCTCTTTTTAACCAATGAGAGTTCAAGCATTTTTTCCATTTGAATTTTTTTTATCTATTATCAATGTATACATGCAAATTATATAACAAAACATATTTCAAAATTCAATTCTTAGTATATTTTCCTTTTTATTTAATTTTTTAATTTTAAATACAAATTAATTTTGAATTTTTAAAAAGAATAATTGTTTTTCATTCTCTTATAATTTTATTTCCATTTTAGTATTAAGAAAATAGTTTACAATATCTTACAATGAATCACATAATATTTTTCTTTTTAAAAGATTTTCATATTTTTTTATTTTAAGTATTAATATAGAAATTTAATTTTATATGCAATAGTAAATTTAGAAAAAAAAAAATCATACTTAATTTTTAAAATTTTAGAAACTTCTTTTTATGTGTAGTAATTTAATATTTTTTAATATCTTATCTATTTAAATTTTCATTATTGTTTATTGAAAAATATTACTTAAATAAATCTATATAAAAAACATTAAGGGATATATTGTTTCAAAAAGATCTTGAATATTATTTATTGTTTTATATTTTCATTTAAAATAGCGATTTAAATTTTAAATAATAATTAAAAAATAAAATATTCAAATTAAAATAAGACATATTTAAATTAAATTGTGTGTATTTCTAAAATGAAATAAAATAATACTTTACTACATTAAAATAAAACATAGATAACATATTTTTAAAATAAAATAATTCTAAGTTAAAATGAAATAAATCTTTAAGTAAATTAAAGTTAACTAAATTATTAATTATTTTTATTTACTTAAGAATTATTTATCTTATTGTTTAAAATGTAAGTGTGGATTTTTCTTTCTTATAATTCTCAACTTAAAACTTTCTTATTTCACTTTATATATATCTTAAATAAACTTATCTAAAAAATTTAGAAATATAAATCAAAATTATTTTATTTTATTATTATTTCTAATTTAAAACTTTCTTATTTCAAACAAATATATTTTATAAAATGAATAGAAAATCAATTTTATAGAAAGGAAAAGGAAATAAGGTGCTAGGAAAGTTGAATGTTTCACATTTACCTCGTGATGATTCGGTAACAAAAAGAGTTCTAATCAATTTAATGGAAGTTCCTTCAGGTGCATTTTTATACTAGTTTCACCACTACAGCTGAATTTTATTTGTCTTTCTACTGTCTTTTGTTGTCAACAATCCCTTTGGAGAATGAACTAAAAATTTAGCATTGATTTTCTAAACCAGAGAAGTAGGGCTTATGCTTTTGAACAAATAGTTGTTAGTTCTTACTTGTTCCATCTAGGGGTTAGAAACTCTGATTAGAAGCAATAAACCAAATAGAGATCTTTCAGATAAATCTGATCTAAATGATTGATATAAATCAGATAAATAGAGGTATTAGACTGAAAATGATTTTTAAAGCAACGATAACAAAATCCATATGAAGAGATTAACACTAGATATAACTTGGGAAACTCTTAAGGGAAAAATCCCAGCACCAAATAGAGATCTTTCACTATATTGATCTTAGAAAAAGATATCAAATGCAAGGAAAAGACTCAACAATCTGATGTTGCAGCAAACTCTTTACCCTTGGAGAAAGTAATCATCACCTAAACACTCTCCAAGCCTTTATATATAAGATTATTCACCCTAGCGTTTAATTCATAAAATTTTGGCTCTAGGAAAACTACCAAGTGGTATTCAAAACCATTGATGGGTCCAATTGACACATGTTCATTGCTCAACATGCAAACAAGAGTTACACATGAATTGTACTCATCTGGATTTTCAAAGTTTGCATGAGAAGCTCAACATTCACTCTAGCTTCACCAAGATGGACTCATCCTTTTCAATACTCTTAAATCCAATAATTTTTGGGTCCTGAAGGGGACCATCTGCAAACAACATTAGAATGTTACCATGTTTAACTAGTGTGCCAACATTACAATGATATTCCAACATTATAACTAAGACTTGCAAGATGTACAACACACTTAGTCCTAATATTACTGAGAATGAAATGCCTCAACCCATAAAATATGCCTGGTACAAATTAAATAATAAAGATACTGAGATCTAATGGACATGATAAGCCTTACAACTCCAACTCAGGGTAATTGGCCTAAGAACTTATAGATGTTGTACTTAGTAACTTTGATATCTTTAGTGTCTTTTAGGGGACATGTATTTAATACAATGTGATAAAATCTTTGTAATTGCTTTACCATATTGGGCTTTGGTTATTTGATTTTTTAGTCCATAAAGTAGATCACTATATAATTTAGCATACAATGGTACAGTAGAAACATTGTAGATCGTGGTGAGCTTTGATTGGAAACTTGAATTTTTATTTGCAACGGATTTCCTTAAGCATTTTCTTTAACAACACATGAAGTCATGTCTTTTCTTTTGAATATTTATACAAAATATTTTCAGTTATTTAACATCTCTAAAGAAAAAGAAACAACTAATATTCCATTATTCCTTTTTTGTCCCAATTCTTACAAAAAGTTACATTTCAGACATGCAGAATAATATAGACAACAATTAGACAACAAATGTTAAGCCAAGGATTTTAGAGGATTCTACAGACAAGAACAAGAATTGGAAATTGATTGAAATTACTGTAAGTATCTAAGGTTACTAGATGTGATGCATTCAAGCAAGCTAAGATTTGATCTCTGTCATAAAAACATAATGAAAGTAGAATTAGCATTGTATACTGTTTCTTGATACAAGTAGTAACCTATTGTCTTTTGTAGATTACAAGATTGATATACACCAACTCTAGTTCTGCTATTTTAACATTGGCATTAAATGCACTCCACAAACTATGGAAATGGCCACAAAATGAGCGGAATCCATATGGAAAGGTAAAAATCTTCAATTCTTAAAGAATTTATCTATGTTTATGAGAAAATTGTCTCTTAATTCACTAAGATAGTGGTCTCTTCTACAGTCTACTATCAATGTTCATTGTATTAGATCACACAATACATGGTGCCTTGCTCTACTTTGTCAAAAAACAAAAAAAAAAAACTTATAGTTTGTTAACATTATTGTCATAGGTATATGGGGTTTTAAAAGTTGCAAATCCTTTCTCCATACCATTCCAGCCTACATGTGCACAATGCAATTATACAAATTCTAACCTTGACACTTTGAAAGATGGCATAGGCCACTGCAACAAATGCAATCAAGAAACTGTATTCACATATGCCCCTTGTCTTAAATGCATTCTATCTACTAAAAAAGAGATGTTCAATTGTTTGTTGCCATAACTTGAAAATATCAGTTATGAAGAATATATATGAGATAAAACCAAAGAATTTTCATTGTACATGGCTTGAAAAAAGAGGAAAACTATACACTTAACCAAAACAACATCATCATCAGTTTGCAAGAGAGTCGTATGCTTCTAGCATAAACTTCAAGTCAGGTATCAAATGTATATTACACATCTAGTTTTACATTCATTATTTTCATAATTGTAGACAAATTTAAAAGTATACTAATAATCTTTTCCTAATTTTGCAGATGACTCAATTCTAGTCCGATATGTAGCAAACAATCTATTTTGTGAATGAAAGTATCAAAACATTTACTAGTTTTGCTTTCAAGACCACTTCACAATTGATTCTCAGTTTCAGATGCACTTTTTATAAAAACAATATGTTTCTCAGCAATGTACTTACTTTTGGTTTGAAAACCACTTCATTACTGATTTTCAGTTTCATATAAAACTGATAGTTCTTACTTTTTGATTTCAATACCACTTCATTACAAATTTACAGTTTCGAAAAAATCTACTACAAACAAAATATGTTTCTCAACAACATAAACATGGGTGCTTTGAATGTTTCTGCTCTCCTCTCTTCATGCTTTCAATGCCATAAAAAAATGTTTTTTTTTTCTTTGTATTTTACTTGAAGGACTACTTGTGCATATATTTTCTACATACATACCTAACAATCCATCTATCCTCGTAGAACCTTGGAAACCATGGTGTTATACTGTGTTGTATTAGAATTGTATTGCAATGATTTTTTCCTACTTTAATAAATATAGTTATAACTTCATTTACATCCACCTTGAAATTATTTGTTGTGTATTTTGTCCAAGTTCTATTCAATATCTCCATTATTGCATTTCATTGTTTAAGTATTGTTTTACAAAGTAAATGGAAAAACTGATTCTCATAAATTTTTCCTCATTTAATTTATCTATTTTTATCAGCATCACAAAATTTATCTATCAAATTGAATGTTTGTGCTCTTGGCATCCTAGATTTAATTTTTAGTTCTATTTTATTTGAGTCTGAAATAGTTATATTCCTATCTGCTCAACAGATATATTTTTCTTATGCTCTTATCTATGTCTATTTTTGTATATGCAATTTCTCTGTTTTTATCAGCATCACAACATTTATCGAATCAAATGTCTATGCTCTTTTCCTATCTACATCATTTTTAGTTGTGTTTTATTTCATTCTAAAATAGTTCTATTATATTCATATCCATTGAATGGAGATATTTGTTCTATTGTCTTATCTCTATTTGTTTTTGTATATGCTTGTGGTTTTATATATTTAGTTCAGACAATTCAAAACACTAAAAATGACAAATAAATTAGTAGTAAAGTCTATTAAAAGTAAACTAAAGACCTTATATTCAAGATTTAACATGGTCCCTAGTTTTCTATAATACTTACATTGAATGCTTTTTTAAATTATTTTTGAAATGAGTGTATTCTTAAAATACTAATAGAGAAAGAATAGTATTTTAAATTCAACAAAGCTATAATGATTTTAGAAAGAGTTGAAAGAAGATCTATTGTGATTAAAAGATAGGCTTTCTATGTTAAATCTATCTTTTATCATAAAAAATTAGTAAGCTAATCACAACATAGAAGGGTTTACACTGATAAAAATCAACAATAGTTAGTAAGTTAATTACAATATATGTTGAAGCTAGCCTTTATCCTAAACAGCCAAGCAATCTAATTACAACACGCTAACTCTTTATGCGACTCCACTATCGATACCGACAGTCTCTTGGCATCACTGTGTCTATGGTGTACTTCCATTTTTTGGAGGCAGTTTCTGTCAAAATTGTAATATTGCGATAAGTTAAGTAGTTCAAATAGAGCCAAAATAAGTTATTTGTTTTTAATGTAATATTCTCAAACGTAATGCTGGAATCTCATTTTTGGCTTTAGGTAAACTGGAAAACAGAGTAAATTTCATGTTACTTATCATTTGTGACATTACTAAAATTTATCAAACACAACTAATTAAAATATAACAATTCTATTACTATTTGGCAGGAACTTCGCTCCCTACAGCTCTTGTTTTCAATTGTATTTATTTCTTCTATTTCTTTCATAGTCTAAGAGGAAGCATTATTAATTTTAAATTATTCAGTTAGTTATACAATTCTAACCCTTTCTTTATATAAAGTTGTATCTTCTTTATTAGATACATAAATATTTCCCATTAAATGGATTTAAATAAAATTTCTTGTTGGTAATAGAGTTTTTTTTAACTTTTATAACAAAGTTAATATTATTTTAGGGTTAAGTATAGTTGGAAAAAATACAATATACAAATTCATTTTTTGTTGAATTTTATTGGGTTAAGTAATAGATTCATGCAGTTATAACCTAAAGTTTTGGGT
>VDFB02379711.1:138351297-138436045 GCA_007258455.2 Sequoia sempervirens | reverse complement strand
TGGTTCTTTTCTTCCACACATGATCACCTTGGCCTTACCCTTAACATCTTCCACAAGTGGAGTTAAAACAAAAGAAAATCAATCCTTCACAATAGTGTATGTATTCTCTCTACCATCATCTATGGCACACCTATCATACTGCCAAGGTCTACCTAGGAGTAGGTGACAACAATCCATAGGAAGGATATCACAAACAACACTATCTCTATAACCTCCAATTTGGAAATCTACCACAACTTTTTCATTTACCAACAAAGATTGTCCATCACTTAACCATGAAACTTTATAAGGAAATTCATGAGGTACTCTTTGAAAATTTAATTTGTCTACCATCTCACTAGACACCATGTTCTTTGTTGAACCAAAATCAATCACAATTTTGCATACCTTGTTCTTACACTTAGAAGTAGTTTTGAAGAGGCTCTTTCTTTGCAAAGGTTCCACCTCCTTGGTTGCCTTCAACACTATTTTTCTCATCATCAACATTTCCCCTATTTTAGGACCAACTCTTAAACTTGCAAAATTTGTGCTGTCACATTCCTTCTCTTGAATGATTTGTGCTCTCCTATCCATCCTATTTTCACCACTTGAAGAACTACCAAATATTTCAAGACACTTCCATGAAGGATGAACATACTGATTACAAGTATAACACTTCCCTGCAAAAACATTTGAATCTCTACCACCTCTAAACCTTCCTCTACCTCTGAAACCTCCTCTAGTATCAACATTAACACCTTGCTCTTTACCTCTATTTTCTCCATCTTGTTCTTCCAGTGGCTACTTCGGTGTAGAAATTACTCCTCTTCCTCTTGCACTAGTACCACCTCTTCCTCTCACTAATTTCTCTTGTCTCCTCTTAAGTTTTTACTCCACCCTGATTGCTAATTGAAAACACTCTTCAACATATTTGGGGTTAGCAACAACAAGTTCATATTGTATATTAAATCTCAAACCACCTAGATACCTAGCCACCTTTTCAACCTCATCTTCACCCCTCCTTGACCTTATGCTTAATTTGTAAAATTCATTAGTGTAGGACTTGACATCTAGATCTTTTTGTTTCAAACCTTGCAACTTCTTATAAAATTGAACTTCATAATATTTTGGAAGAAATTTACCTTTCAACTTTTGTACCATGTTGTCCCAAGAAGTAATCCTTGATTGATTTTCCTTGTTTTCTCCTCTCTGCTTGCTCATAGTCCCACCATAGAAGAGCATGACCTTTGAGTTTTGTTTTTGTCACCTTCACCATCTACTCATCTGAATTGTCTTCACTTTCAAAGTAATTATCCATAGCAGCAATCCAATCAAGCAATTCTTCTTCATTTAAATTACCACCATACATAGGAAGATCAACTTTTACCTTATGAGAATCACCTTTCACTGCTTTGAGCATCTTCACCATCCTCTGATCTTCAGGGTCTAGTTCTTTATCAACATCCTCATATTCTTCATCATCTTCTTCTATTTCACTCTCTTCATTTTCATCTCTCCTTTTCTTTGTATCCAAGGCAACAAGCCTTTCCAACACAACATTGTGTGACTCCAGAAGCTTATCATGCTTCTCTTTTAGATCTTGCAACTCCCTAGCAACACCAACACCTTTCAAAGGAATATTCTCAAACTTGTCTTCTCACCTATCTTCAAACCTGCAAAATATGATCAAAGAGACCTTGTCCCTGAGCTCTAGTACTACTTTGATGCAATCAAGGTAGAGAATCTCACTATTCAACACCAAAAACCTGAATCAAACAATGAAATCAACCTTTGATTACAAATTCACCCAACTTCCCTTAAAATACCTCTAAGGCTTCTAGCCCTCAAAACCATCAAAATGGAGATGTCATTTTGAAAAGGCCATACAATGGCCACCCAAAAATCAAATCAGACTTGTCACAGATCCCAACACTCTATCCTAAAAGATCTCATGAGGTTTCTTTGTGCCAACATTGAGAAACAACAAACTAACCCTGCAAAAGGCTACTCAATTAGCCCAATTTAACAAAGGAGGTCCCTCCTATTCACCCGCTCTTCACAAAAAATCATCAAACAATCATTATTCATGTTCCAGGACATCAAAATTCAACATTTGTTTCCAGGTTCAAAGCTTTCTCTATGCTGATCTAGAAAACCCTCCATTACCATGCATAAACCTAGGGTTTTCAGAGATTCACCAAACCGAGGCTTCCCAAACTCAAAAATTATATCCAACACACTTATTTAAGTCTGTACAAACATTTCCCACCTTCACAAACTCAATACTATTCACAATTCACAAAAAAAGTTTCATAAAACCATCATTTTTCATAAGGAAACTTCATTGGCCAGCCCTAGGGCATCACTACTAAGCCACCAAAACATTTCCTTTTGACTCCAAACACATATGAAAACTTAAAATAGCACAAGAAATTCCATTCCTTTGAGTAAAATGACACAAAAGTAGGAGGAATGGCTTCTACTTTAATTAAACTTCAAAATCAGACCTTGTTGGTCTTACACAGACAGTTACAAGAAAATAGGGAGATCTTCCTCTAAAATTAAGTAAAGACTCTCAAAATGATAAAAAATGCAAGTTAGAACATGCCACTACAATTTACAACCAATTTCAGATCAAATCCTACCTGTATGGATCCGTATAGTCTCAAGGAAGAACACAACATAGTGAAAACTGCTTGAAAACGTTGGTATTCTATTGGAATTCTTTCACAAGATGATTGAACAACCAATGTTTGAGCCTTAACAGTCCTTTAAATAAATTTTCCATTCAAAAATACCCATCCAATGCCTATAACCAACTTTTAAACTTCTTTGTCCCTTCATCTTCCGACAAAATTGTATTTTGACAACTTTACATTGACAACTTTACATTTTGTTGTGCAACTTTTACATTTGAACTCCAATGTTTTCCCATACACCTAAATACATAGTAAAATGGTCTTTGACTCCTTATTTGATACCAAAAAAACTTTGAACACCCCCTCTACAAACCTAGAATCACTCAAATTCACCTTGACACACTTTTACCAAATCAAAATTTGCATTAAGGTTATAGGTGCTCCTGCACCAAAATGTGTTGAAACTATCGGTTTGGTCACATGAGGAGCAAAAAAAAAGTTACACCCCTTTGCAACTTTACACTACATGCATCTGACCATTTTTCCATCAATTGAAAACTTGACACCACAAGAAAACTCCTTAGAGATATCAAAAACTGAGAGAGGTTATTGTAGAGGGGCCCTACATGATCCCCTAGCCTTAGACAAATTGTTTCTAAGTGACATAGTTTTCAAGTAATAGCTCGTCAAAGATTGCTATATTTTTTCACTTTGGACTCTTAACGTATATAGTCGATACAATGTAGCTGAAATTGTTTCAACATGTTTGGGTGTGAAATAGGACCATGCCTAGCCTAAACGTACCCATCCAAACATGATGGAATTGATGGTTTGGTTGCATGAGGAGGAAAATGAAAGTTACACCCCTTTGCAACTTTACACTACATGCATTTGACCCCTTTTCCATAAATTGAAAACTTGACACCACAGGTAAATGCCTCAAAGATATCAAAAACTAAGAGAGGTTATTGTAGAGGGGACTCATGTGATCCCTTAACCTTAGACATATTATTTCTAAGTGACACAGTTTTTGAGTAATAGCTCATAAAATATTGCTACATTTTTTCACTTTGGACTCTTAAGGGATATCATTGTACAATGTAGCTCAGACTGTTTTGGCATGTTTGGGTGTGAAAAAGGACAATTCCTAGCCTAAACATACCCATCCAAATGTGTTGGAACTATCAGTTACACCCCTTTGTAACTTTACACTACATGCATCTAACCCTTTTTCCATCAATTGAAAACTCGACACCACTAGAAAATGCCTTAGAGATATCAAAAACTGAGAGAGATTATTGTAGAGGGGCCCTACATGATCCCATAGTCTCAATTTTTTTTTTTTAAGTGACATGATTTTCGAGTAATAGCTCATCAAATATTTTTGCCTTTTTGCACTTTAGACTCTTAAGGGATATCAACGGTACAATGTAGCTCATATTGTTTCAACATCTTTGGGTATGAAATAGGACCATGCTTAGCCTAAATGTACCCATCCAGACACGTTGGAACTAGTTACACAATGAACTAAGAAGAATCTACACATGGACCTTCCTCAACTTCTTGAGAGCAGGAATAATCTCTTCATTGAATACATTATCTATCTCATTCATTTTGGTCTACTTCTTTTTCAAGTGTTTTTAGAGTAGACTAACCTCCTTTTCATTAATGATAAAATCTCCTTCTTATCCTTTAATTCATTTTCTAAGTGGTTAATTTTAGTCTTTAGTTATTTTTATTCAATTTCAACACTTCCAACTATTGCTTTTGCATCTGCAACTTGACCATCCACACATTTTCCCTCATCTCTATTGCTATTACCTATTAACACCCCTTGTTATTCCTTTTCATGATCTTCTAACTTCTTTTTCATATATTTTACTTTGAGCTTTAGATCAATTGCTCTATCATCAACACTTAGGACAACAACATCCCTTTGTTTGATAGAGTTTTCAATGTCTTGAATACTTTCACGTGTCCACTGCATCGATTCTATATTTTTGCACTTACATTTGATATTGCTTCTTATCATTTATTTCTAGTTGTATTTGCTCCATGAAAGTCTTAAGTTCAAGATTACACATATATGCCACTAAATTGTATGGATTTGAGTTGATGGTTACAAATTGTTATGTATGGAAGTTTTTTGAAAGTTACTTGTTCATGCATTATGGTTGAGTGACATTGATGCTTCTACCTGATTGTATGACATTTGAATGAAGAAATTGATGATATATATAATTTTTTTGTATGTTGGGTTTTGTTCAAAGGTTGCATTACATTTGTATTACACTTATATATTCTTGTTTGAAGATTGCACAAACTCATATAGAAATTTTGGTGTGGGTCAAGGTTTATTGACATATATGACAATATCATATGAGTGTTATTGCTTTTGTGTGAAGTGTGCATTATGAATAGAGTACATCAAGCCCATATGGTATGCCTAGTTTTCTTATTCATGCATTATGGTTAGTAACATTCATTGTTGTGCATTATGATAATATAAATTGCATGTAGAAGGTCAAATAACATGCTTGTCATGGAGTTGTATTTGGTTTGTTTAATGGTTGTACCACACTCATATCGTGTGCATATATATATTGTTTGTTCATGCATCATGGTTGAGTGATGTATTATTTGTTGATCATGATTATTGTATAGATTTCACATGAATAGTCTAATGAACATGTATCTTGTTGAGTTGTAAGGAAATTATTTGAAGGTTGCATCAAACCCCTATGGTGTACACAATGTTCTTGTTTATATATCATGGTTGAAATATAGTGATTCTTATTAATGATGATTTTATACCTTTTACATGAAGGATCTAGTGACATGTTATTAAGCTTGAAGGTTTTAACGGAATGGATATTGAATTGAGTCGTAAATAGAAAATTATATACTATAATTTAGAAATTATGAATTTAACATCAAAATCACTATATTAAACTATATTATATCAAAAATGCAATTCTTGTTTACCTCAAGTCTTGCTCTCTTTTCTGCAAGACGTTCTGCATATGATTGTCCCTTAGGATGATCAAGAGTCCTCGTATAACAAAATGGTCCCACATTCATCACATTGTTGAATTGAGCAGAGGACTATAGTAGGTAAAATAAAAATGATACAAATTAACATATAATTGTTGAAAAATAATCATATTTACTTTTAACATATATCTACTCCTATCTAAACGTAAATATATGCAATATAAAATAAACAAATACCTACTGTGATGCTTGTACACTAGATAGCCTCATGATGGATGAAGTGGCTAATATAGTTTCCTATATAAAAAATGATAAGAATGTAACACAATTTAAATGCACATGCACATATAATCATAATGTCAAGAATATAAAAAACATATACATGTTGTGTAGCTTCTTCCAATGGGTTAGGCTCAGTGGACATGGTTGTAAAAGTACCAGGTTGCTACATAAAAAGACAAGATTACATTAGACTATCAATCTATGTACATGTATTTAAACATAATAGATTTCAAAAATTAACATCTAAATAATAATTTAAATGATACCGTATACTAAGTCTCTAGGCCAAATGAAATGGCCAATTGCATAGCTTCCCACACTTGTGAAATTTGGTCCTTTGTCAGCAAATGTTAAATATTCAGACACGAAACATATATTAGTACTAATATCTCTTATAAAATATGAAATAATTTAGATAAAAAACACTATGAAATTACTTTAAGTCTTACTGGTGCTTCCACATCATCTCTTCCACCTGATGTATCTCTTGGAAATGGTCCACTCTGTGCTCTCTCAACTCCTACATTTGACATATCATGGACCTCATAATCAAATGTATCTATTGGAGCCTCACTAGATTATCGAAGAGGACCCAAACATATATTGTGGCAAATGATGCAATAATGGGGCACACAAATATGTGTCGAAGAGGAGGGTGTACCAGTTAAAACTAATACAATAGGTGCATCACCATCATGATGGGATGCACCGTCATACGACTGCACAACATGTGAGCTCTACATGATCAAATGATCACTCAATGCATGTATGGCCAAAATTATCTGACTCCTTGTATCTAAAATAATCTTCGGGTAAGGTACTCGAATCAAGGAAGCAATAGGTGGAGCAGGAAGAAGTGGGGTGACTTGATGTGCTCTGGGTCTATCTTATGGCATCCCTTTACCCACACCCTAGAAATCTCGCATATCAAAGTAATTGACATGCCTCCCTAGGACAAACTCGACATATATTTTTTGTAGAAAATACTAAGGGACATCAAGGTTGTTGTTGGGTGGTTTATCAAAAACCATCCACCAACATTTCTAAAAATTATCTAATATACCCTTATGTGTTCACCATTTAATTGAAAATTTAATAGGCTTCCGCACATCTATGAGCTATCTTGTTTTGGGATTGATGAATAGATGGGCTAATTGGGATTTGTCAATATCAAGTGCCCTCACTTCATCATATGATAAACCATTGACATAATGTTGCCTTTGGGAATCTTTCCACTCTACAAACCTATTATGCTCATTTGTCAGAGTTTCAACATTCAAAATGATTGTTTCTAAAGTGTTTTTCATAAATGAGAGCTCAGGGAGTGTCTCATAAATTTGACATATGTTTCTCAATTGATTTAAATTCCTATGGATAGATTCATGGATTGTGCACATGTTTTGTAATGGAGAACTTAGTGGTGGAGGAGGATTTGCAGGGTTTTCATCTTGACTAGGGTTGGGATCAACCATTCTTAAGCTTGTTTGATGATGAAAATTTTAAAAATTAACAATCATTTCAATGCAAAAAAAATTCAAAAACTCATTTTTGACTAAAATTCTTAAAAAATAATGCAAAACTAATATAAAATTAAAAGAAACATTAAAATTTGGAGTTGGGGCCCTAGCTCGGTTTGCTAAATCTTTCCTGTTGCAGGAGGTTGGTCACGAGGTCTAGTCTCCCCCACCCTTGTGCTACCAGAGGGCGTGTTGCGCCAGTGCCGCCGGTCATGTTAAAAAGTTTACTAGGTGCACTGCAGTTTATAGGGGGTCGTGCTATCCGATTCCTGTAATCTAGAAAAAAAAGAAACATTAAATTTATAAATACCTATGAATTTTGGGTGATTTGAGCAAAAAAATACAATGAAAAATGGATATTTGAGTTGCTCAAATGCTCAAACGCATAGACAAGGAAAATGCACAATGAAAAATGACTCGCGGTTTCCTTTTTCATGATTTTATACCACAAGAAATGGATATTTGTTTAGTTTATGTTGGTTTTTTTAACTCGTCGAATTTGGGGACTCGACTTAAATATGGTATGAACGTAAATTTATATGGTAATATATATTATATTACAACATATAACATATTTAACATATATGTTGCTACCTAGTGGAAGGATGCTCTCATCGACCATCTCACGGTGGGCTCTCCCTCTTAGGATGGTCCCTCCAGGGAGGACAACCCTTCCAATTCCTCCATGGAGATTGTGTCTCCACAGGATCCTCCTTTGGCTATCCCTTCCGTGGAACCATTGTTGCCTAAAACTGCTATCATTGTTCTGGTAGAGCCTACCCGTCCCTTGATGAACGCTTATGCTGATCATTTGAATGCTCTTGTCTCCTCTTTTGCACTGTCAGCTTTTCTGTGTGGTGGCTCTTTTCCCATGGTGGTTTTTGAGGATCCACTCATCTTTCCTTTCTCGGTGGACTTCGTTTCTAAGCCCTCCTAGTCTATTGTGAAAAGAAAGAAGAAGGGACTCCCCAAACCGTGGCCTCAGGTTTTGGGAGTTAGATTAGTCCCCTTAGACTCTAAGGTTGTCTAGTCCTTGTCTATCGCCTGACATGTTGCCTATTAGTTGTTCATGTCCTCTTTCTATTTTATGTGTGGCTTGTTTGGCCTGTTCTGCCGAGCCCTAGTGGCTCCTGTTTATAAAGGGATCAACTCCCCTTTCTCTTTCTAGTTCATGTCCTATTTTGAACTAGCTTCTTTTAGGCCCTGAGGGCTCTTTTTGTAAAGGGTACAACACCCTGTAAATGTTGCTTACTTTATCAAAAACATATATATTATTATATTACAATATAATATGATATTATATAACATAATATATAGATTATATTATATATAATATAATACAATATAAAATAATATAATATAATATATTATATAATATTAAATATATTATAATATATTTAATATTATATAATAATATATAAAACAACTTGAACTAAACAAATATCCATTTTAAACAAACATCCGTTTTAAATAGATATATGTTTGTTGGGTGAAAATTATGTAATCCTCTTTTCAATAGATTACACAACTAGAACTTCAACAACAACTATGTGAGATAAAATCTCTCCTCTCAGAAAGGGGAGGTGCCCTTCTTACTACTAATAGAAGCTATAGTAAAATTGATTAAAGTATTTACACAATACATACACTATACTTACGAAATGGGGGGTTTGTGTCACATTCATGCAAATTTCTCTCTTTTCAGAGAATATGTTTACAATGCTTCACTATTGGAAGTTCTAAATTCACAGTAACTCTAAACTAACAATGAGCAGTAATGCCAATATCTCTATCTTGTCAAAGCAAAGCGTAGAGATACCAAATGTGATTAATAATAAACAAGTAAAAGAAAAGGGAAAGCTCACAAAGGCACAAAGTTGTTTCATAGCTTTTTCAATGATGGATTTGTGAGACGTATCATTTGTTGCATTAGAAGCACAAAGTATTCTTAGACGCAACAATTCCTCAAACAACATGAACAATTACAAGCGTAAAGTCTTGTAGATCTTTCAACAAAAGTATCCAAACATAAACTTAAATCCAAATAAGGAATGTAACACAAAGTTTACATAAATTACTTGAAGTTATTCAAATATCACCCACTAATCACCATCAAATAAGATCAATTCATAAGATATTGAATCCAACACAAAGTCTGGCTTGCAATCATCTTCTTTATTGATCAAATTTCATTCACAAAGCATGAACACAAAGTTTCACAATTCTACTTCAAAAAGGGTAGCACTTCATTGCAAAATACTAAAGGTAAGCTTTACAATAGAAATCCCTCATATCTATAAAGGAGAGGGATGAGAAAAATTAGGAAATTAGTTGAGAAAAGTTAGGAAAGTTAGGTGAGTTAATTTAGCAAAATATCACCTAACTTTGACTAAAATCAAAACGTAATTTTTCTTCAAGAAATCACATCTCAGATTTTCAATGTAATTACATTTTGAGAAAAGACATTTAAGATGTTAGAAACTATTTACAAGATGCGTAAAGGAAAGCATCATAAAGTTCAACACTGGAGATCGAGAATCTTCATGGTTCCTTGCTTGGGCACAAAATTCTTCATACTTCTTCTTGGTCTCCTGCATAAACTTCTCATCCGAATGAACAGTGTAATCCACAATGGTGTGAATCCTCATGATCGATCTCATGGCGGATGAGTGAACCTTTTTACACATGTCAAGATGTGTCTTGAGGTTATCAAGTGTCAGCCATGTATCACAAATGACATGCATTGAGGCTTTTGAAAAGCTGACATCCTCAACTTGCTACATAACAACTTCTTTGTAGATCTGGGATAGTTCACTGGATCAAAAGATGTCACCTTTAGGATCACTTGGTAACATTTGAAAAGGAACTGCAAAGAAGGTGAATTAACAAGCGTTAGAAGAAAAAACAACATTGGGAAGCATGAAGTGAGCAATGATGCTGAGCAAGTGTGAAATGAGTGACGAGGCACAAAAAATGATGCAAGAGTGGAGAAACAGGGTTCAAAGTGAGAAAGAACAAGTTGGAAACGTCTTAAGGCAAAATTGGGAAAAGTGTAAGGGCGCTGAAAATAAACGCCCTTGCACTTTTGGGTGTAAGTTTGGAAAGAATGTGTCAAGGCATTGAGAAACAACGCCCTAATAGTTAGTCTCAAATATTTCATGGCAAGTGCAATAGTGGGTTTATAGTGGCGTAAGAGTTTCCAACTCAATGAAGAATGAGGGAGAGGTGACAAGAATGAAAAAGAAATAACCTAAAATCACTTTTAAGTGATTTGTAAGTGAAATAGAAGAATAAAAAGTCACACATTTAATTAAGGGATGAAAAGTAGAGAAAACTGGAAAAAGTGCAAAACACTCAAAAATCACCGCCCAACTCAAAAGATGGCTAAGTATGAGAAAAAGTGCACAAGTGCTAAAAATCATAGCTTGTGCACCAAACTGACTTCTCACTTAAGTGTAGAGGCACTGAAAAAGCCTGCCCTTGCACTTTTGACACTTAGAATTTTTTTTGAAAATGTTAGTGTGCTTTTGTCCAGAGTTTTTGCACTTTTGACACTTAGAAATTTTTTTGAAAATGTTAGTGCGCTTTTGTCCAGAGCTTTTGCACTTTTGACACTTAGAAAATTTTCTGAAAATTTTAGTGCACTTTTGTCCGGAGCTTTTGCACTTTTAATACTTAGAAAATTTTCTGAAAATGTTAGTGCACTTTTGTTCGAAGCTTTTGCACTTTTGACACTCAGAATTTTTTTTGAAAATGTTAGTGCGCTTTTGTTCAGAGCTTTTGCACTTTTCACTATTTCACTAAGTATAAACAATGAGAGTTTGTGAAGATACTCGTTTCGAAGGTCTTCATGAGATGAACATAGAGGGACACTCAAACTTACTGTTTGAGACTTTGGAGCACACTTCGAGGTGGATTGGAAATCACCTCAATTTGCATGCTTGAACATTACGAACCTAGGAAACAAATAAGTTTCGTACTGGGGTTATCCATGGAACAAGTGCTGCTAGATTCCATGATAATAGTTGGCTCTCACTGGGGATCTTCCTTCAATCATTCCTTGAAATGAATGAAGGGAGAAGAACTCCAAAATTCAAGTGCCTTTATCCTTCCATTGGGCTTGGAGTCAGGCAACGACAACAAAAAACAAATCTACGAAAACAAGAAGAAAACTTATGGAAATGCACTTATTGAAAAGGTAAAAACCTACCTAATTAAAACTAGTCATCAATGAAACCTTCTCAAATGAAACCGTTCATAGGTCCAACAAAATAGTTTCCTTTCTTCAACAACTTGTAATTCCTTTCATGATCACTAGCATCTACATGTGGATGAAGTTGAGGCATTGATTCATGAAAGAGATGAATAGGTTCAACTACCTCTCAAAATATATCAGATATACTACTGCTCCAAAATGAATCATCAAATCTAGACTGCTCCTGCGCATCTACAAATACATCTTTATCTACATCTTCAAGTTTATCTTCTTGCTCAGGTGCAAGTGGAAACTTCTTCCTGTTGGCCTCCAACCAAGCAAGATGTCTTTTGGGACATTCCCTTGATCGGTAAAATATTGAATGCTTCTTACCAATTGCTACTTGACCAACTGATTCATCAACCATGGCAACCTCATACTGATCAGAATGATCTCCTTCATGTGATTCAGATGAAGATATGACTGCACTACATACCTTAATATGATGTTCACCATCTTTAAACTTGGGAATTCAGGGGTATGTGCAGGATCATGGTATGCCAAAAAGTGGCAATATTTGTAGGGTATGTGGCTGACGACTTTTTTTTCACCCAAAATTAATGAAACGAAAAGGGTTTTTAGAGGAGATTCTCAGCTTTCCAAAAATATAAATTATGATTTAATTTGAATTTATTAAATAATTATTATTCATTTTCTATTAGAATTACTTACTAAAGTCCCCGACGATAGGCGATTGAAAAACATCTATAACTTTCAACGTATCATATTTTTGAATCAAAAATGCTACATTCTATGCTTTACATACTATTATTAAAAAATAAAAATTAAATTTCATGAATTTTGACCGCTAAGGTGGTCCATTGCGAGTTTTTATATTTTCAAAGTTGTAATAAAAAATTCATAATTAATTATTTACTTGGAAAAAATTACAAAAAAATATGCATCACATCCGGAAATGAGTCCTCTACTTATATATAAAATACATTACAAAAAAATATTATCATTTTATTATGGTTAGGTGTTGGTAGACACCTACTTCTTATTTTTTCCCCGAAATTTAAGTACTACTGCATTGAAATTTCAATTTTTCACCAAATAGATTTTATTTATTTTTAAATAAACCTAGTATTTTAGAAACTACATTCAATTTTCTACAAATTCTATTCTTACATATTTTTGAAATAATATAGATAACTTATTCAAATATTTACGTCAAGTTGCCTAACACTGATTTTTCTGAATTTTTTGCCACTTAAGGGCCTGTTTGGCATACCATGATCCTACACATGCCCTCAGATCTAAATTATTTATAAGAAGGTCCTCATCATGCGTTTGGGAAATTCTTTTATGCAACACTTGTTCAAGTTCATGACCTCAAAACACAAATGCATTATTTTCAACTTGACTGAGACCTTCGTGCATGTCCATCTTTTCAAATCTCAAGACAAGATTTTCTTCATTCACTTGAACTTCAAAAAAATGACTTTCATCCTTTTTCTTTTCATCAATAGATTTCTAAGACTGCATAAACCAAAAATGGGAGTCACCAGCTATGTCTGCTTCTTTTTCTTAGAAGAGAATAGCGAGATCACTTGGATTGGAGTCAAGATGCTTCACTACTAATTTTACTAATGGTACCCCAAGAGCAAGCCTCTTCAAAGGTGAAGATAACTTGTGTTGATTCCCAACAACAAAATTATGAGCTAGCTGCTTTTTGAGGACAAGCAACTCATTTACCAACCTTTCCACCATAGGATTTGTCTTCGTGATGGAAGAAAATAACTCCAAAGAAGGGGTTTCTTGAGATTCATTTGATTCAATTTTTATTTTCCCAACAAGAATGAGATCATCTTCAATTTTTTTCACCTAGGTATGTATATTTGCAAGAGTAGCTGGGGCTGCTATTCTCAATAGGAAACCGACCTTGGGCACTTGAGCATTTACAAAGAAACATTTCAAATTCTTAGTTGTAGGTTGAGAAATAGTTGGAATTCTTCGTGTCAACTTGTTGAAGTGAGCAATGAACTTGTGCATAGGAATGTGAGATTCCTTCTTCAATTGGGTGAGCTGAGCCAACAAAGCATGAGCGTCTTCAGGAGGTTTGAACCTTGCTTCAAACTTGGCTATGACATTTTCCCAATTTGTGATGGTACGTGGTGCCAAATGATAAAACCGATCTATAGCAACACCTTGGAGATCTCCACAAATAGCCTTACAAATACATCTTTGTATTCAACACCATGAACTCCACAAGTGATGTAGAAAGCAACAATGTGCTCCTCAAGATGTTGTCCATCACCAAAAAACTTGGTAAAGTTCTTCCGTGAGCCTTCAAGAAGAGCATGTAGGGGTAGAGCTAGAATCAAAGGACCAAAAGCATTTCCCCAAGGACCTTGAGCAGCCATTTACATGTCCTTGGTGAAAGCTTGAAAAACTTACAAGAAAATAAATTACAATAAAAAAGGACATGGGTATACTTCAAACGAAAGCACGAGGCTTTAGAATGCGTATCGTGTCCCCAACGGAGTCACCAAAAAAGTGTTGGGTGAAAATTATGTAATCCTCTTTTCAATAGATTACACAACCAGAACTTTAGCCACAACTATGTGAGATAAAATCTCTCCTCTCAGAAAGGGGAGGTGCCCTTCTTACTGCTAATAGAAGCTATAGTAAAACTGATTAAAGTATTTACACAATGCACACTATACTTACGAAATGGGGGGTGTGTGTCGTAGTCATGCTTCTCTCTTTGTTCAGAGAAGATGTTTACAATGCTTCATTGTTGGAAGTTCTAAATTCACAATAACTCTAAACTAACAACAAGCAGTAATGCCAATATCTCTATCTTGTCAAAGCAAAGCATAGAGATACCAGATGTGATTAATAATAAAAAAAAGTAAAAGAAAAGGGAAAGCTCACGAAGGCACAAAGTCGTTCCGTAGCTTTTTCAATGATGGATCTGTGAGAGACGTATCGTTTGTTGCATTAGAAGCACAAATTCTTCTTAGACACAACAATTCCTCGAACAACATGAACGATTACAAGTGCAAAGTCTTGTAGATCTTTCAACAAAAGTATCCAAACATAAACTTAAATCCAAATAAGGAATGTAACACAAAGTTTACATAAATTACTTGAAGTCTTTCAAATATCATCCACTAATCACCACCAAATAAGATTAATTCATAAGATATTGAATCCAACACAAAGTCTGGCTTGCAATCATCTTCTTTATTTATCAAATTTCATTCACAAAGCATGAACATAAAGTTTCACAATTTTGCTTCAAAAAGGGCAGCACTTTGTTGCAAAATACTAAAGGTAAGCTTTACAATAGAAATCCCTCATATTTATAAAGGAGAGGGGTGAACAAAATTAGGAAATTAGTTGAGAAAAGTTAGGAAAGTTAGGTGAGTTAATTTAGCAAAATCTCACCTAACTTTGACTAAAGTCAAAATGTAATTTGTCTTCAAGAAATTACATCTCAGATTTTTAGTGTAATTACATTTTGAGAAAAAAACATTTAAGATGTTAGAAACTATTTACAAGACGCGTAAAGGAAAGCATCAGAAAGTTCAACACTGGAGATTAGGAATCTTCATGTTTCCTTTCTTGGGCGTGAAATTCTTCATACTTATTCTTGGTCTCCTACATTAGCTTCTCATCCGGACCAACAGTGTAATCCACAATGGTGTGAATCCTTGTGATCAATCTCATGGCGGATGAGTGAACCTTTTTGCACCTGTCAAGATGTGTCTTGAGGTTATCAAGTGCCAGCCGTGTATTACAAATGACATGCATTGAGGCTTTTGAAAATTTGGCATCCTCAACTTGCTACATAACGACTTCTTTGTAGATCTGGGATAGTTCACTGGATCAAAAGATGTCACCTTTAGGATCACTTGGTGACATCTAAAAAGGAACTACAAAGAAGGTGAATCAACAGGAGTTAGTAGAAAAAGCAACATTGGGAAGCGTGAAGTGAGAAATGATGTTAAGCAAGCATGAAATGAGCGACGAGGCACGAAAAATGATGCAGGAGTGGAGAAATGGGGTTCGAAGCGAAGAAAGAACAAGTTGGAAACGTTTTAAGGAAAAATCAGGAAAAGTGTAAGGGCACTGAAAATCAACGCCTTTGCACTTAGGAAAATGCCTTCAGGTGCAATGACACTAAAAATCAGCGCCCTTGCACATTTGATTGTAAGTTTGGAAAGAATGTGTCAGGGCGTTGAAAAATAGCGCCCTGACACTTAGTCTCAAAGATTTCATGGCAAGTGCAATAGTGGGTTTGCAATGGCGTAAGAGTTTCCATCTTGATGAAGAATGAGAGAGAGGTGACAAGAATGAAAAAGAAATAACCTAAAATCACTTTAAAGTGATTTGTAAGTGAAATAGAAGAACAAAAAATCATACATTTAATTAAGGTATGAAAATTGGAGAAAACTAGAACACGTGCAAAACACTGAAAAATCACCGCCTAGCTCAAAAAATGGCTAAGTATGGGAAAAAGTGCACAAGCACTAAAAATTAGAGCTTGTGCACCAAACTAACTTCTCACTTAAGTGTAGAGGCGCTGAAAAAGCCCGCCCTTGCACTTTTAACACTTATAATTTTTTTTGAAAATTTTAGTGCAGTTTTGTCTGGAGCTTTTGCACTTTTGACACTTAGAAATTTTTTTGAAAATGTTCATGTGCTTTTGTCCGGAGCTTTTGCACTATTGACACTAAGAACATTTTCTAAAAATGTTAGTGCGCTTTTGTCCAAAGCTTTTGTAATTTTGACACTTAGAAAATTTTCTGAAAATGTTAGTGCGCTTTTGTCTTGAGCTTTTGCACTTTTGACACTTAGAAAGTTTTTGAAAATGTTAGTGTGCTTTTGTCCGAAGCTTTTGCACTTTTCACAATTTCACTAAGTATAAACAATGAGAGTTTGTGAAGATACTCATTTCGAAGGTCTTCACGAGACAAACAGAGAGGGATACTCAAACAAAATGTTTGAGACTTTAGAACACACTTCAAGGTGGATTGAAAATTGCCTCGTTTTGCGTGCTTGAACATCATGAACCTAGGATTTAACATACAAGTTTTGTAGGGGGTTATCCGTGGAATGAGTGCTGCTAGATTCCATGATAACACTATTTATCTTTGATGTTTGTTAAATGACACCATGTACTTTCTACCTGAGCCTAGAAAAAGTCAAAGTGGATTTTCACGTTTTTGGGAAAGTTAAAAATGCCCTTTTTTCACATCGCCACTTTTTGGACCCCCGTGATCTTGCACTCACCCACCTTGCTCATTTCTTATCTACACTTCTCTCCCCTATTTGCATTGACCATAGGGAAAACATTGTGGGGGTATTCTTGGGGGTGACACCCCTAATTTTCTATTTTTCCCTTTGCTCATCTGACACTTATATCCTCACACACTATTCTCAAAAATATTACTAAATTATTTTCCTCTTTCTTTTCTTTCTTAAATTGATTCCATCCTTCACATCTAATTAATTTAATAAGGTGCATACACTGTACATTACAACAAATCAAATATGTGTGCAATGGTACAAGTTCTCCTTCATGAATCCTTCATCTTGCACTTGTTTAAAGTGTCTCTCTAGGAGTCATTACCCTTTTGATAATGGTGTAGTTGTTATATGCACACCCCTTTGATCTTGGTGGTTGAACATCACAACCATACCCCCTTGATGATACTAGGCCCATCATAGCCATATACTAATGTTTTTCATAGGCTCCTTTGTAGCTATACCTCATCTACCTTGTGTAGGCCACTTAGAAGCTATATACCTACTTTCTTATATTTGCTCCTCTATAGCCCAATCTCATGTTGTTTTCAATTCAAACAATCATCCATAGATTGACCTCCTTTCTCACCTAGTCCAACAAAAATGAAGAAAAAACATATGTAAAATGTGGAACTCTTCCTTCTAAGTCTTTTTATGATGAACATTGAATTCTTCTCCCGTGTGTACTACAAGCCTAGAGATAAATGTTAAACAAAAGATAAACAAATGTCCTTAAGAAGATCTCTTTAATATCCTTTTTGGTACCTTTTATTATCAAGTATTATAAAAAGATAATTTTTATTTACTTTAGTGTAATTAAATTTTTGTAGCTCACATGCTTAATGCAAATGAGAAAAAATGAAATAAAAAGTTTAGACTTCACTTTTTTCTATCTCATGTCACACCATTTTAGTGATCACTTGTATTAGAGATGTTTTGGACCATTTTGTCATTTCATAACCTAAATATCCTGAAAACATGTCCTCACACCAAAAAATACACTTTATTTTCTCCAAACACCTTATTCTATCCATGCTTCTTGATTCTCAATCACCTTGGACACTAATGCTAGTGCTTGTGTCCTCTTGGACATTTATGTCCACACAAGTGTTTCATATAATTCAAAATTGTGGCTTTTTTCCCATTGATTATTTCCCTTGTCCTCTTGTACTTCCACACATTTTCCACATTTTATAGAGCACCTAGGACATCCTCCATTACTATTGCACACACCATTATTGTTGCAAGTCACATACACTAGTACTCATAAGACCAATGCTTATCATTTTCCATTACACTTCAAGTTGAAACATGGTTTCTAAAGCTTGGTCGAGGCATGCTCCCAAAATTGCCTTAGGCACACCATTTCTCCTTTTCATATTTGATAATTTTTGTCATATTATAAAAAAACTTATTGTGATAAAGACAAATGCTAAGATGTAGAAGTGAGTTATGATTGCAAGTACAAAAGACGTTAGTGCTTGTGTACAAAACACTAATGCAACCCTAAGACATAATCACATCCTCTAGAATACAAACAAATACATTCATAAACTATAATCTTGAAAACATATTTTTGATAATTCTGAACCTTTTAAATCAACTTTTTTTCTTCTTCAATTCTTTACAATCAGTCAACCAACATAATTCCTCTAACCTTTTCTTATTTCATTTCCTAATTAACGAAGACTCAATTTTAAGACTTAATTTACTATGGTTAAAATAGAATTAGTTATTAAAATTAAACAATTAGAGACAATTTTAAACAATATATATATTTTATTTTTAGCCATAGGTTTCCCCTATGAACATGAAGTCCAAAATTGAAACAAGATTTACTCACTGTTAAACTACTATTGAACTGCCAAAAATAAGTTTTAACTGCTGATAATTCAGCTGCCATTTAATAGTAAAATCCTAAAAAAATTATGTGAAATCTTCAAAACTCCAAAATCAAATAATACCCAATTTTGTAAAGGAAAAATCTAGATTTATCTAAATTAAAAAAATCCTTTGATATAATTCTTAAATTTTTTAGAGGGAAGTGCTATTTTTATAATTAGCATATACATTTAATTCGAGAAATTTGGACGAATATTCCTATTATCAAAATTTGTCATACGCGTTTATCGCTATCTGCGCAGTCATATAGATAAAGATCTGCGTGGATTTATTTTCTGGATTTCGTGGGCGCCGTTTCCAACAGTTTGCGTTATGGAGGAATTTTCAAGGATTTCCTCAATTCTACTTCGTTTATCTCCATAAAACAGTGGGCGGGCTATTTCAGAGCTTTAGATCTTTATAAAAGACATGAAAGCTCAATTTTTTTTGCACCATTAAAATTGTGAAGAGAGCAGAAAGCGGTTCAATAATGGGGTTTCCCAGGTTTATGAATAAGGTGTTCAATTGCGCAAGACCTAAACGAAAGAGTCCTTCCAGTGATATTAACAGAATTCCGAAGATCTCTGTTTCGAATCCGGAGTCATTACTGCCGTCAAGGAAAGAGCTTGAAGTCGTGTTCAAAACATTTGACATCAATGGCGACGGAAAGATTTCGTGGTCGGAGGTCGGCGAGGTTATAAGCTGCTTTGGGGGCAACGCCACAGAAGAAGAGCTTCAGCTTATGGTTAAGGCAGGGGATATTAATGGTGATGGGGTTCTTGATTTTTCGGAATTCATGGATTTGAACACAAAAGACATCGATCTTGACAGGTGCTTGCGGGACATGGAGATAGCCTTTGATCTATTTGATCGGGACGGCAACGGATCCATTTCTGCAGGTGAATTGCAGAGATTCTTTAAAAATCTCGGGGAGAAATACAGCTTGGATGAGTGCCAGAGGATGATTGATGGCGTTGATTGTGACGGAGATGGGTCTGTCAATTTTCAGGAATTTATGATTATGATGACCCAGGCAGCTTAGGCGTGCGCCATTTTTTTTTGAAAAGATCATGTTGCCTAGTGAGGTGGGCTTCCAAGTCCCGATCGGATAATGTTTCCTGATCCTTTGGCGGATAAGGAAAAGCTTACGTGCCGCTTCTGTATACTGGCAGTGGGTCTCCACAGAATAATGAGCACATTGACCACTACGTGAACAAAATGGATGTTGATAGGTTTTCCCAAATTGTTGTTCTCAACTGAAAAAAATGTAATATATTTGTAAATACTTCGTCAATTGTGTAAAGGAATAAAACTATAGGTTTAATGGGCATGTTCATGGTAGGAATCAATAAAATATTGTATTGTATTTTTACATAAAATTATGAAAATGGAATTAGAAATTTGTAGGACATTACTTTAGAGTTGAGTTGTAATAATCTTTGTATCTTAATTGTATACTTTTTCACCGAGAAATACATCTCCTTTCTATTCTCTCTTTCTTAAAAAAAATCTTAAAATAAAAATATGAAAGTAGTTTAAATCAATTAATTGTTTTAACAAAAAATATTCAAATATTTATAACTATGCTGGATCTCCTTGAAACCAATCACTTGTCAAAGAAATACTTCATTATTATATAGGCACATTAGAATTCAATGTTTCTAAAATAGATATGCACAAAAATCAATAAATCTATCTATTAATATAGAAAAATGAATTGCGTAACTTGAGCTCAAATCCATCCTACATAATTACTAATTGAACTTTCTCATATAGAAAAGAATCAATTGCAAGGCCCCATGTTTTGACTTTGAGTGTTGCTAAGAAGCAAACATTGTTTATGTGAATGTTGTATTCTACCTTTAACACTTTTATTTGGTCTCCTCCTAGAATTGGAATGCAAAGGACCCTCTAAGTTAATAATTTCACGGAATTAAAACTTGAATTACAACTTTCTCCACTACCACTTTCACTCAATCTAACATCATTTCTAGGGGAAAGGACCCAATACTTGAGCATGTTCCAATAGTTGTGATAGCATTTGTTTAGACAATGCCCAATATTTTTAACAATATTGGACCAATAGTTGTGACTTTAAAGTTGTTAGTGTTGATGACTACCCATAATTAAATGAAATGTATTCCTTACATCTAAAAAGCAACAAATCATGTGATGCCACATCATCACCCAATAAAACATGACGTGGATGCACAAGTATTGGTCTCACTTTTTTTTTGGGTCTTTTTGGACACCTTGACAAAAAGCATGCTGATGTGGCATCATATATGATGATGTGGTCCTAAAACCTTAGTTATAAGCAGGGGACTTGCCAAGTAAGCTGCTGTAAAAAATTGGGATTGATTTGAAATTCCACGTAGCATTTTGGGAATCGTGAAGTTAGGGTGCTCAACGACTGGGTCCTCTCCCCTATTATGCGTAATTTCATAACCTACCTAAATTTTTGGACCATTCTTTGACTATCCTTTATGTAGTTCCTACAAATTGGTAATATGTTAGCAAGGATTTCACAATACTAAGAATGGATAATCAAGATAGTTATCTTGATGAAAAATATCTCTAAACATGCATGTGCAATTGCCCATTTTATCCCTTGGATGAGCCCCTATAGATAGCAAAGGCACTTCCATCAATACTAAAGAACACAAAATGCACTATGTGATATTTAGTAGGGAGGAAAAAAAGACGCAAGCACTCAACATGTAATGCTTTGACACAAAGTAACGTGTTTACAATTTATAAGAAAAATTTGATTTCATCCTCATTTATTACATCTCTAGAATTTTTTGAGTTTGCTATATGATATAATCAAGAAACATACTATTACTCTCACCAATCATACTTAATCAATTAAACTACAATCTTTACATAAGAATTTAAAAATAAAATAAAATTATCAACCTGAATTTTTCTTAACTATAAAGGGCACCATCTATAAATCTTCCAACCAGAATGTTGCCTATAATGTGTAAATCTCCATGAGAACAATTTATCCTTTAATGTAATCTTTTTATATAATTGAGCTCTACTCAGGTAAATGAAATGTAAAACAAATCGGACAAGGTTGTGGCCCCGGTTCGAATCTCGCAAAGCCAAAGACAAAAAGCTGAATCCTCTGTGAATCTGCAAAAAGAATCGTCTGTAACCGTTTCAAGAAGAATTCCTGTCCACTCACCTACATTAATATACTTAAGTCAGCTGAACTTAATGGGCATGCAAACCAATTTTTCCTATCTTTTGTGGCAGTGATCTTCACAAACACGGGAATCAGAAACAAGATTTTATATCAATATTTGTTTACTGTTGATCTTTAGGGGTTGCCAAAACATATTGAAGATAGACATATTGCGGGAGCTGCGCAATAATTTTTATTATAACATAAATTACAGGTTGCAGTTGGTGAAAACATATGTCCTTCAACATGGGACATTCTCTTAACATAATCTGTTATTTTCAATTATTAATTTGGAAGGAGTAAAGCTCCTAAATTTCCTTCTAACAAATATTGTACGGTGTACATGCATTTCGGGTTCTATGAAATGCATTCTAAATTTTCATTCCAATTTTTTTGGATTGAATTTGTATCTTTTATATTCCATATTTTAATCAATTTTGAGGAGTTTAATTTAGGTTATGTTTATTTTAATGAGATAATTTTTTAGGTAATAGTTTTTTTTTTGACTGCAGGAATCGGTTGGATATCCTTCCTCTTATAAACTACAGTGTGTCTGGTAAACTTTTTAACACTAGCATTGGCGCGACACGCCCTCTAGTACTACGAGGATGGTGGGGAGACTATACCTCGTGACCTCTTGCCTACAACAGAATTCTTTAGCCAATGTAGAACAAAAAAAAAGATATTAAGGTTTGGGCCTTGGTTGTTGGCACTACAGGCAAGAAGTCCCACCACTTCACTAAGGAGCCTCCCCTTAACACCAAGGTAAGCAAACTCCATTGTTGACATGGTAGAGAGCGACCCTGTGAGGTTTGAACCTTGGTTGTTGGCTCTACAAGCAAGAAGCCCCAAGGTAGTAGTATTTTAACTAATAATAGAATCTATAGATTAAATGGGAATGCTAATAATTTTTTCGTTGCAGAAATTTTTTTGATAGAGATAATTTTTCTATTGTCAAATTTATAATTATATAAAAAATGATATAAAATATATTATTTTAGAATAGAAATCAATGAAATAAATTTTATTGTAAAGTAATGGAAAAATAATTAAATCTAAAAATAATGTATCATAGTTCAAAACATAGTTTAGAAGGTGTGTTGGAATTGAAATACACTCATTGATAGAATTTGAAAGTTTCCATCATGAAAAAACAAGTGGCTTAATGGTGGAACATCTCACTAGCCACAAGTAGGTTTTATGTTTGAGTGTCAGCTTATCTAACATTCTTATCAGTGTGCCTTACAATCCTTGTCACAAAGTAGCAAAAAAATAATAAAAAGTTAGAATCTATGTAAAAATCTAAAAATGGCTAAAATAATTCTTGTACACAATGACATACATACACTTGGAAATGAATATATGCTTTTACAACATTCAAAAATTTGAGCTCCTTTAGTGAATGTTAGTTCATTCAATATTTAAGAAAGAAGTGGAATTAATTAATTACCACTTTTCGGTAGTCTAGATGAACTGTAAAATTGATATGAACTATTTGACTAGCAAAGAGTGTGATGTTTAAGTAGAGTGTAGAGAAATGAAACACCTTTGCACAAAAGATCTATACGTGGTCTACTATGTTTGTATCATGATTGAATAGTATCATGAAATGGCTAGATAAAATAAATATTCAAAAAATTGTATTTTAATCTTGAGGTCATTAATTGACAACAAAAATTAAAATAATCTCATTCAATTGTTTAAAAAAATATTAAAAAGTAAAGAATAAAATTAGTACAAAATCAAAGAATATTAAATTAAGAATGAAAATAATATAAATTTGGTCAAATTATTGGTAACTATTTCTATGACTAAGTAATTGTTATGTTGAAAAAAATACAAAAAATTAAAGAAAAGTGTTTTTCTCTTTTGGTGTTGGGAATTAGAAGAGGGTGGTGTAGTTATCTCATCTTTGGTGCAATCCTCTTAGATGAGGAAGGTTAGTGTGACTAAGGACATTTGTTCAAGAACAATAATGAAATACATCATAAATTTTTTATTGAAGTTAACTTCAACACATAGATTGAAAATATCTCTACTAAGAATCATCCACACATCATCACACTTGCATTTCCGTTGCATAAAATCCTTTCACCAAAAGATTAAAAAACCTAATCTCACAAAGAAAATAAATAAAGAAAGAAAAAAACAAGGAGACATTCTTTTGTTTGTAAAATCAAAGACTTCATCATTATGAAGAGGGGGTTTTGACAATCTAACTTATCTCCAAGATAGCCTTCTTAGCTTTGGTGTAGATCGAGAAGTTGCAAAGGAAGGTGTGGACACCTAAAATTTACTTATTTATCATCCCTCCTAATACATTGTTTAATACTACTCTCTAACATTATTTTAATTCTACTATGAGTGTAAAATCATGATGGGGAAAATTGTACCCCTAAGTGGCAATAAAAGTACATAAAAATAGAGTTAATCAACTTCACATAAAAATTTGAATAGGTTATTAACACGATTTTGAAAATATGTAGGAATAAAATTTGTTGTAAATTGAATGTAGTTTCTAGGCTTTTCTTTTGGAAAAAAATAAATATATTTGTTGAAAATTTGAAATTCCAATGAATCACTACTATACTTATAAAAGAAAAGGCACCCTTTTGGCTAACCTAAGTATGAGATTTTGTTTTTGAATCTTTAAAGATAAGTAAAGGACACATACTGATGTAGAAGCATTTGGGTCCATAGGCAATCCTGCATCATCCAAAAATATTTTCTATTTATTTTCTCATTTTTGGTGTGTTGTGGTGGTTTTTGGTGTCTCCCTATATCTTGTGAGCTTCTTTATTTAGTTGGTGAAGGTTTCATGAGCATATCTTTCATAGTTTGGAACAATTAATTATTTTATGACTTCAACTGGGAATTTCAAAAAGTTTAAAATTTTAGACCTTGAAGGTTTGGGAGAAATCCTTTTGCAGGGTACTTGAGGGAGTCATAATACACCTTTGGGGAAAATTTTGTCAAAACCAAAGAGCTTTGATTTTTTGCCTGTCGATGTTTGGGTCCACTCTTGATGCTGTTTTGCAATTAAAAATTACTTTTCCCCCAATTCTTATTGTTGGTCTAAGACATCATTTCCAAACGTCAAGTTGGGATAATTGATGCTCACTTATTGAAATTCCAAAATTTTATAATCTTTCGAAAATGCCTATTTAGAAGCTAATTGAAGGCATTTCCAACTACCAAATTTCTATTTAAAAAAAAAGCAAATTAGTAAATTGTGTGGACAACTTTATGGAAGAATAATGACAATGAAATGGGCCGAGTGGTGCAAAGAATCTCCATGCAAAATCATATGGAGGAAGTGGGCATGGGAATTGAAGTATGTATGCTGCCCATTTTCAGATTTTTATGAAACAATAAAAAGAGCAAGAAAACAACGTGGGAATGAGGACGCTGCCCACTATTTGGGCTTTAATTCCAGTCATTAAAATGATGAGAGGATGCTGCATGGGAGGTGGAAAATATGGGTAAAAATCTATGAAAAGGGATATGCATGAGAATAAGTGAAGGAATGGTGAAGCTGGTAGCTCTTTTTAGGGACATTCATTGTCACATTAACAAAAAAAAATGAGCACATAGAGGGGAGAAAGGGTGGATTAAAACATAAAAAAATTGGTATGGAGTTAAAGGGATAAGTATAGAAAATTTGGAGGAGCGATATAAAGAGTTTGGAGTAGCCAGTGGAGCTACAAGGAGAGTAGTTTATGTAGACTCAAATCCATGATGTATTACACAATGCATGTAATCAAGTCTCAAGCTTTTCGAATGTAATAAAAAAAATTAACCTTCATGCTTTGCATTTGTTTTGGTTTTATGAGATGTTCTTTGTTGCAAGAGAGCTTTTGTTGCATTGTAAGTTTATGAGCAGTAGTGTGCATTGCACCAAATGGTATTAGAGCCAGTGATCTTGAGTGCATAAACAGAGTGCTAAATGTGAGGCAAGTTATGCCAGGATTTGTGGGTGAGGATTGAAATTGTTTCAAAGCTCCAGAGTTTGTTGTAGGTGTGTGGAGTCCTGTAACTATGGAGAGTTGAGAAGACAATAGCTTCACAAGAGAAGAGGTTGAGAGGATTTCAAGATGCCTCTACGAAGGATAATACCTAGAAGAGTAGAGAAAATGCTAGAAGACTTTCACAATGAAATGAGAAATGAGCTAAGAAATATAGCTAGAGGTTTGGGAAGAAATCCAAAGTTTGAAGATGTACACATGCTAAAGATGAGGAAGTTGTACATGAGCTTGAGAGAGAAATTGGAGAGCCAAGAGATGAAGGAGAAGAAATATTTTTGAGAGCAATAGCCCAAATCAATAGAGGCCATAAAATGGAAGTCCCTAATTTTTTAGGCACATTGAATCCTGAGAATAGATAATAGATTGGATTGGAGAGTTGGAAGATTATTTTGAGTTTGAAAACATTAGAGACCCATAGAGGGTAAGGTTGGCACAAAAAAAGCTTAAGGGACATGCTACATTGTGGTAGAAAGAGTTGTAGAAGGAAAGGGTAGAGAATGGTGAGATGAGTATAACACGTGGTGGAGACAAATGGTTGCTAGATTGAAGACAAAGTTTATTCTACGAGACTATGAGTTGGAGCTGTTCAAAAAGCTTCAAAATTTAAAATAAAAAGACATGAGTGTGAAGGAGTATATAGAGGAATTTTACAAGTTGGTGATTAGATCGAGACATCATGAAATAGATAGAGAGAAGGTGGCTAGATATGTAAATGGACTCAGATTCAATATCCAAGACGAGATGAGTATGTTGAAGATTTCTACTATTGAAGAGGCTTACCAACATGCTTTGAAAGTAGAGGAAAAGGTAAATAGAAGGAAAAAAAATAATTCAAGAGGAAAGGGAAAGATAGCAACAAAAAGAGGACAACCAAGTAGCCACAAAGGAAAGCAAACTTTTGAAGAAGAAACAAGTCCTTGAAATGGAACAAAGGAGCACAAGGAAAAGAGTACTCAATAAGAGGACATGGTAGCAGTAGCAGAGAGTTCTTGGGAAAGTGTTTCCAGTGTGGGGAAGTTGGACATAAAGCTTTTTAGTGTCCACAAATACACCAAGAAACCAGTAGGAGAGGTGCAACAAGAAATCACATGGTGCAAGAAGATAAGGAGAGTGTAGCATCACTAGAGGAGGTGGTAGAACTAGAGCATGGAGAATCCCTTATGTTCAGGAGAGCACGTTGGTGAATCCAAACAAAGAGGAGAATAGACCATCTTAGAGAAGGAGTTTATTTCGTACCGTATGCAAATCAAGAGGTAAGTGTTGTAAGGTTATTGTAGATAGTGGTAGTACAAATAACTTGGTTTCTAAGGAGATGGTAGAAAAACTAGGATTGAAGAGGATTAAGCATCCTAATCCCTATAAAGTAAGTTGACTACAAGAAGATCACAAGTTAGAGGTGAAAGGGAAATGCTTGGTAAATTTTATATTGGTCCTTATAAAGATGAAGTTTTATGTGATATTATGTCCATGAGTGCATGTCTTGTTTTGTTAGGAAGGCCTTGGCAATTTGATAGAAATGCTATCTATGATTGTAAAGAGACTTTGTATGCCATTGTGAAAGATGGGTAGAAGTATACTTTCAGTTCATTGAAGGAGAAAGAGAAGAAGGTTGAGGACAATAATCCTATGAATTATTGTAGGTCAAAAAAACCAGAGGCAAAGGTTGCACCAAAGGTTGGAAATAGTTTGAAGAAGGCTCCTAAGAATAGAGGTACAAGGGAGGTACATAAGAATTGTAGTGATACTAAGATGGAACAATAGAGATCATTGGTTGTAGAAATGGTCAAGTATCATGAAGAATGTAAATCAAATTTACAGAAGAAATTGAACAATGAAATCTTACAATGTGCTGGTAGAAAAGAGAAGATGAAACAAGAGGGAGTTGAAAAAGTTCAAAATGAAGTGAAGAAGGAGTGTGAGGACAAAGAGGACATATGGATCAAGAAAAATCATGGGATCACCATCCAAAGCTCATCCAAATTTTCATGATTTTTTAGCTCATTGAACATTTCAACTTACCTAGTGTGTTTGATGTAGGAGCATCTGGGTCCATTGGCAATTGTGCATCGTCTAAAAATATTTTCTATTTATTTTCTCATTTTGGTTGTGTTGTGGTGGTTTTTGGTGTCTCCCTGTATCTTGTGAGCTCCTTTATTTAGTTGGTGAAGGTTTCATGAGCATATCTTTCACAGTTTGGAAGAGTTAATTATTTTACGACTTTGACTGACAATTTTAAAAAAAAGTTTAAAATTTTAGAATCCTTGAAGGTTTGGGAAAAATACTTCTGCAAGGGACTTGAGGGAGTCAACACATCTTTGGGGAATATTTCGTCAAAATTGAAGAACTTTGATTTTTCGCCTATCGACGTCCGGGTCCACTCTTGATGCTATTTTGCAATTAAAAATTAATTTCCCCCCAATTATTATTGCTGGTATAAGGAATCATTTCCAAACATTAAGTTTGGATAATTGATGCTCACTTATTGAAATTCCAAAATTTATTTGTCCAAAATTTTATAATCTTTCAAAAATGCCTGTTTAGAAGGTAATTGAAGGCATTTCCAACTAGCAAATTTCCATTTAAAAAAATGAAAATTAGTAAATTGTGTGGACAAATTTGATGGAAGAATAATGACAATGAAATGTGCCAAGTGGTGCAAAGAATCTCCATGCAAAATCATGGAGGAAGTGGGCATGGGAATTGGAGTATGTATGCTGCCCATTTTTCAGATTTTTTATGAAATGATAAAAATTGTAAGACAACAGTGTGGGAATGAGGAGGCTGCCCACTATTTGGATTTTAATTTCAATCATTAAAATGATTAGACGATGTTGTATGGGAGGTGGAAAATTTGGGTAAAAATATGTGAAAAGGGATATGAATGAGAATAAGCGAAGGAATGGTGAAGCTGGTAGCTCTTTTTGGGGACATTCATTGTCACATTAACAAAAAAAATGAACAGTAGATAGAGGGGAGAAAGGGTGGGTTAAAACATAAATAAATTGGTATGGAGTTAAAGGGAGAAGTATAGAAAATTTGGAGGAGCAGTATGAAGAGTTTGGAGCAGAAAATGAAGCTACAGGGAGAGTCATTTATGCAGATTCAAATCCATAATGTATTAAGCAATTTATGCAATTGTATCAAGCTATTTGAATGTAATAAAAAATAATTTGTTTTGGTTTCATGAGATGTTCTTTGTTGTAGTAGAGGTTTTGTTGCATTGTAAGTTTATGAGCAGTAGTGTGCATTGCACCACATACCCATATGTGACACACACACACACACATTTGCAAGTAAATAATGAGCTAGGAAAATTTTAATAGAAAATTTTAAAAATATTAATTTATTTGTTTCTAGCCAACCTAACTTGTTAAAAGAAAATGAAATTCATTTTTTTACCTATATATAACTAATGAAGCATAGAGTGTGACACATCTTTTGGATTTAAAAAAGGTGCAACAATTTGAAAGTTATGGATATTTTTTAATCAACGTATCAATCGAGACTTCAAACACAATGAATGTAGAAAATAATTAATAATTATCAATTAAAATCATAATCAAGATAATTTTTTTAGAATGTTGACAATTTCTTGAATAAACCCAAGTTTTCATTTCATCAAATTCAAACAAAAAAAATGTTGTCAACATGAAGAGTGAAGTATGGAAAAAAAGATGAAACCTTTAAACATATTGGATCAATTGAGCTTTTAGGCTTGACATTCCTAAACTTAATTCCAAATATTTCTTGAGGCAAAAACCATGGGGAAATTTTCATGTTAGATAAAATAGATATTCGTTAATAATGAATATTAATGAATAATCATTTTAAAATAATAGATATTAATTTCTTAGAGGCTTTTTTCATTAATTTTATGTTTTTCAAAATGGATATATGTTATTGCAAAATGGATATCCATTTTGAAAAAGCCAAAAAAAAACACTTTAGTAATATGGACATAGCTTTTGTGTTATTAAATTTTTTATTTTTGGTAGGTGTTGGAAAGGTAATTCAAAGATCTACACAATAAATTAGGTAAATTTTTTATATCATGAACCAAAAATTAATTATAATAATTTGAAATTCATCCTTCATTTTTGAAACTTCAAATGCTCACAAATTTTGCATATGAAGTTCACTTTCTATGATTTTTTTTGACAATAATCTCCAAATACTTTAAACATTAAAGGAGTAATAAATAAAGAAAATTTTAGATTTTGTGTACTAAGGAGAGTAAAAAATTTGCATAAATAATAATGGAAGGTTTCCTTGTTGTCTTTGAAGGGGAGAGAGGGAGAGAGGGAGAGGGAGAGAGAGAGAGTTCTTGACCTTAAGGGAGAGAGAGTCAGATAAAGGGATGGATATAATGAGAGAGAGAGAGAGGTCTAGAGCATAAGGGATAAAAAATTAGTGGGATAGAGAGATGAGGATGATACAAATTTCTAATTACTAAAATTTGACCTCCTGGTTACTAAAATTTTACATGTTGATTACTAAAATTTGACTAAGTCTGAAAATTATAAGATCTTCCAAAAACTAGAGTTTTTATTATAACCCCTAGAGATTTGAAACCACTCTCAAGCATCCTGAAACTATATACATGAAATAACTTGAAGTATAAGAAAGTAAATGTCCATATTTAAATGTCAACTTATACTTTATTTCATGCATATAGTTTCACTAACAAAGAAGGAGAAAGAAAAAAAAGAAAGATAAATGATTTTTTTCAATGCATCTAACATAATGCGAGCACATTATAATATGCTCACATTTTTTGAAAGAATTCACATAACGTGAGTGCATTATAATGCGAGCACATTATAACGTGTTCACATTATGTGAAAACCAAACCATAATGTGAGTGTTTTTCATTATAATGCACTCTTGTTTTCGCTTTTTTGGGACCAAAAGGTGGAGTTGCCACTTTTTGGTCTCCCGTCTTTTTGCACCAACCCTGTAATATTAAATTATTCTACTTAGTAATCCATGAGCATACCCATACATTTCCTTATTTCCCTAAAAATACACCTTACAAAATATTTGCAAGGATTTTAAATTCATCTAGATAGATAACTAATTAGAAACACATAAAAAATGCATACCTTACATAAGGAGACATTCAATCAAGGTTTATAAATTACCTTTGAAAATTTATTTTGCAAAGGTTACAAGTGTTTCTTACAAATTTTAGGATGAACCAGATCATTACATTATCAAAATTTTCTACCAAAAAATAGAAATTGAGAAGCATAGGACTCTAATAAGAAAATTTATTCCTCTCCTAAGCTCCCTTGTTTTCTCCTTTTCTAATCAACCCTTTTTAAATAGTTATTAGATTGTATATCCTCCATGCACATTACAACTAAAGTTGGAGCTATAAATCTTTAAGAAACACCAAAAACATTAAAGTGTAGAGAATCCATATAATTTTGAAATGAAAGCACACAAAAAATCATGGGATTCAAAAATTTGTGTGGACTTTTATAGTTTCCTATACGTTTTATGCATCTTCCTCTATGATTTGCACATGGGATTACACAAAACTGTGCCTGCAAATGTATCTAAACATACCACTAATTCATGGATATATATTTTATTAGATATGTAAATCATCCATCATTAATGGAATTTATAGTTTTGACACGATATGACATAGGACCGACAAATAAAGAATGTTGGAATAACCCTTAAGGGTCAGATGACATCATTCCTAGAAGTTGAGACATCTTGAAAAGGCTAAAGGGTAAGTGAGAGAAGTGCATTGAATTGTTAGGTACTTTTGTTGAGAAAGGAACTAAGACATAATTTAGGCCTTTATAGAACCCACAAACATGTGTAGAGGTGCTAGGGGGGCTCAAAATTCTAGGAGGAATGATTGAATTGTAGGTGTCAAGGAGTCAAAAGGAACAAGGAAATTGGATTTAGGTGTAGGAGTGCAAGGAAACCCAAAATGTTGGGAGAATTGTGGGTTTTATAGGCCTAGAGGGATTAAGGACATAAAGGTGAAAGGAAGAGTCAAGGTGTTAGGTTGTGGGAGAAGGTAGGGACTTTGTAGAAAGTACAAAGGTTATAGGTTATAAGTTGTGTTAGTTCATGCAAGTGTTGTTAGTTGTGAGATTTTATTTTCCTTCTAAGAGTCTTGTTAAAAAACCTCCTTATAAATTAATTATGTGAAATGCATGTGAAAATGAGTTGTGTGAACAAGGTTTTATGGGATTGTTTTGAATGTGAATAGGTTGTTTACATGTCTTAATTAGTTTTTTGGTGTATCACCCTTAGTAGTTTCAATTAATGTTCATTTTATACTTCTTTTTCCCTTTTCCTTAGAAATAATTAGTTAGGTGACATCAAAAGGGGAGCCAGCCCATAATCTAGAGGTCTACTTTCAAAATAGGACACCCACAACCTGAAATCAGTCCCATGTTACATCCAAACCTACTAAGTTCTTTCATAGCTTGGCATAAAGGGTGCAGATTTGGATCACTAATAGTTTTGGCACTCCCAGTGGGACCCTTCTAATTGGTTCAGATTAGAGAAATACATATCTTTGTTGGTTTTTATATGCAGCCAAAAAAATTCAGCCTTTAAGAGGTCACATAAGCATATTTGGCGACTCTAAATGTGGAATTTAGCAGCAGACCAGTGTTGTAACAACATATGAAAAAGGTTGAAACAATGGGAAACTTTGTCCCATTTGATTATGATGCAGAGGTGGCAGCAAATTAAAATGTATTCAAACTCCCAAAAACACAATTTTCCTCGAGGGAAACTTACTCCAACTAGCCAAACCACAAAACCTCATTTTAAGCCAATTTGAGGAGGGTTTAATGAAAATATGGGTTCTAAGACTTATCATAACATTACAGTGCCTCAGACCTTCATAAAATGACCTTCAAAAACTCAAAACACTTTCACATATATAGTTCCAATCATATTTTTCCAAAACCTTACTTTAGTTTCTCAATTTCACATGGAAAACTCATGAAAACACCCTAGGGCATCACCCTAAAACCATAAAAATTGCATTTCCTACCTCCCAAACCATTGGTACATATAAAATACCATGAAAAAATTCATTCCACCGAGTTGTAGGGCTGGACAGTAAGTGGAATGACTATAACATCACTTTTACACCAATCAAACCCTCAAATTAGTTAGAAACAGGCAGTCCCAGAAAAATGAAGAGAACTCCCTAAAAACTCAATATTAGAACCTCTAATTGGATTAAAATGAAAGATATTTCATGGCCCTACAAGATGATATAAGTCTTAGAGCATATGGTGGTGGTACAGATCCGTACAATGCTTGCAAAGTTCAAGAAAACAAGAAAAACATGGGGTTTGAGACCACCCGGTAGTAAAATACAGATATCTCACTCGATTCTCAATGAAATAACACCATTCCAATTCCAAAATAAATTTAATTCAATTATATATCAATACATTATATGCTTGGAGTGTGGAACAATACATACAGGTCGTACAATGCACAGGATCAACAATTTCTTAATGGAAAACACAAAAAATAGCAAACTTCTTCTTAGAAACTCATTCCAAACTTCTTCAACAGCCTCCCCTTCGAGATATTACAACAATATATCATGATAACACCTAAAAAATACCTCTTGGGGTGTTCAAATACCATAACCACCCTTTAATTAGATTCTAAGATGACAATTTTGCCAATTTTGCTCTTAATCACTATCCCATTACAACTTGATCAACTTGATCTTGCAAATACCACCTAACTGACCTATTAAGCCCTCCAATACATTGTAAATGGTCATTGAGACCTTATTTAACATGGAATAAGACCCTACTCCCCATATCCCTTAAAACTCATGCTTTCACATGGCTTTTGCATTATGAATCAAATTGACAAATTCAACTAAATGATTCAAAACCCTTTCAAATTACATTATGACTGGTCCTTTAGACCTTATTAAGCATAAAATAACAAAAGAAACACCTAGGTATCAACTTATACTTCACAAGGTGTAGGTGCTTCTACACCAGATTATTTGCAGCTTTCACCACCACGAATGAGGAAAACCAACAAAGAAAGTTGTTGTTTCATCAAGAAAGACAACTTCAACTCCACCTACAGTGAGAGTTTCAAGTCTTGTGAGGTAGCAAACCTTGGTGCCAAAGATGGTTGTTCCAAGGAATCAAGTTTTTGTCACTTTTAATGGAGGAAACCAACTGCAATTGGCTCAACATGATGATATTCCCATGGCTGCCCTTAAAAGTGTGACTTATTTTTCAGGTGAAGATTAGACCACACCAATCAAACACATTAAGGATATATCAAATTTGTGTTTAGTGCATTAAATAGCTCAAGAAAACATTGCTTTGAGGCTACTAGCAACATCATTTAGAGGGAAAACACTCCAATGGTTTAAGACTTTAACAGTAGATTCCATCAAAACATGGGATGAGCTGGGAGAGGTATTATGCAAGTAATTTGAGGACAAGTATGACAACTTGTCATTAGTGGAGCAACTGAATCACATCAAAAGGGATCCTCATGAATGAATGATAGACTTCAATTTTTGTTTTCAAAGAATATGGGACATAATTTTGGAAACTACAAGGCCTCCAGCTGAGTGTGCATTCCTTTATTTTTGAGGGCCTTAAACAGTGAGGTTGTTGTTTTGATATAGTCAATGGGTGGAACTACCTTACTAGTAGCTTATGATATAGCTGTAAGGGCTAAAAACAACCTCATACAAGCTAGAAGAATTGTCCCTAGGCCTCCTATGCCTTTTTCCCCTGATATACAACCTCCTACAACTTTTCCAACACCTCAAATAGCCCCTTTACCACCTTCCGTTAGCCAAGAAATTGTTGCCCAAGGACCATCTCAAGAGTTACAAGAGATAAAAAGAAGCCAATAGAAGATTGAGAATTTTCTTCAGACTTTTGGAAATGAGATTGTGAGCATTAAAAAACAACAGTTCCAAGGTTTTAAGCTTTGGCAGCCTCAAAATCAAGGTCAAAGTTAGCCATTTCAAGCTAACAAGCAACCATATCAAGGAAACTTTCAATGTGCAAGACAAAATATGAATCGAAGGCCTTTTTAGCCATACAATCTTGTTCTGGTGGACAATTAGTGTAACCAAAGATATGGTACTTGTTCAAAATAATCTTGCAAAAGAATATGAGTGGTGCTATCCTTGCAACTAGGCCCATAATCAAACTACATGTTTAAATGGTGTCATCAATCAAGCATTGATGGTTCAAAATGTTTTGAATGTGTAGGACGTGTCTAATGGTGAATCTTCACAACAGTAGGAGCTCCCTGCAAGTGACACAACCCTCTTGAATTGGCAAGGAGAGGAATTTTGTGGAGTAAACAGTGATAGCTCTCTAATAGCAGTGAACACCCAAGCCAAAAAGAGAGCTTTCGAGATTGGACAAGCAACAAATAAAGACAAGGAAGTTGTTGGCCCTTCCAATCCCCAAGTAACACACATATTACAAAGAAATTCACAAGGCATCGATGGTGGACAACTTGGGAACCAACCCCAACCAGCCCACTTGCATACATGCCCTGCTATTACAAGGACCCATAAAAAGGTAAACACTGCCACACCTTTCAACATCATTGAATCCATGAAAAAGATGAATGTGAATATGTCAATGTGGGATTCTTTATCTATCCTTGGTCAAAAGGACTTGTTGTAATCTGCCTTAGCTGATTTAGGTGTTTCAAGTGAGGTGCTAGTAGGTCAAGTAAAGGTTGTCCTAAAAATACACCTCAAGATAACAATAAACTGCCAAGTAAGGATGTCAAACCTCCCCCATTTTATGTGTCTTTGATAATAGGGGATAAGTTAGATCACAATTGCATGGTAGATTCAAGGGAAAGTAGCTCTATCATGCCCAAACAAATTGCTAATAAGTTAGGACTGAAATATCAACCTCTTGAGAAAGGATTTGTCCAACTTGATGGGACAACCATTAACAACGTAGGTGTCTTCAAAGGTTTAAGCCTTACCTTACATGCTTGCCCCAATTTTTCCATCTCCCAAGACATTTTAGTCATTGACTTACCACCTCATTTTGCTTTTATATTTGTCAAGAGACTTCATTGCCAAGATAGGAGGTTATTTGTCATCGGATTGGTCCCACATGGTATTCAGAACAAGATATGGGACTAAAGTGGTCATTAAATCTGAATTACTTGCTAAAGATCACATTGAACCATATATCCCAAGTGCTATCAATTCTAATTGTGTTGTTTCTGACAATAATGAACTTGTTGTTGCTCAAGAACTGCAAGCAGAAAGTATACCATACATTCTTTTAAATGAGTGGGCAACAAAAAATATCATTGACAACCTAAATGATAACATTGAGGAGACTGGTTTGGGTGTCTATGTGCTACATGAACCTGATTTAGTGATCCCAAACCTTGAAAAGAAGGTGGAATAGTAGTTAAAACAAGAAGGCGAAGTATGGAAGATGTTCTTTGACATTTCTAGAAGCAAGAATAGTGTTGGTGGGGGTGCAATGTTTGTGTCCCCACAAGGTGACAAATATTACTCTACTTTTAGATTTGCTTTCTCTTGTACTAACAACATTGTTGAATATGAATGTTTAGTTCAAGGATTAGAATGTGCATGGAAAAGAGGGATTGGTTGCTTGCAAGTCTATGGTGATAGTGAACTAATTGTGAATTAGGTGAGAGGTTTGCATGTCACTAAAAATGATTTTTTGAAGTCCTACAAGCACAGAGTGTGGGACATGATAGAAAAGTTTGATGCTTTCAATCTAGTTTCTATTCCTAGGGATTAGAATAGACATGCTGATAGATTGGCTACAATAGGTACTTAGGTTGATATTCCAAGTGAAATTAGGAAAGAAAAGTTGTAGACATATGTTAAAATAGTTATTAGACCTTCCATTCCAGATAATAACATTTATTGGAAATTTTTTGAGAGTGATGAATAGGTCTTGAGCTTTATGCTGCAAGAAGATGAATTTGCAGCAGTGAACCAAGATAAGATCAAACAACAATATGTTGATCAGATCATCCAATTGAGGTCTAACAAGCTGGCTGAGGGTTTAGTCACCTTGGAATCCATTTTCAGCACTGATGACCTACTGAAAAAGAGAAAGACCAACATGTAGGTCAAAGAAGAACATTACGAGGAACTTGAAATTTTCAAACCTATAAGCTCCTTAAAGTTGGTAAAATCTGTTCACATGCAGATAGGAAATCTTTCATTTCTCTTTGTCAAGAGTTTCAAGATGTATTTTCATGGGACTATTCTAATTTAAAGGGTTTTGATCCCCAAATTTCCCAACATACCATAGAGCTTGAGCCATACACAAAACTTGTTAGGAAAAAATAGAGGCCTTTAAACCCAAAACTTGAGCCTCTTATGGTCAAAGAATTGACCAAGATGGTTAAGGGAGATATCATTTTTCCAATTAAACATACCTCATGGGTCTCTAACCTTGTCCTGGTTAGAAATAAAATTAGTGAGATTAAGCATGTGTTGATTTTAGGGACTTCAATAGAGCCTTATTAAAGGATCATTATCCACTTCCCTCAATAGAGTAGATTTTGCAAATTGTAGCTAGTTCAAAAAGATTCTCATTACTTGACGGTTATTCAGGTTATAATCAAGTCTTAGTCAAAGAGGAAGATCAGTACAAGATTGCCTTCACCACAAAATGGGGCACCATGGCCTATAAAAGGATGCCATTTGGCCTATCCAATGTTGGTGCCATGTTTCAAAGGGAAATGGACATGGCATTTCAAGGTTTGATTCACAAACTTGTACCTATTTACCTTGATGATATAATAGTGTTTTCAAAGAAGGCTAATGAACTCCTTGCACATCTGAAGCAAGTATTTGAGAAGTGTAGGGAGTATGATATATCCCTCAACCCAAAAAAATGTATCTTTTCTATCCATGAAGGCAAGCTTATATGACATATTGTCTCAAAACAAGAGATCACCATTGATCCATAAAGAGTAAGTGCCATTTTGGATCTGCCTTTTCCCAACCATAAAAAGGGGCTGCAAATTTTTCTTGGCAGAATTAACTATTTTAGAAGATTTATTCTTGATATTGCAAACCTTTTGAAACCACTAGCTGCCATGTTAAAAAAGAATGCCAGTTTCAGCTGGACCAAAGAGGCCAAGCATAATTTTGAAGTCATAAAGGAGTCCTTATCAACAACTCCTACTTTGGTAAACCTGAACTTCTCAAAAGATTTCATTTTATATGCTTTTGGTAGCATTGATATCATTTCTGCAATGCTGGTACAGCAAAATGATGCTGACTTAGAACAACCAATTGCCTTTTTTAGTCAACGTTTAGAAGAGTACGAACAAAGATATAATTTTGTAGAGAAACATGTGCTTGCTGCCATCTGAAGCTTGAAATTTTTTAAACCTTTGATTTCTAATAGAAAAGTGCATTTAATGGTTGCTCACCCTAGTGTGAAAGAATTCTTATTAAGTAGGGACCTGAACAAAAAGAGGGCTGGCTGGATTACAAAAGTTATGGAGTATGCCATTGACATTAAGGTACAAAAGCCTATAAGAGGTAAAGGGTTGTGTGAATAGCTAGCTACAAGGGTTGAAAATGAAGAAAATGCAATAAAAAAGGCAGCTCTGGTTGTTGATAATGAGCTTACAACTAATGCACCAACAACAAATGTAGGTTGGGTTCAAGATATGCCTCACTTTTTGCAAACTAGTGAGTGTCTAACAGGTTTAGATAGATCCAAACAGAGGTATTTTAGATTGCACTCCATTGAACCTTATGTGCTGGTTGGTAACATTCTTTTCAAAAAGGATCTTAATGGTGTCCTTTGAAGATGTATTGATCAACATCAAGTAGACAAAGTGCTTCATGAGTTCCATGATGGAACTACTGGGGGTCTTTTTCCCCAAGAACAATTGCATGGAAAATAATGAGAGCTGAATATTATTGGCCAAGATTGTTTAAAGATGCCCATGCTTGGGCCAGAAAGTGTGTAAAATGTGCCATTTTTGCAGGCAAAGAGAGGCTTCCAGCTTTACCATTGCAACCCATTTAAGTAGAACAACCCTTCATGAGATGGGGCATTGATTTTGTACACATCCAAATGCATTCCTCATATTTAATTAAATCATATTCGCCCATTAATTAAATAAATCAACTTTATTTGATTAATCTCCTAAGGTTATCTCTTTAATTAAATAAATCATTTTATTTAATTATCTCCTAAAGTTTCTTCATTTAATTAAATCAAATGTATTTAATTAAATGGCTAATGTCCATTATTTCCTCCCATTTGATTTAAAGTCTAAATCAAATGTCATGTCAACTAATCTAAATCTAAAGTTAAATAAGTCATGATTAACTTCTAACACTAATCCTCTTTTCTCTAGCTTTTGCCACTTGCACAATAAATCATTTACTTTGATTTATTAATTCTTCTAATTTCCCTCAACATGGCATCTTTAGAGAATATTATTCCAAATTTGAAAATCCCTCCAAAAGGGATGTGTCCTTCCAACAAAGCATTTAACTCCTCTCTTACATGTCTCCCACTTGGCATTTAAGACCCTTTCTTCTCCCTCCAACAAGCCAAATTTCAAATTTGAAAAGCCACCTAATGTCATTTATTGGCACATTTGTCAAAATATGCACAACCTTCATCCTCTCAGATCTTGACAAGTGGCATCTTTTCATTGGCTCATGTTTTGTCCCACATCCTCCATGCTTTACATTCTCCCATCCTTTGTTATAAATAGAGGCATCCTCTATTGTATTAATCCTCCACAATCTTCTCCACAATATTAGGTATTTGATCCACAATTCATCCAATTTAACATTTCATCACAACTCATAGCATCTTCAAGGCATCTCCATCATCAAGAGCTTATCAAGGGATTGGGAAAGGACTTCTTTTCACATCAAAGAAGCACCAATCCCCCTATAAAATGTTGGTTTGATCATTAGAATAATGTTTTATTGTCTTTTGCTTGCTTTTTTTCTTTGTTTCCATTATTCTTGTGTTCAAATGAATTTTATAGGGAGTGGTTTATTTGAGTTCTAACAAGGGCTAATTTGGAACATTTTTTCTATTCCTAGTGATTGTAGATTCTCTTGCTCACATTGTTGGTGCCCACTGTGGGGCCTTTGATGTGCATTGGCTCTCTAATTTGACACTGTATCACTTTTTCTAAGGCTAATATTATCTGTATTTATGATTTTTTTATTTTATTTAGAGTACCTTCAAAATTGAGTAGAAGTGTATTGGTAAAGACAATTATTCTCTAGTTTTAGATTCTAATCATGGGTAGAAAACTGCAAATGTCTTTGTTTGAGAAAGTTGATGATATCCTATGGTGGCTATTGATGTGAACATTGGTAGACTTGATCTTAATCATGTCGGTCAATCCTGGCTTTGGTGGGAAAAGATTTTATAGAAAGTCAAGTAAAGAAAATTTTAGTCTAAACTACAATCTAAAGTCTTATGACAGATCCATTTTATAGATATCTTGCATTCGGTGAGACCACATCTTTGGTGCTATACCGTCAACAAGTTCATGTGACTTGTCTATATGTCCATTGTTTGAATAAGAGTGTGACAGAGCATATCCTGTTGATAGTTTAAATAAAAGTGTCTTTTAAGAGTACAAACAATGCCACTATAAATCCATATGTTTCATATTCTAAATTTTTGAAAGAGTGTTTGATTTAAGTTAGTAGTGTATCATTAATAGGTGGTTTAACTATGAGATACTTTTATTTTTAGCGTATCTTTTTGACTAACTGGGTTTTTGCAGAGATAAGCTTGATAGAATGTGACTGATGTAGCCTAGTTGATGGTGATCCTCTAGATACAAACCTTGCAGATAAACCACTAGGTGTGCTAAGGAATCTGTACTTGTCAAGACCCTCATCGCTGAAAGTAGTGAGCCTCAAAAACAAAGGTGTGGCATTTACCAAAGTTGCACGTATTGCTAATGAAGGCATTGCTTTAATTAAGATCCCATTGCTAGCAGATACATCCTCAACATAAGTCTATTTTCCCAATTTAATCCTATATGACTATCTCCCCCACTGCTTGAACTAACTACAATTGTGAGGGAAGCATTGGTTTTGTCAATTTTATCTAGATCCTTCCCTAAAAAACTCTATTGTGACTCTTGTTGTTCTCTAATGAAAAACCCATTAAGATCTACATTAGGATTTATTTCAAAAGCCTTCCCATTCTCTAGCCCAGTTGTCCTAGGATCAATTTGGCTTCTCAAGTCAAGAAAGCCAACATTTTTGTTCTTGGCATAGCTAGACTCTATAGAATCCACTCTGATTTTGTAGAGATCTAGTTCAACCTCGGTGGAAAACTCCATTGATGCAGAACTTTTTGAAGATGACCCATATGCAAGGGTTGATCCAAAGCCACAACCAAGAGAGTAGAAAAATCCATTTTGCATTGAACTATTGTCCATATTTGTGTGCCCACTGACAAAGACTGTGTCATTCTCCCATTAAGCCTTCTTTCCAATGTTTGCTCCCCTATTAGTAAATAGCATAAGATTATCCCAATCCCAATGGGGTGACGAAGCTTTATTGCTAAGATTTGAACGTTGTAGCCTTGCTATAGTCAATTCTAAATGCTCCTCATAAGACCAAAAGTCCATAAAGACTACATCGCATCTCTTGGCCCATTCTGTCAATCAGTTCATGTGCCTTGTCTATGCCGGCGCATTTACATACATATTAATAGAGTTTTTTTTTAAAGACAAATCATTCACTTAATTCGAAGAATTCAAACATTCCCTATTGGCCATTCAAGAGAAAGTGAAATGTGCATTTCCCAATCCTAAGTCTATGTTTATCTCACACACGTATATTGCTTATGCTAGGAGGATGTTGGTCATAGGTTGTGTTCATTGGCTTTACACCTGCCAATTGCATTAAATCGAAAGTTTCCAGAAAACCATTTAGTTTCCAAAAGGCTGTGGAATTCAGTTTTATATCTTTGACGCGATGTCTTCTGAGGGAGGTCAAATGAAGTAGAAAGACAAGTCATGGTGATGATGTAGCGAAAGTTTTTACTCAAGTTTAGTGGCTCCTAAAAAACGCTTAGCCAATGCTTCCACCATTGGCTGCCTTTATTTTTTCCTTTGATTTCTATAAAATTTTCGGCTTTGTTTGAGAGTGCAAGGGTATAGGTGATGCTATTATTCTTCAAAATGCATTGGAAATAGAGTGATAATTGTCAAGCATCGTAGAAATTTGTAAATCTATCAACATTTGGTGATCTCACATCATCTTTCAGCGTAAAGTTTGCAGGAATTAAATGATATACATAGGCTCGATTTAAAATCACTTCCTCACAGGTAAATGTTGATATAGGTTAAGTGCAGGATAAATGTTCACTTTTAATGTGACAGGGGGAGACTGGTAGTGACTTCAATGAATCATTATTGGAGTAGCTGGGTGAATGGGTGTCCCATTAACCGACTTCATTTCTAATGATCCTATTCTTATTGTTCTTATTAAATAAGATTAAAGCATAAAAAAACATAGTATGGTATTTGTATTGCTATGTGCATCCCCAGGCATTCACTATTTTCAAGGTTTTTCTTTTATAAATACTTACACTACAACTTGTGATAGCTATTTCTGTCATTAATATTTTTGTTTTTATCATTAAAGAATGGGATGCATAGGTAAAGGTGTGAAGAAGTTCTAACCATTTCAAAAGTGCAAGCAAACCATTAAAGATTCATGCGCCCAAGTCAAAGGGAAATTAAATATTAGATAAAACATTAATATTAACACGAAGGTGGTATTTAATGTGGTCTTCAAAGGTCTGATTCAAGGTTGATGTTGGAATCAAGCATTGGAATCGAGCGAAATCAAGCAGATTATAGTTAAAGAAAATCAAGCATTAAAACTTGAAATCAACAAAACATTTTTAAATGCTTAGAGCTTCCATTTTCTGTTATCGTTTTTTGTTTTACACCAACTCACTTCTTTTTGGGCTCTAAAAAGAACACTATAAAAGCTTTCATTTTTTCTACAAAAGGTTAAAAAGAATATTAGACACTTACTAAATTTCAAATTGGGTTCTAAAAATTTGACAAACAAATCTCACACTTCAAAGTTGGTGCTTAAAAAGAACTCAATTTTGGCTTTTGGATTTTAAAATGAACATATGAATTTGGTGTTTTGTAATCCTTTTCACAAAGTAATATCATTTAAAAAGGTGTATGCACTTCTCTTGCTCTTCACGATGATCTTGAGAATCAAAAGTCTTTTTGTGATATTAAGTTGTCAAAAAAATTGCCTCTACATTTCGATTTGCGTTTAAAATTGAACAAGTATTGTGAGTGTGAGTGGAACATATCGCGTGTGTTCTCTCTTTGTTTCTAAATGAAGATTGATCGAACTACGGATGTGTTTTCTCACTTTTGTGTTATCTTAGAGGGCCTGCCTTGTGGGAAAAAGTAATCACCCAAGGGAACGACCCAACTAGGAACACACTAAAGCTAAGCGACTTCCACCCGAGATATAAGTGTGGGTAGTTGAGGAAAGGAAAGTATCACGAGGATTATTTCGATGAGAAGGGCAGCAATGGTCTCTCACCACATGGATGGTCCCCCATGAATGGGATGCCTGCATTAAAACCCCTTGTTTAGAAAGGCCAAAATCCTTATCTATATCTTGATGCAAGAATGGTCATTCTGAAGCCACCCCACACTTTTACGGATTTTAGTAGAGATGGAAAGTACACCATGGGATATTCATAGGTCTTGATGCTTGGATGACCCAAGAAGCAAGTGCACTGTAAGGGGGAGCTTGTGTGGTCAACCATCTAACCATCCACTAAAAGTAGGCGTAGTTGGACTTTTCCAAGTGGGGACTCAATAAATATTGTCTCAAATATCAATAGGCTTGTGCATGTTCTTGAAATTAAAACACCTTTCTTGATCGAAAACATTGGAAAAACAAAAATTCAACATGGACATCAAATCTTAAACCCTTTAGGAGAAGCAAATATCCTTGAAAAAATTCATGTGCTATTGCTTGCCCTAGGGAGTCATATCCTTAGAGGCTTCTAATCATTTGGATTTCATCTCAATTTTCTCCTACTAAGGTCAACATTAGGTAACCCTTGCCTTGATTTCCTTGATTTCCACATAATGCACTTTGTGGGATGAAAGAAAATTAGGACATTGGACATCTAGTTTTAAAAGCCAATCAATAGAGTGATTGTGGTAAAAATAACTCATTAAGCAAAGTTAAAGAAAAATTGGACCCCACACATGTGCTTGGCATCTTTTGGTCATATGGTTTTCATGCAAACATTGGCATTTTGGTTTGAACTACTCTTAGGGAAAAGCATGTTCTTCACTATCTCAGTCTTGTAAACAAGGTTCTCCTTAGGTTCATTTAGGATCAAATAAAACACTTCATCCATCCCAAACATTTATCATCTCATCCCACAAACAACTTTAGAGCTTTGAAAACATCATTTTAGACTTGGGTAAATCATCAAAATCAAAATCACCTTGTTTAGTTAGGAGTGTGAGAATGCGTCCTTTCTCATACCTCTAGTTAAATTAGTTTCTCTTGAACAAGTTCATCCTAAGGTCACATCCAACATCTTGGGATCTACAAATTCATTATCCAAATAAAATCAATCAAAATCAAATTCTAAAGTCTAGCATTGATCAAAAGTTTCTAAAAGTTCAACACCCATATCATTCACCCCTTTCATCCTTCATCTCATCATTGGTTCTCATCATTGGTCGTAAAAGGTTCATTTTTGCAACAAGATCAAAAAATAAGAATAACATGGAATATAAACTTGATTCATGCATCAAGAGTAATCTAAATCAACCAAACTATCAAAGCCTTACAATGCTGATTGATTATCAAAACTCATGTTTATACAATCCGTACATGGGATCATTATCTCCTACAAACCTCAATGATACAACAAGTGTGAGTATGCCCAATCAAAATTTTGGAACACCTTACCCAATGGTAGATTTAAATCCAAGTCCAAACCTACAAATCTATCAACCAAACACTCAATGCATGAGTCTTCCACAAAACAACATCATCCCACCAAATCCATACATGCCAAATGTGAATATATCAAGTACAAGTTTACCAAATATGAACATTTCAAATCCACACTTGGTAAACTTTGGGATAGATATGTTTGCGAATCATACAAATGTTTTTCAAAGTCTAAACAAGATGATAAAGACTCCATGTATTGATCCAAGTCAAGGTAACACCATGCAAAATCAAAGCTACCTAAATCAAGGAAATGTGATTCCCAACCACAAAAATGTTCAATTTCAACCTATAATGCCAAATTTGAACATCATCCCAAATCAAAATTTTGTCCAAAATCAATTTGTCCATGATCCCATGCAAACACCACAAGTGTACATTCCAAATCCACTTGAACAAAATCCAAATCAACTATATTAAGGGATTCAAAATGAAAATAAAGATCAAAATTTGCTAGATCAACTTGCTTCACTTGCCAAACTAATTGACTTATTGAGCCAAGAGACATCTTCACTCCAAAATCAATACACTCTTCCATTGGCTGAACCATGTCATCAAAGCATTGAGTTGCATCCACAACCACATCAAGAACAATATCTACAATGTCAAGAGGTTGGATATCAAGATCAACAACAAACCCAATCACCCCATATTGAAGATCAATCACCACATCTCAAAGATCAATCACCACATCTCCAAAATAAATCACTACAAGGTCAATTTAACGTACAAATATCACAAGGTAACAAACAAAAATACACACCACTTGGGGGACCGATCAAATTGATCATGCAATAGTTGGTACAAGAAAATCTCATCAAAATCCCCATCTATGACAACTATCAAGAGCCCCTAGTGAAACCACCATGGTACAATGAGAATCACCTTTGTGATTTTCACAAAATAAAGGGACACACAACATTGGATTGTATTCGACTCAAAAATCTCATCCAAGACCTTATTGATCAAAAGATAATCACTATTGGGGATAATGACAAAGATTCAACCACTAGTGATAGCATTGACAATCTCTTCACCACAATTGTTGAAAACAATGATCAAGACCTATCCATCAATGAGCGCATTAAAGATGTTTCCACCTCATTTGATGACCAACTCACCATACATCAAGAGCCACTTTTTAGTCATCTATTTCAAGGAGTGTTAGAGTTATTTGATCCTATTGGAATAATCCATGATCCATTGACCAATGATCATGTTAAAAATGTCTTTGCGTCACCTAATGAGTTAGAGAACATATCTCAAGGATTTATTCCAAATCATGATCAACATCTTTCACCAAAGTCTAGCAATGATCCTTTCCAAGACATATTGACATCCTTTGACCTCATGGTTACACATACTAAAGGGATCCTCAACTCAACATTTGATCCAAGCCCACTCAAAGATCAAGACGATATGGAGCCACTTCCCATTTCTAATGAAGATATCCGAGAAAAATTTATAAGCAATCCATCCTTTGAAACTGACCCATTTCAAGAAATTGATCCAAAGCATGCCAAAAACAATTCCAAAATCAATCAAGATCAAGAATTCATTTCTCCAAGATACTACAATGATCTAATGAGTACTCTCCTATCTATACAAGATATCACAAATGATGATCACATCCATATAGCAAATATTCCTCCATCTACCCATGAGATGCTTTCTTTGGATGGACATGTAGATGATCTTTATTCAAAACAAGATTCCTTTACTCTTGACATTATTACACAAAGAGAGTAGATTATTGATTCCTACAGTCAAACTGAGTTGTCAATGTCAGGATCAGATATATCCCAAATTCAGACTGAGGACATCATGTATGAAGATATCCAACATTATCCACTCAAGGAAACAAGTCAGACAGAACATGATATTCAGGAGTCAGCAGAGCAGAAAATTGAAATAACGTCATCTATAATGGTCATTTATCAGAGAAGGATTATTGAACAAGACATCTCAAAACAAGTAGAATCAAGGAAAAAAGGTGCTACTACCACCATACTGGGGGAATCCATGTCTCAAGCAAATGTCAACATAAGGGGCACAAAGAATCCTTATGATGAAATCGATGCTAGTACTACAACCAACCATGTCACGAATCTTCATCCACCCATCACCCCATCCAAAAATTGGGACCAACATCAAAAGAAATATTTTAATCAAAGTAAAAAGAATGTCATCAAAGCAAAAGAAGCTAAGAAGCATATCAGACAAATCAAATACAAGTGGCTACCAAAGAATACAAAGAAAGATTATCCCTATCAAACTCCATTAGTCAAAGAAACTATGGGGAAAAATCAAAAAGGGAAATGTATCCATCAAATATGTCCACAAAAGAAAAAGTAGACTTCCCAAGTGATGTACAAAGTATATCAAGCAGTTGGTCCTAATTCCATGCACACTTTTGTATCGACCCATCATTGCTCATCTTCCCAACTTTGGAGAGTCAAAGGTTCCAAACTATCAACCAATCAATCTTTTATTCCTAAACATACTCCATCCACACCTCCATGCATGATATCTAATTCTCACATTGACCATGTATTGGCAACGAACCTTCATCATAAGGATTCAAAAGGCACTCTATTGCAATGTGCACAAAAAGACAAAGTTAAACCTGGTATCAACAAAGCATATCAGAAATCCAAAAAGTTGCATTCAAGTGCATGTATCTTGGCAAAGAAGCTTCTTCAAGAAAGATATCGATGGAAAATTATGAAAGAAGCGTCTACATCGACACCACCAAGTGGTTCAGCATGAGCTTTAAATCTTTCATAGAAAAATACAAAAAAAAAAAATGAAAAAAAGGATTGAAAATAGTAAAGAAAAAAATCATCCTCTAGTGAAACCACTACAGTGGCACTTTGGACATGTACCATGATGAAAACTTGGAAAACATGCATCATGCGTAGAATCAAGCATCTATGTGCACCACTTCAGGTGGAAGCATCTCATCCCATCCATAATAAAATCTAGCATTGCATCCATCTTATCTATAATAAATTCATTCATCCATGAACCATTTATCCAATCCATTTTCATATATCTGCATCCATCGTTCAAATTATCTTGATCTTGATGAAAGTTTGGTGTGCACTTTACACTTGCTTATAATGAACATCTTGACATGGGTCATTTTCATTGATCCTATCCTACCCAACATTATCTGAGCCATGAAGCATTATCCAAATGAGCTTTCTTTATCCGAACACCTTATCTTATCGCAAGATAATATGGATCCATCCATCCATTAATACACCTATCCAAGCATCCACCGATGGCATTTCAAACATTGCTAGACACCAGGGGTAGATATTTACATCTTGCTTCAGGAATAAATCTTGATCTATATCCTCCAACTTATGTGGTGATCCAAACATTGGCAAACGTGAAATCAAATTAGTCAAGCATTTGCGAGCCAAAATCCAAATCACTAGTCCATGGCATTATTTTGACAAGAAGATGTTCCTTATCAAACTTTATCTTTCATCAAACATCAATCCAAACAATCAATATCAGTCGCATCTAATTTGCACGTCAATGTCATATCAAATCATTTAAACATTTTTTTTCCAAAACTGAGCTTCATCAATCTTGATCAATCAAATCCAATAAATTCAATCACTCATCATTTTGGGATATCCTTCCTAATCCTTGTGTTGCTTAACACCATCCTTGCATTGTTGTGTATCTTCAACAATGTTATCATCATCAATCCATTAATTTGATCAATCAATCCTAGCTTGGTTTTCAAAAAAATCCCAAAATAGAGCATTGATATCGTCATACATCCATATTTCCAAATTGTGAAATTCATGTGAAAAATCCATAAACATTCAAAAAACCAATAAAATCCAAAAACATTCATAAAATAGAAAACATCACAAACATGGTCATCCGAACTACATTGTCTCTGAGCTTAAACGTAGGCAAGGCTAATCTTTGATAAGCCCTCAAGACACAAAAACATAAAAACATTAAAAAAAAAACCAAAATCCAAAAACATCCAAAATCATATCAAAATCCAAAAACAGGGCAAAAATTAGAAAATGTCAAAAACATGGTATTTGAACTATGTTGTCTTTGAGCTTAAACGTAAGAAAAAAACAAACATTAAAAAAACCAAGAAAATCCAAAAACATTCAAAAAACCAAGAAAATCCAAAAAAATCCAAAATCATATCAAAATCCAAAAACATTCATAAAAATAGAAAATGCCATCAACATGGTATTTGAACTACATCGTCTCTAAGCTTAAAAATAGGCAAGGCTAATCTTTGATCACCCCCCAAGACATCAAAATCCAAAAACATTCATAAAATCTCATAAAATACAAAAACATTCAAATAACCCAAAAATATCAAAAACAACCTCAAAACATTTAAAAACATCAAAAAAATCCAAATATTTGAAAAATCCATCCATCCCCATCTTTCTTTCACCCGCAATAATCAATCATCCATAATAAAACAATCGTCACCTTCATCCTTTGGCAATACAAACAAAAACAAGCACACCAATCAACAAAAGCAAACTTCAAACGCAAAATCAAAATCGAAACAACAAACCTTTAAACATAAAATAAAACTCTTGATTATTCTCAAACATGTCAATCGACCTTATATCAACAACCTTTCAAACAACCTATCAATTTTCCACCATCCACTAACATGTCCTAGGATGCATCCTTCCTACAATGGGCATTATCTATTGGCAAAACACTTTGGATAAACAAAATGACATGCCTCCATCCACTAACATGTCCTAGGATGTATCCTTCCTACAATGGGCATTATCTATTGGCAATCATTTCGATTCTTATCTTAAACAAAACACATCCCTTTGGCTGGAGGTATGAAGAACATTGGCTTGTTTGTGTACTTAAGATGAATCTTTTCTTTTGATTTATCTTATTGCGTTCATTCCAATGACCTCTCGATGATGTCTAATCAAAACTATTTAGAGAGAAAGGAATGGGGCATCAATCATTATCTTTTTGTCTATTGTGCTTGTTGGACGTTCTTGTAATATAACTTGGCAAATACTTGCTTTGTTAGGTGCATCCTAGCAAGGTTTCCGTATGTCAAGTGTGAACAAGAATACTCTTATCTGTTTGTTGAGTCAAAGTCCATCACACTAGGTACAACGCCATCTTGGTTCTTTATACCTTGATGCATCATATCTATGTGTGTTATCAAACGTAAGGTAAGTAGCCCTTTTAAAGTCCCAATTCCTGATAAGAAAATCATCCATCTCTCATCATAAAGTTGGCTTGTTGAATCCTCTTGTCATCATCTCATTTATTCCTTTTTCTCATCGCGCTAACAGTTAATCACCACCACCAATGCATCCATCCTACATCACAAAACATTAGCATACATAAATCTCATAATCATAGCATATCACATCATCCATCTCATTTATCTCAAATGCAGTGCATCATCATTTTAAGTTGTTTAAGATAATATAGATTGGTTATTCTAAGCATCTTAAAATCGTCTCATTTGCATCATTATCATAACCATCCCTACGTCTATCTTGAACCTCTTTATCGTGAGATCAGCCCTCAAATCGAATCTTTTCGCTCAATCTCTCAAGGGGACAATGTACCAGTATACTTCTTTTTGCTAGGGCATCCGAAAAAATAAGAAAACTTTTGAATTTTGATCGTGGCAAGTTTATTCTTTGAACCAACACAACAAGTACATTGCTTCAAAGAGAGAGAAAATGTAGACATGCAAAATTGACTTCATGCATTCCTCATATTTAGTTAAATCATATTCACCCATTAATTAAATAAATCAAGTTTATTTGATTAATCTCCTAAGGTTATCTCTTTAATTAAATAAATCATTTTATTTAATTATCTCCTAAATTTTCTTCATTTAATTAAATCAAATGTATTTAATTAAATGGCTAATGTCCATTATTTCCTCCCATTTGATTTAAAATCTAAATCAAATTTCATGTCAAATAATCTCTATCTAAAATTAATCAAACCATGATTAAATTCTAACACTAATCCTCTTTTCTCTAGCTTTTGCCACTTGCACAATAAATCGTTTACTTTGATTTATTAATTCTTCTAATTTCCTTCAACATGGCATCTTTAGAGAATATTCTTCCAATTTTTAAAATCCCTCCAAAAGGGATGTGTCCTTCCAACAAAGCATTTAACTTCTCTCTTACATGTCTCCCACTTGGAATTTAAGACCCTTTCCTCTCCCTCCAACAACCAACTTTCAAATTTGAAAAACCACCTAATGTCATTTATTGGCACATTTTTCAAAATATGCACAACCTTCATCCTCTCACATCTTGACAAGTGGCATATTGTCATTGGCTCATGTTTTTACCACATCCTCCATGTTTTAAATCCTTCCATCCTTCTTTGTTATAAATAGAGGCCTCCTCTATTGTATTAATCCTCCACAATCTTCTCCACAATCTTAGACATTTGATCCACAACTCATCCAAGTTAGCATTTCATCACAACTTAGAGCATCTTCAAGGAATCTCCATCATCAAGAGCTTATCAAGGGATTGGAAAAGGGATTCTTTCCACATCAAAGAAACACCACTCCCCCTATAAAATGCTAGTTTGATCATTAGAATAATGTTTTATTGTCTTTTTCTTGATTTTTTGCTTTGTTTCCATTATTCTTGTGTTCAAATGAATTTTATAGGGAGTGGTTTATTTGAGTTCTAACAATGGCTAATTTGGAATATTTTATCTATTGTTAGTGACTGCAAATTCTCTTGCTCACAGATTTTATAGGCGCCATTAACCCACCTTCAAGTGCAGGCCACAGGTGGGTACTTGTTGCAACCGATTACTTCACAAGATGGACTGAAGTAGTGGCCTTGAAAGAAGCCAACGAAAGTGTTGTTTTGAATTTTTATGATGATCTAGTAACTAGATTTGGGGTACCTAAATCAATCATTTCTGATAATTATTTGGCATTTGTTAGATTAAGAGTAAGTGATTGGGTTGTAAAGAACAATATTAACTTGAATACCTCATCAAATTATTAAACTCAAGGTAATGGTTTGGCTGAATCAACTAATAAGAATCCAATCATAATCATCAAAATAATTTTGGAGGATAACCAAAGAACTTGGCACAAGTTAAAATATGCCTTGTGGGCAGATAGAATAACTCCAAAAAGATCCATTGGAAATTCCCCTTATGTGTCGGTATATGGTAAAGAGGCAGGGCTGCATTTATCTATTGAGCTTCCAACTCTTCACATAATGAACTATCTTGAAATTTTTGAAGAGGAAGATCCAATGGTTGTTAGATATACACAACTCATGGAGCTGGATGAAACAAGAGATAGAGCCATGAAAACAATGGAGTTGCATCAACTCCAAACAAAGAAAGTGTTTGATAAAAGAGCAACACCTAGGGTGTTCAGAGAGGGAGATGTTGTCCTTAAGTGGGAAGCACACTAAATTTGATAGCATGTGGAGTGGCTCTTTTGTCATTACTGAGTGCAAAGAGCACAATGATTTTCAACTATCATCAATAGATGGAGAAGCTCTACCTATCCCAGTCAATGGGATACACCTCAAATTGTTTTTTGAGGTATGATCTAAAATATGCCTTGTATAAATTAGAGTAGGTTTTATTTCCTCTAAGTGTTGATGCACATTAGTTAGATGCTTTTCCAGTTTTCCCTATGTGTTGTTTTGCACAGTTAGGTGGTAGTTTGCTTTGTTTTTTGGTGTGTTTGAATAAGTTTTCAAAGTGTCTCTTTCTGGTTTAGTGAGTTACAACAACATAAAATGTTGTTTTCAAGTGGTGTTAGCCTTTAGATGACTATTCCCAATGGATAAGCTTTAGGCAACTGGTCAAGATGTTTTGTAGGAAAACATATAGTAGATGTCGCCAAAAATGTTACCTAATTTTTTAGCTTTCAACTGAAATCAGGTAACTTAGTGTTTATTCTTTTGTGTTTTCATTTAAACATTAAAAGATACATTATATTCTGCTAAGTTCATTAATATGCATAAAAGAGATTGTCAAAACATATTTCATTTTATTCCAGTGTTGCAATTACAGACAAATAAGAAAGAGAACCAATATGTATTGCAAATGTAATCTTTATTGATAATCATGAGCGTATAAATGTCCCTCACAAGCCAAGGGGCTAGCTATCCTAATGCTTATTAAGAAGAGATTATACACATATAGACAACAAGAAATAAATTGTATCTAACATGAGAAGGGACTTGTCATTTCTTGGTGGAATGACGAATCCCCATTGGTTTGGCTTGCATCATCTCAACCCTTCCCGTTGCTCTGCTTCCATTTGACACCCTCCTCACTGCTCCTAGATTTCCTACATTGGATAAAAATAGTGTTGTTAGAGAAATGAAAGATCCCTGATCAAAATTATATGCAAAACATCCATAAACGTGTAATCTAATGTCTACAAGCATTAAAATAGCAGCATACCATAAGTGTCCCTAAAAACAAGAAAGGAGTGATCAAACACACCTATGATATGCTTTGATTATCTAACTGTTTGTTCCTTGTGTAGATTTAGGACAAGTCTTGTTACTATTCTGATTCAACTAATTACAACATGTGGGGTAAATGTGGCTCCCACAAGGGTAGAGCTCAACATGCTTCCCTCTGATGTTTTAAGAAGGATAGGAAATTGAGAAACTTGATCAAATCAATATGGAATCACACCAATTGATCAACTTTCATTATCAGATTCAAAAGATGCAACACATAATGTGATCTATCATGAGATTCATACTTCATCTTTTCATAATGAATAAGTCATATTGTTGCCATCATGTCAAAAGGAAGGTACATTTTGCTGGACATGTCTTTCAATCATCTTAAGTGGATCCATGATCCATTTTATTAAATGAAGTAAATGATTTCAAAGATGCATCAAGTTCAATTATGCATCTCTTAAAATAATTAAGGAGAAATCAAGGAATGTCTAAAACCATCAAGAGGCATATGGGGCAGCAAGAAGGAATAGTTCAAGGCACTATCCAACTCATCTCACCTCAATCCAATTGGACAACCACACATCACATAGGATGGTGAGCTTTCAGGTCACCAACATAGGTGACATGTGTCTGTCCACTAAGATTAAAGTGAGGAGATGGTGTTGGTTTGTTGTGCACATGATCAAAAAGACTTAAATGTTGTAAGGAACAAGTAACAAACTTGTGGGACAATAAGTAATTGTTGGGGAAATCATGAAGATTGGGGTAATCCTAAAAGAAAATACATGCTACATCTCATAGAGGCACAACAAAAATGATCTACATTAAAAGGACAACAAGAATCAATGAGCATTAAAAATCTTGTGTCAAGAGTCAATGACAAAGTAAAGAAAAGAACATGGTGTTAAGATACAACAGGTCTACATGAACTCAAAGAACCATACACTATTCACATGGAGCAAATCAATGATCATTCACTCAACGAAGGCATGAAACAACCACTTTATGCTACAGGACAACAAGGTCCAAAAGAAAAGGTATTTCAAAATGCAATGAACAACATGGAATCAAATCACTTCACAATATCAATGCACTCCAAGAAACAATGTATTTCAATGGAGTAGCCCCTAAACACGATCATAAAAGAAGGCTATATAAAGAAAATGTGTTTCATAGATGAGGCCAACATATGAACATTTAAAAGCATTTGGAAAGAGACAACAACAGTCAAAGAAGTTGTGTTGATATTCAAAGATGACAGTTCTCATGACAGTGATCAACAAGTTAGGGATTCGATGGAAAAAATTGTAAGGATGAAAGCTAACCTTCAAGCTATAGAGGTTATGAAACTTGATTTGCAACAGGCTAGTATTGATGCACAAAGTTTGATGGAAATGAAGATGGATCTATGCAATGACTGGGAGCAGATTTTGACTTTAAATAAGAAGCCCGTGTTTGCAAGAAAAGAATACAAAAACTCTTGACTTGAGAATGGGAGAAAAAATCAATGATAGTTGATGTTATTGATGAAATGTTGAGGAGTGACAATCATGATTTAAGTAGTTGTGTGTAATGTTAGGAATCCAAGTTACAAGACAACTTGAAGATAGAGGTTTCATGTCTATCGAAAGAGAGTTTTGTGACTATTAAGTATCATGTCAATCCTTTATTTTCATAATGTCACTAAGAACGAGGTTTGGCATTCATACTAACCTTCATCATTTTGAGATTTATAGAGCACAGTGGTATAGATTGCAAACATTGCAAAGGGGCCTGGTAAAAGTGATATTTCTACAGAAGTAGCATAGAACAACATCAGTTAAATAGCTATGAAGGAATTTTATGATTTTCCTATGCGTAACCGTCATGAGAAGTCAATGAAAGTGATAAAAGATCTTCAATGGACATCATGACAGTCCTACAAAGGATAGTGCTTGGAAATAAAGTCAATAATCCAAGAAGACAATGCTACAACTACTAAAACATGAGGCAATCTATAAGACTGAGGGAAGCAAACTGTGATAGTGCATAGGGGTAGTGCTATTAAGACAAATGAGGTGTGATGGAAATGAAGAGCACAGTCATGGTGATGAAAGGGAAATCTATTCCATGACATGAGCATTCACAGCTACTACTTTTGCAAAAAAGCAAGAAAGGATAGTTTTAAGACCATCATATGGAGTATGTAGGGATGGTGGATGAAAGACATAGGAATTACAAGAGGTCATAAAGCATATTCAATCATTATCAAGGCTCTAGAATGATCATGATAGTGAAGAAAATGAAAGTATTTTTTAAGCAAACATGCATCACAACCCTGCTAATCTCACAAAAGCATATGCATATGAAGCTACTATGGATTACAAGTAAAACTTATTCCCATGTTGCATTTGAAAAAATAAAATCACTTTGTCATGATAGCAACCTTTCATTGAACTAATCAATATTCACACATGTGTAACACAATGTAGCAACAATGGTGCTTCAGATGAAACAATGCATAATCATGATTGAAGTATAGAAGTAGAGGAAATTGTAAGAGATAATTCAGTTATGAGAAAGTTTCAGTCTATGTTTCCTTGATAGCCATAGCAATTTTTCTAACAGTTAGATACCTTTCAATAAGGTACAAGTAGTATGGATAGAAATGAAACAATAAATTAAGGTCATTTTCTTCATGAAGTTAGGAAACCCACTTGTGTTTTGTTCAAAATGCAAAAGGTAGAGGTTTTGAAAGATGGATTTCATAAAATATTCATTCTATAGAGAAATGTAAATTAAAACCCATTTCATTCCTTTTGGAGGCCATGGCTAGGAGAAAAAATTTATTCATGGAGTGAAGGAACCCACTTAGGGTTTTACAAGAAAATGCTAGAATTCAATGAAATATAGCAAATTTGGGTTGTTATTCTTGGCCACAACATAAAATGCAAAACTCTAAAGTACCCAGATTGCATCATGAAATTCTTTTACAAAGTGAACTGAAGATGGTAAAACATTTTTGACTTCTTATAGCTATGGCCTAAAAGAAAGGATTTCTTCACAAAATCAAAGAACCCACTTGGGGTTTCTAGTGGGATGCAGAGTACAAGTCAAGTTTCTTCTCTGAATGCAAAACCCATCTGGGTTTTGTTAAAAAAATTGCAAAATGTAGAAGCTTTAAAGGAGATTTCATGAAATTATTCGAAGCAACAAGTGTATGCAACAAAAACCCATTCCACTTCTTATAGCTGCAACCAAAAGCCAATTTTTTCTTTTGAAAGTCAAAAACCCATCTGGGTTGGTGCAAGAATTGCAAATACAGAGGAACATTGAAAAGCTATCATGGAGTTTTGAAGCAAAACAAAATTATATGAAAACCATTATCAATTCTTTGTGGCCGTGGCCAAAGGGGTGTTTTTTCTTCACAAAACAATGAACCCACTTGGGGTTTCTTTATTTCAACTTCAATACAGAAGAAAATAAACATGTTTTTCTTTATTTTCAAGTATGGAGGCTCAAATGAGCTTTATTTTCCAAAAAGCCAAAGATATGGGTTGATTGGAAGCTTACCTAAGCTTTCTTTTGCTCATTTTCTTGCAATATGTAATTTTTTTTTTTTTTTTTATACAGAGAGCTTCCTTTTAATCTTCAGAGAGTCACCAATGGTGGATAAAGAAGCATGAATAACCACAAAGAAAAGTAAAACAACAAAATTATCAGGAAAATACTCATGGCCACAACCTTAACTCATAAGATGGCTATCAAAACATGGAGAAAATACAAATTTTGTACACAAAACAACAATTACTTGTTACTTTTTGTGGTTTTCATTAGAAAAATGCCAAGAAATTAGTCAAAGAAACTATTTTCCAGTGCTCTCTCCAAAACCCAATGGCAGAAGAAGTTTTCTCTAGAAGGCTTGATGGAAAATGAGTTTTTTTTTCACTTTTCCCCATTTTTTATGTTTAGTGTTTGAACCCTATTGGAGGCCGATGGGATTCTTTTCCCATTGTTTTAAAAATGCAAACACATTTTTATGTGTTACGCGTATTTAAGTGAAGTTCATAACTTAGGCATATCTTTTTCCTTCTTTTCATATTAAACACATGTTATTTGCTTTTAAAATGTGCCAAGTCCCAAACCATGTGCCTTTGACCTTTGAGACATATATGCCTTGAAGACTTTTTATGATGACTTCCAAATTTTGTGGAGTCCTTTATGATCATATGGGATGAATTATTGGGCCTTTGTTTGTCTTTGAAAATCAGGAGTTGTTGACTAAGTCATGGTCATGTTCTTTTTGGCCTTGAAATGCAAAAGTAGAGGTAAGTAGAATTGATCAAATACCTTGGAGGAGTTGGGTTTTTTCCTAATGCTTTTACAAGAATTTAAGTATAATCATTATTTTTACATTTTTCTAATTGAAAAAAATTACTCATGTGATTTGTAAATCACTATTATTTAATGTTGTTTATTTGATGCAAAATATTGATGTAATCCAAAAGGTGGTGGGGGCCCTTTTTGTATTCTTTTGAAATGTAAATTAATTTTTTTAAGTGATGTATTATAAATCACTTAAGCAGATTATTATTGTTTTTGAATGCAAAATAGAGTCTTGTATTATGCAAAGGCACTAAAGGTGTGAGTCAAGAGTGGGTCAATACTTGTGTGAAGACCAATGATGACTTGCAAACATGAAGGGTGTGTGAGGGGTTGTTTTGACTGATTTTAGAGGAAGAGGGGTTGTTTGGAGGCATTTTTGTCACATTTTTATTGTGACTATTCACTTGGCTTAACTTTGCTTCATGTGGAGGACAGTTTGGAGGGTTTCTAGAAGGTTCTTTTTGGCATTTTTTGCTGCATCTGACTAGAACCTTATAGATGGACATGTGTGAGAGGAGTTGGTTGTTTTTTTCTTAAGTAACTTCAATCTTTGTATTTGAAGTTAGTTCTTTCTTTCCAACAGAGTGATAACTTGGTTTTGGAAGTTATCCTTTTTCAGCAAGACCAGTATTGTAACTCAGATGGACTTGTGATAGAGTTGAGTACTTTGAATCAATAAATAGAACATTTTTCCTTCTCATTTCATGTTTTATTGTGTGCTGTTAGTGATTGATCAGATTATTTGTGGAAATTTTCCTTTCCTTGTAATCTTATCTCATGGTTAAGCACCTATTTAGCAGAAAATGCATTGTTACAGGTTATAAGCTGTGTTAGTTCATGCAAGTCCTGTTAGTTGTGAGATTTTGTTTTCCTTCTAAGTGTCTTGTTAAAAAACCTCCTTATAAATTACTTATATGAAATGCATGTGAAAATGAGTTGTGTGAACAAGGTTTTATGGCATTGTTTTGAATGTGAATAGGTTGTTTATAAGTCTTAGTCAATTTTTTGGTGTATCACCCTTAATAGTTTCAATTAATGTTCATTTTATACATCCTTTTATCATTTTCCTCAGAAATAATTAGTTAGGTGACATAAAAAGGGGAGCTAGCCCATAATTTGGAGGTATACTTTCAAAATAGGACACCCACAACCTGAAAGCAGTCCCATGTTACATCCAAACCTGTATATAGGGTGTAGATTTGGATCACTAATAGGGTGAAAGGGATCAAATGCAAAAAATGGGAGCAAAAACATAGAGAAAAATGATCATTAAAATGAGGTTCCTTGATAGGTAGTCTAAATTTTCTCTTAATATGGAAACTATGGAAAGGTTGTGAATGTTCAACCTCCAACTTCTTCAAGTAGGGATGCATTTCACATGGCCATTCTTAGAAATAAATAAAATTTGATATCGATTGTGAATCCCAAGGATATTTGTAGCAACATGACAAGAAGAATCCTCTCTTATACAAGCATGTACATGATTTTTACATTTGGTATGAAAATTAATATGATTGAGTTTCTCAACATAGTCCACAAAATCATCTTCTACTAAGATTGCATGTGTTTTCCATAAACAAGGGTCATCTAAAATTGAGTGATGCAACATTGAGTTTCTTTGGTTACCATAACATGGATTCCAAGTATCAAAATAAGTGTTAGTATGTTTTACAACACTTCTTACAACATCCCATTTCATCTAATCGATGCTCTCAATGCTAGGTTCTTAATAGGGCTAAAGAAAGTCATAAGTATAGGGATAACCTCTATATGTTTCCTTTTAAACCTAGAAAAGGAGAAAATAAACAAGAAAAAATAAAAACAAGAAACACAGATGTCAAAACAAGATGGTATGAATAATCTCACATATAATAGTATCCCTTTATGGCCATAATCATCTTAAGGTCTTCTTTAAAGAAATAGTGACCCTTTATGCATGTGCATTGCAATCAATATGGATTGTGAATAATATTTTGGACCCACCATTACTAGGAACTTTTTGAATTAGAAGATGGAATACCAAGCATGAATCTATGTAAGTTGCACCACTTTGTATTAGTTTCACTCAAAATAAAGAACACAACATGACAACCAATTAGTATATGATCATATTAAAAATATATCCTCAAGACTTTCTCTAAAATGACTATGTTCCACATAATGATGGGCAAAAACATGTGTTCTATAATGTTTTCATCAATAAATCATTGTAGGCATTATTGAGGCACAACAATAGTATCTAGATGTCTATGATCTAATTAATTATTGATATAAACTACAAACATGTCCTAACTCTAGTGTTGAATCATTAGATTATAGAAAAAGTAGAAAAACTACAGTGATATTCAAATCCTTTATCATGGTATCTCCTCAAATGGAGACCATATATACATGTATTTTAATCTCTTTGATGTATCACAACAACACAATAGGAAATTAGCGCCAAATTTTAGTGTATTTTGAGTACACGAATTGAACAATTTGGTTGGCACTAAGCTCGGTGCAACCAGGCATGGTTAGCTCGGTGTCGTATTTTGCGTCGATGTTTCCATCGGATTTAGTGCCCATTTTAGCACCAAAAAATCAGAGCACCTCTATTAGTACCCAAAATAGCGCTAGGAAGTAATGATGGAAATTACGCCGAAATTGGCGCCTAATTTGGCTTCCGATTTTGCTTGCATTTCTACTCCCATTTTTGCTTCTAGTTTTGCTTCCAATTTTGCGTCCAGTTTTACTTCCAATTTTTCCTCTAGGTTTGCTTATAATTTTGCTTCCAAGTTTGCTTCCAATTTTGCTTCCAAGTTTGCTTCGGGTTTTGCTTCAGGTTTTGCGTCCAGTTTTTGCTTCCAGGTTTCCTTCCAATTTTGCTTATGGTTTTTCTTCCAGTTTTGCTTCCAAGTTTGCTTTCAGTTTTGCTTCCAGTTTTGCTTCTAGTTTTGCTTCCAATTTTGCTTCCAGTTTTGCTTATAGTTTTGCTTCCGATTTTGCTTCTAGGTTTGCTTCTAGTTTTGCTTCCGGTTTTGCTTCTAGTTTTGCTTCTAGGTTTGCTTCCAGGTTTGCTTCCAGTTTTGCTTCCAATTTTGCTTCCGGTTTTGCTTCTGGTTTTTCTTCCAGTTTTTCTTCCAATTTTGCTTCTAGGTTTACTTCCAAATTTGCTTCCAAATTTTCTTCTAGATTTGCTTCTAGGTTTTCTTCGAGGTTTTCTTCCAATTTTGCTTCCAATTTTGCTTCAAAGATTGCTTTTGGTTTGCTTCTAGTTTGGCTACCATTGTTGCTTCTAAAAATGCTTCTTGTTTTGCTTCCATTTATTAATTTAATATGTTTTATTTTAATTTAATTAGTTAAATATACCATGCCTATTAAATAACTCATATGATTATAGAGTAAGTAATTTAATTATTTAACTCACATGATTAAATAACAATATAATTATTTTAACACATGTGATCATCATCTATAATTAAAACAAGTGAGTCAAATATCTATAATTTAATTGAATTTGACAACATCCATCTTGAGCAGTAAATTAAAATCATCATACTTAATAAATATTCATCCAAAAATCATCAACCACTTTTAATATATATAAATTGACAACTCAATACTGATAAGATCATCATCATATATAACTAAAACAAGTGAAAGTCAAATATGCTAGTACATCAAAAATATGTCAAAATGATACATGTCCAACAACCGACATAAGTGAAAATGATACATGTACAAATCATATAAATAAAATTGATAAATTATGTAACTCAAATTGATACAACTCAAGATGATACATTTCCAAATGATATAGTGAAAATGATACATGTCAATATGATACAACTCAACAATATAGTATTGTAGGCCGTGAAAATGATACATATGATAGTAACCATGAAAAGAGTCATCATAATGATATATCAGCAATGATCCATGATGTAGTCTATATGATCATGAATGTAACTAGTTACTATCACCAATTGTCTCATCATAATCATCACCATCATGATCATCATGATCATCATCATTGTCATCATCATCATCATCATCATCATCATCATCATCATCATCATCATCATCATCATCATCATCATCATCATCATCATCATCATCATCATCATCATCATCATCATTGTCGTCATCGTCATCATCATTGTCATCGGCCTCGGTGTCTTCTGTATCTGTGTCATCATCATCCTCTACCATGTGATTTGTACTAGCAAAATCAATATTTTATGGATCTATATCATGTTGAGGATCATCTTGATCTTCTGGAAGACCCATGTTTTGCAAAAAAAAAAACATTTAAAATGAAAATTTATTATTTATTTCATGCAATAATTTATTTTTTTGTTATATATCTAATATTACAACATATGAGACGAAACCATAATCATATCACATCATATCAAAGTGCACATACCATAATAAAATTTCAAAAAATTTACAACTAATACTAGTGAGTTAGGAGAAACTTTAGCTTTCAAAAATAAAGCCAATTAGGCTGGTAGACTTGTGGATCAAGCCAACATTTGGTGGAAGAGGAAGAAAGATGACTAGAACTCTGGAGGCCCACCATAATGGATTTTAGTATTCAACCATGAGAGCAAAAAAGAGAGCTGATATCATGTATCAAAACATTAAGCATGCATTCTTCCAACCAATGGAGAAGGAGATGATTACTTTTCTTCATTTTCATTTGTATAACCATATCATGATGTGGGAACCAAGAAGACCAAGGATGTTCAGTTTTATGTGGAGGTAATGGATGTGGTGCAAAATTTAGGAGGGGAAAGAAGGTCAATGTATGATCCTGATGAAATTGAGGAAGAATAGCAAGAGAGGGACAGGAAAAATAAAATCAATACAGAGTTTCAAGGATTTGTCAAGTGAGTAAGAGAGCTATGGGAGTACCCTCATCTAAAATATTTTGAACTAGAGTTTGATATACCATTTAGAGAGCTTGGTTTTCATGGAGTTCCTTTCAAATCCTTTTCTTTTATTGTTCCTACGGCAAACTATTTTGTAGAGTTGGCGGAATTACCTTTCTTAGTAATCACTATTAGTGGGATTGAGATTGTTACCCTTGAGAGAATAGGACTTGGGAAAAAGCAATTTGATATGGCTATTGTTTTCAAAGACTTCAAGCAGGATGTACTCTGCATTGATGCCATTCCTCAATCTTCACTTGATGGCATCAAGAAATGGCTGAATTCCATGGATATAAAGTATTATGAAAGCAAAATGAACTTGAACTAGTGGCCAATTTTGAAGAGTATTATTGATGATCTAGATAAATTTATTGAAGATGGTGGTTGGTAATTTTTGAATATGGAAGCTAGTGATTCTAATTCTGATAATTCAAAAGAGTAAGATCAAGGATATGAACCCTCTGGTGTAGAAGAGGAATCAAAATCAGATTTCATGTAGCCACCATCAAGAGTGTTACAAGCCAACAAGATGGAGGAATTATTATATAAGGATAATTTTCAATGTTGTAGGTACTGACTTTAATGCCAACTATAATGGAAACATTGAAATTCCCTAGCAATATTTATGTTTAAAAGGAAATTTCCTTTAGATGCAAGGATTCAAAGAACATCAACCATGTGGTATAAATGATTAAATCCTAGAGATGATTTGTAGCAATGAAAGAGTCTAAAAAGGAAGAGAGCTACACTAGTGACTCAGGAGAAACTTTAGCTTTCAAAAACAAAGCTAGTTAGAATGGTAGACGTGTGGATTAGGACAACATTTGGTGGAAGAGGACAAAAGATGACTAGAACTCTAGAGGCCCACCATAATGGATTTTGGTATTCAACCATGAGAGAAGAAGATATAGATGATATCATGTATCAAAACATTAAGCATGCATTCTTCCAGCCAGTGGAGAAGGAGATGATTAATTTGCTTCATTTTCATTTGCATAGCCATATCATGGCATGGGAACCAAGAAGACCACGGATGTTCAGTTTTACGTGGAGGTAATGGATGTGGTCCAAAATTTAGGAGGGGAGATCCTGATGTCTACCAAGAGGCATAAAGTTAGATGAATTAAGTTCACCTACATGTCTGCTAAAGTTTACTTCCAATTTTTATGACTATTTTTCTTGATTGTCAGAGTTTACTTACAAATTTCAAATTTCTTTCTAGTCATTTTGATGAGGATATATTCAGCCAATGTGTAAGAACCTTTTATTTGTATCACAAGCATTTGTGCATTGCAAGAATTCTAATTATCTATGGTCTACAACTATGTTGTCTCACTTATTGGATCTTCTATTTCAATGTTTTCTATGGCCTTCTCTGTTTGAGGTAGCACCTGACAATCCTACCTCCTTTTCTTAGTTGAGAAGTGGATTTGAATTTGGAAATACTGCACTTTAAAACTAGCTATGGTTTAAGGAGGGATATTCTAGCTTTGTTGTTGATACCCTCAATCTTCAACAAGGACTTAGATGCATGGATTGAAATGCAAGCTTTCAAACTTAGATTTGAATGTGCATAATTTGATTGATTATGGTTTTCATAGGTAGTTGTCTTTACATGACTATTCTGGATTGTCAATATATGTAATAGTGATTGCATCCTTATCAAGTTTGGCTACCCTTATTCATAATGCCTTGGCCTTTGGACTCGATACAAAGTTATGCATTGTTATTCCATATTTGTAACATGTAGGACATTTAAGGAGTACAACATATAGAAATTCAGTACTGCCATCCAAGGAAAACTTATAGATGGTGTATCAAGAACAACTTAAAATGCTTTTATTAGGGATAATTCTTTCTTCCCCCACGCTACTGATATTTTCCCCAAAACATGTTTTTTTTATTATTTCAACACATCTCAAAATTCAATGTATTGATTAACATTTGTTACAGATTTCAGCTGTTTATGCAAATGATGCATCTATGTTAACTCAATTAGTGTGGTTACTTCAGTAGTTTGACTTCTATGACAATCAACCATTAGGCCATTATGTGCGAAATCACGTTTGTGTTTTTAGTTAGCTTTTTTGGATAGATCTATTGGGTGTTGAGGGCATTCCATAATTTATCTTTTGAATGTTAAGAAGTCAGAGTTTCAAGGATTTTTCAAGCGAGTAAGAGAGCTATGGGAGAAACCTCATCTAAAATATTTTTGAACTAGAGTTTGATATACCATTTAGAGAGCTTGGTTTTCATGGAGTTCCTTTCAAAGCCTCTTCTTTTATTGTTCCTATAGTAAATTGTTTGGTAGAGTTGGTGGAATTACCTTAGTAATTGCTATTAGTGAGATTGAGAATTGTTAATCTTGAGAGAGTAGGACTTGGGAAAAAGGTATTTCATATGGCTATTGTTTTCAAAGATTTCAAGCGGGATGTACTCCGCATGTATGTCGTTCCTCAATCTTCGCTTGATGGAATCAAGGAATGGTTGAACTCCATGGATATAAAGTATTATGAAAGCATAATGAACTTGAATTGGCGGCCAATTTTGAAGACTTTTATTGATGATCTAGATAAATTTATTGAAGATGGTGGTTGGGAATTTTTGAATATGGAAGCTAGTGATTCTAATTTTGATAATTTAGAAGAGTCAGATCAAGGATACAAACCCTCTGATGTAGAAGAGGAATCAAAATCAGATGAGGAAGGTTCAAAAGATGAATCTCTTGTGGAGTCAAAGGAGGACGAAGAAGAAGAAGAAGATTATGAAGAGGAGGAAGGTAAAACATGGGATGAATTAGAAGCCGAAGCTAGAAATGCAGATAAGGAAAAAGGAGACAAGTCTGATAGTGAAGAGGAAAGGTGACAACGAAAGGTAAAAGCTACAAGGAAGTCTCAGGCACCTAATATTAGAGATTCAAGAGGAATGTCTAACAAGAGGCATAAAGTAAGATGAATTGAGTTCATATACATCCTTCTACTATTTATTCATGCACATAAATGGTCATCTTGTAATCATAAGATTTTAGCTCTATTTACTCATCCTACACATCAATAAACAACTCAACACAAGAGACGAAAATTGACATATTAACCCAACAATATCCAACTAAGTTATTGAAACTCAACTATTGATACCTCATTCTCCATCTAGATTACAAAAGTTTTCCACTTTTTGTTTTGTAGCATATTCTTTTCAAATTGATTTGGATGGCGGCCATATTTCTCCTCCTGTCAAAACATGGCACATGGATTAGTTAAACTAATTAATATGCAATCATTTACTTTTTCCAAGGAAATAAAAAAAATCATTTAACATATTAAATATACTTACAAATGTATAGATCAAGGCCTGTAAACCTTTCTGGCCACTGTAATGCATGTCACAAAGTTTCTCAAGCCTAGCCTTGGAGGCCTTGTCCTAAAACATATACTAATTCAATTTAGCTATGCACAAATAATATTTAAATATCGTTTAATAAATTTGATATAATCTTACGAGAAAATTTGAATACCCACGTACTCTCCTCATCGGACTTCCTCCATGCATTGGACTTCTCATATTCTTTTACAAGCTCTTTCCATACTTTCACACTTACATCAATTGGCCTTCTTTTATGCCTTAGCTCAGGAGGGATTTTTTTTATCTTCTTTGTTTGGTTGCACTGAAATCTCTTGTAGTTTCAAGACATTCATAGCTTTATCTTCTTTATAGACCAACCTGTGCCAAAATTAGTCTCCATGTCATGGATAACTACTTTTTTTAGATGCATGGGTATCTTTGAGAATGACAAATGTAGATGGTCTTTGAACCATTGAAGGCATGATTCCTTCAATCTATTCACAAATGTTTTCCCAACATTCATCATTCATAATTCCCATGAAACCACCTCATATTCTATCTTCGTATTGTAGCTACCAATGCAAGATTGATAAGATGGAGTGGTGGAAGAAGTCTATGTCCCTGGAGTGGTTGGGACATTGGAAGTCTTTGCTCCCTGTTCCACATTCTTAGAGTTTACTACCACTTATTTCCTCCTGGATCTTTCGCTCGATCCAGGACTAGTTGGGGAATCAATTGATTCCCTTTGACACAATTGATTTGTTTACAATGTTTGAGGGGCGTTAAAAGATTATTTTTCTATGTATTTGGCAAGCGTTGTCCAATCCAAATTAAACAATTTGTTCACTACCTCTACCCCCAATATGGAAGCTAATTCCTCTTTATCTTTGTCAGTCTCATGTCCCTATATATATATATTTTAAATTATATTTCTTCTTTTAAATTTAGAAATAAAAAAATAAAAAGTCAAAGTCAAAGAAACAATGGGAACATTTACAAATATATAAATTGACAATGAATTACCTCATTGTGGCCAGAGTCTATTGACAATGCTCCCTTCCTTCTTTTGCTTGAAATTTTGAGGCGATCTAGGGAAAATTATTTTTGTCCAGTCCGTGGAGGCAAATGAAGTACACACTGTCAGGTATGAAAGTTTTTGTCTAGTTTGTGGTATGAAAGTTTTGTTTTGTGGGAAAATATGATCATTGGGTTTGCTTAGTGTTGATAACCTAGGGAAAATATGTTGGTTGGGTTTGCTTAGTGTTGGTAACCTTATCATGAAAACTCTTTCATAATGAAATCTTGCACAAATTTGTCATGGCATCTGTGACTATGGCGTGACTAGGAAAAACCAAGCAGTTTCTGCATTTATTTTCAGCAGTTGCTGAATAGTGACTGACACAATTCCCATATTTTCCAAGAAGTTCACTATTTCCTTGATACCTAGGTTAGGGAAAGAATACAGAGGCATCTTGGCTTTGTGCTATAATATTTTGAGCCAAAGCTCAAATGGGTAGGGTAAAATTTTTTGTTGGTTTCTCAAATGTTTTACAATTTATAATGATGGTACAATTTAGAGGTTGCCTAGACAGGTTAGGCCAAGAACCAATAAACAATCATGAATTCAAATGCAATACAAAGAGCAATAAACAATCACAAATTTAAACAAGAAAAAAAAATTGTAACCTTACCTATGGTGTTGCAAACTAAATCGAATTTCTAATCAGTTGCTGGTAGTGCCTTGTTCTCTTCCTTCAAGCGTCGTGTTTTTCCCTTTTTTGTCATCTAATTTCTTCCTTCATGTGATAAACTTTTAAATTTTTGATTTTGATGCAATAGTTGGTGCTTTAGTCGATGTTAGTTAATGCCAACTTTAGTGCCAACTTTTGGCTATTAATGTAATCTATTTGGGGTGCTTAAGGCAATGGTAAGTGCACCTAATTGGGCACCAATCATTGTTGTATAGTGACTATTCTCATTGTTGTGTATCACAGGATCCAGAGTGTTGGAAATAATTCCAACTCCTGCCTTGTTTTTGTGACCACTTTGTCCTGTGGCTCCTTCATCAACTTAGTGCAGTAGAGCAATTTTTACTGCGGTCCCGCAAGGTGCTTCACCCTTCTCAGTAGTAGTGTGGTGAAAGCTTCTGTGGTGGCACACAAGTCTTTCTTTTGTTCCTGGTGATGTTGCGGTGACTCCCAAAAGTCTTCTACCATTGGCGTGTAGTGACCACTGCTGTCCTATGGCTCTTTCATCAGCTCGGTGTGGTAGAGTGGTTTTTACTGTGGTCCCATAAGTTGCTTCTTCCTTCTCAATGGTAGTGCAGTGAAGGATTCTGTGGCAACATTTTTATTCATAGAGGAGGCAATCGAGAGAGGACATGGATGACATAGAAATACTAAATTGTTGAGAGGAAAGTGGGTGGAAATAGATGAGACAGCAAAATCTATAGATACAATAGAGGTAAGAAGAGAAAGTAGCCTCAACCAAAGGAGAAAGGTGTTTATGAATTCACAAATGCTATGTCAGGGTGCTGCCACAATAGTGGTTTACACTTTTTGGGAGATCTTGATTTTTGCTGAAATCACATATTTTTAAAAAATATAATGATTCAAGCCTTGAAAAGTTCCATTTAAAGGATTTCAATTGAAGAGGGTTTCATCAAACCACCTTAGACCAAGCCCCCTTGGATATAACCTCGCTAGTTTTAAACCATACCTATAACAGAGTCTCCTTTACACCTATCAAAATGCTGATAAAAAACCACTTTTGATTTATCTTTTGGGGGATCAAATGAATTCATTTAAAATTATTTTTTTGTAAGTATATATTCCTTATTATAAGCTTCCAGAAAATTATAATTATAATTAAATTAAATTTGATTATTATATTTATTTTTTATTTCTTGTGAATGTAGGTTTTTCATAGAAAATCAAGCTCTCTATTCTACACATGTGGAAAAATAGAATATTATCATTTTTTTTTTTGAAAAATATGAGTGCACTATATATTGAAGTCCTTGATCCAACAAAAAAAATAAAATTGAATTTTGATACATACAAAAAAAGTTACGCATTATACGGTCGCGCTATGTCTGAATTGTAATTGGTTTGACTTCGAAACTTGATTAAAGAAAAAAATATTCAATAAAAAAATATCTAACCAAGTGGAAGCACTAGATATCAAAGTTACAAATCTAAATTCAAAAGAATTATAATCTTATCCTTCATGGAAAAAAAGTTATGCATTATACGGTGAGTGTCACTTTTAAAAAATGTTGTTTTGTGAAAAAAACTAGTTTTCAAAGGATATGGAAAAAGAAGTGCAATATGATTCAAAATTTTTTGAAAAAAAAAATTTAGAATCAACAGACAAAATGTGACGAAACTCTAGTTTGCGTCATCGTCAAATTCCTCACTGTTTAGCTGCTATAGGTGCCCGAAAGTGAAGATTTAGTTAAAAAAATTTATTTCAGTGTCCACTTTGGCCAAAAATTGTAAACCACTATTGTGGGATCACCCTACAACATAGAGGAGATATCAATATGTCAAATATATGACTAAAGTGAGGTTTTGTGTTGGATAGCATACTCATTGAAATGATATAATTGGTGTACTAAACATTATTTACTATGTTGTGTATTATAGGGGCGAGACGAGGACATGGCAACAAATCGTGTCATATCAAATCAAGTACTCAAATTTTGACTTAACTTAGGAAAAAATGATTTGATGGAATTTTATGATACGTCCATCTTTTTTCATAGTATTATTGAAATTTATAATGTATTATCCAATCTTGACATAAATTAATGCATGTTGTTGATTATTTTAGATGGAGATTGGAGCAAATGCAGAGCCTAAGTGTTCAACTAGCAAAATAAGAAGATATGTACATGGATGTGGACCTAAAACTATTAAATCATGTAGATGACAGTGGGTGGAAGAGGATATGACAATGGATACTGTAAACATAGCAAATGATTGCACTGAAGAAAAGGTAGGTCAGGACTATAGTACATGGGATGAATACTTTGAGAAAATTATTGTTTGTGGATGTTCTATATGTTGTGGGAAGAAACAATTCAAATGAGCGATTGTACAAAGACATTACATATATGATGAGCTTCTAGTCGGTAGTATGCCTCCTACAATCGATTAAAACCAAAGAATAATAAATGAGTGTGGATTGATGTTTTATAAACTATGTTGTCAAAATTATGTTTTATTTAAATTATTGTATAAAAAAAGTAGTCTATAAAATAATGTTCCATTATTCAATTGATGTATATATGTTCATACAATTTATATTTATATTTTTAATCCATATTTGATTATATTTCTTTGAAATTGATACATTTATGATTTATCCAATTGTTGCCAAACATTAAATAATTCTTGTGTTTGTTGATAGGTAGAAGATTTTGATGAAACACATTATACTAATACCCAAGATCCAAGTGGGTTATTAAGATTTGAACGGGATGATCCAAACCATCCTTTAAACCATACCGGGGTGAGAAGATCAAGATTGAAGAGAACACTACCACCTGAGAAATTTGAAGAGCTGATGAGAGTCGCATACACTGATGACATGCCACCTAGCCTTAATGATGACGATCATGATAGTGAAAATGCAGTGCATGAAGAAGGATTGAATGAAATGCTTACAGGTTTTTTTGGGGATGGAAACAATGATGAAAATAATGATGATATGGTTGACAATACCGATGATAGTAGGGGTAATTACCACCAATGTAATGTTGATGATAACAACATCAAAGAATCCATCAAGCAAGCAGCAAAGACACCCATGTTCAAATTAGGTGCAAGTAGAACCTCAAAACTGGCATGCACATTAATATTATTAGAAATCAAGTCACTATTTGGTTGGTCAGACAAAGGATTCACTACCCTACTGAAGTGAGTTGAAATCTATTTATTACTTTGCATTGTCAATTGGTGTACATAATTCGTAAACATTCAATTGATTTAATCTCATATCAAACATGTTCATCATAAGTCAAACATTCAATTGATTTAATCTTTGACAATCTTACAGGGCACTAGAAACTAAAATATTCCCTGAAGAGAATGTGTTTCCATCAACTTGCAGAGAGGCGTGTTTGTTGTTGGTTGAGTTGGGGATTGAATATAAGCAAATTCATTCATGTAAAAATGATTGCATTTTATATACAGAGATGAATATCAAAACAAGGTAGAATTCCATGTATGCAAAGAGAAGAGATATCATACACATGTACAAGGTCCTACAGTTCCAAAGAGGTTTTATGTCACATGCCAATTATACCTAGACTTCAACAAATGTTTCGTTGCAATTCACTAGCACAATTTGGACTAGAATGCAAAGAACATGAGTAAAGATGGATTGATGCGAATTCTAGCCGACTCCAAAGCAATGAAACAAATAGAGAAAAAATGGCCAACAAAATTCAAAGATGAACCCTGTAGTATCAGGTTTGGTCTTGCAATTGATGGAGTGTGCCCATTCTCTTTCCTAAGCTCAAATTTTAGTGTTTGGCTAGTTGGATTGATAGTATACAATATTCCCCCATGGATGAGTGTTAGAAAGGATCACCTTATGCTGACACTCATTGTTCTAGGAAAACATCAAGTTAAAAACATGGATGTTTATCTTGCGCCTTTTATTGATGAGATGCAACTGCTATGGAAAAGCATAAGAATGTATGACATATCACGTCCTCCATCAAATAGGACCTTCATGTTGTATGGTGTGCTATGTCAAGGACTATTCATGATTTCCCAGGACTTGGTGTTTGTTCTAGTAAAATAAAATATTTATGTATTTACACTCATAATTTATTTTCATCGCAACTTTCATACTTAGTTTTATACTATTTTTTTTTATGTTATTAACATTACTTATTGAATTGTAGGGCTTCAAATAAATGGGATGTTTGCATGTCCAAGATGTGCAGAACAATTTCAAGGGTGGCATTCTAAAGATCTACATAAATTTATTTAAGCAAACAACAAGGTTTTTCTACCACTAGATCATAAGTTTAGAAATCACCTAAAGAATCAATTTGATGAAAAAGTTGAAAATAGAAGCCCTCCCATGATTATGGGTCCAGGCGATTGGCTTAAGAAGTATGAAGATGCTAAATTGAAAGCTTGGGATAATTTTTTTGATTGGGGTGATTCAATTGAAGAACCAAAACAAGTTGTAGTTAATATGCCAGAAGGAATGAAAAGGAAATCCATATTTTATGAGCTCCCTTACTGGAAGGATCTATTAATATCTCACCTATTATATCCTATGCACATCTTCAAAAATGTATCAAATTCTATATTTCGACATATACCAGGAAAAGAGGACACCTTGTCTTCGAGGAGAGATATTTCTCTTTCGCATACCAAATTTGATAAAAAAGATTTGTGGCCAAACAGGGAAAATAAAAAATATGCAGAAGCTCCATGAATTTTGAAAAAAAAAGAGCTAGATCAACTAAAAAATGTCATCTGTTCAATAAGGACACCTACTAGCTATGGGTCATCATTGGTTAAAGATTTTACAATTGATGGACATATCATAGGATTTCAAACACATGATTTTCATAATTTAATGAAGGTATTATATATCAACATTTAACATTTACAGGTAACATTGATTAAGCACTAAATTTATTTTGATATTTTGTTGTGTGAGAAAAAATTACTAATGACCTTTTCATAAATGTGTTTGATAACATATCATGCCATTGGCAATTAGGGGGGATTCCTGTCTTATAGTTGACTTAAGGAATGCCACAAGTCAATTTTCAACATTTACAAAGTATGTGGTTATATGAAATGTTTATGTGTGAGAGACATAGAGATATTATATTGCATTTTAATTTATGACTAAAGGTTCATACTAGTTTACTATTCAAGTATATTAGGTGGGTGACCTTCAAGGAGATCCATGAATTTGAAGTGCCAAAGTGGAAGAAGGAAATTGAAGAAATTGTATGTGTATTTGAGAAGGAGATCCCTACAAGTTTCATGGACCTACAAGTCCATTTACTTATACACCTAGTCGATGACATTGAATTGGCAGGTGTCATATCAATGAGTTGGATATTTTTCTTTGAGAGGTATATGAAAACTCTTAAAAGATATGTCTGAAAAAAGGAACATCCAGAGGGTTGCATGGATGAAGGGTATGTATTGAATGAAGCATTTTTCTTCTTGTGTGAATTCCTTGGTAAGGATTTTGAAGATGGCCCATGCGTCTAGGATGAAGAACGAGCATTAGATATTATTGATGGAGAAAAACCACAATCTAATGGTGTTGAAGTAGAAATTAGTAAGTAAATTCGTGATCAATGTGGTTGTTTTTCTTTCAATCATTAATTTACTTTGTAATTTATTTGTCAAATTAACAACATGACATTTGGAGTTTGAAATAAACATGTTGACATGTAATAGGTGTAGATGAAAGTTCTATACTTGACAAGTTCATTCTGTACCACATGGACTTTATGAAGAAATGGATTGATCTGTATGATAAAAAGAGAGAAGTGTTAGAAGCAAGGAGACAGTTTAAGAGATCGAACCCAAGTAATTCTCCACTTCCCACTCATCTACTTGGGGAATGGGGCAAATATTGCACACTAGAATGGGTTACTGAACAAATTCAAAATCAAATAGAAGATGCAGGTACAAATTTAAACATAACAAAAGATGAAATCAACATGTCTAGAGGATGTGAAAGAAAGGTACAGTTGGAATTTTACAAAATGTTGTTTCCTTACAGTTTTAACATTATTAACTATTTTAATATTCGTCATTATATTTTTTTTCACTTAAATAAATGGTCTTTCACAAGCGAGGAAATATCCATCAATGTGGGCATATGGTTGACATTATTGTGTAGAAAGTGTAGATGTAAAGAGATGATCCTTCGATTATGGCATCATGGTTGGCTTCAAGCAATCCAGTCAATCAAGCTCAAAAGATAAGAATATAATTGAAGGGAATCTACAATATGTTGGGAAAATACAAGAAATTATTGAGTTCGATTACCGCTCTCTTCAATGTTGTATTTTTAAGTGTAGATGGTATGAAGCATTTGAGAGGACACAAAGACATGATACCCATAGTGGATTGTTTTCTATAGAATCCTCATCGTTCCTACTGGAGGATAAGGAGCCTTATGTTCTACCAATTCATTGTGAGCAGGTATTTCTTTAACTCAAACAAGAAGTGGTAGTGATCATTAATCTATTAATTCATAACTTATTGTGAATATATACATGTGTTTATTAATCAATAATATTGTTATAACATACGTCTAATATATGTATGTCGTTCATGTGCAGGTATTTTTCTATGAAGATATTTTGGATCCGTAATGGATATTTGTCATACATTATGATCCAAGATTAAGGCATGTATTTGACGATGCATTAGTGGATACTGAGAAAAAAAATGATGGCCAACAAAATGAGAGAGAGGGATTAGAGAACATCAAAGAAATTGACATCCATGATGATGTTGAAGATGGTTATGTTCAGGCACAAGAAGACAACAATCCAAAGTTATATGATGTTATGGAAGACACCAATATAGATGGTATAGAAAATGATAATCCAAATACATCTAGTAATAGTATAGATGGTCTACAGTCAAATTTCAATGATGATGAATATGATGTAGGTCAAGATGAGGATGATGATAATATTAAATACTTGAAAGAACATATGAACATTGACAATGATACACTGGATGACATTGTAGTAGAAAATAATGTTAATGACCCAGACTTCTAAATTTTTCATAATGATTTCCAATCCATGTTTAAAAAGGGATGATTCTTATGGCCTAAAATTTGAAATGCTTTAGTAATATTATGTTGTACTTGGACAATTGAAAACCTATTTTATTCTCCTAGCAAGCTTTTTTATTTTTCATTATAATTCTAGACCAAACAACATTTGTGGGGATGGCCTTTTACACCAATCTTAATTTGTATGAAGTTCATGAACTTGTTATCAAGCAGTAAATTCTTTTTCTAGAAAAGAAATGTAAAGGCTTCATTTAAGAAAATATAAGTAGTCTCTTTCTGAGGGTAATCCACATGCAAAAAGTAAAAAGCACATAAAAAAACAATTGTATAGTAGAAAATCAAATTCAATCAGTTATGTCTTATTTCACTTGCACACTTATTTGAAAGACATAGGGTATTCACCATACATTTCCCTTGACAAAGAAAACACGTGCTTTCATTTATTTTTACTGTATATCTTAGAAGTGAAATTGTTGGTACATAATGATGCACTGAGAAAATAATATATACAAAAAAATGAAAAGATTTTTTTTGAAATTTAATATGCAACCTACTGTGTTGTGTTGAAAGGAATCAAGATTAACTGGGACAAGAAACAAAAATAAAAATTTGATGATTTTACTTAAAAGTGAACAGGATATGAAAAGTGTGGACAATGATGGTGTTGAAATTGAAAACCCTGATTATGATGACATCACTATTTTATGTCATTAGAGATAAAGAGCACATATAATTTTATATACATAGCAAATAAAGATTTGAAACTAGTAAACTAAAAAATGTAAACATTGTAAGATTTTTCCTTAAACAATAATTCACATACTCACTTACAAAAAAGGGTGAAGCATTTTTTATTCAAACTTTGTTTTCTTTAATAGACATAACAGTAAAAGAATATTTACAAGTACAAGATTATATACACTATTTCATAGAAAATAAGAAATGTTTCATAGAATATATACACACAAGAATATATACAAGAATATTTATAAGTACAAGAATATATACACTATTTCATAGACTTCTAAATTTTTAGAGTTATTTGCAATCAGTTGGGTCTCAAAAATGTAGGTTTTTAGACCATAAGAGGGTGCCAATCTCTAAGAGGAATTTAATCCTTAATATGAACCAATTAAAGTAAATTATTTGAAAGGTTTTTAATTCACACCTAACCAGAAACCAATCAAAGCATCCACATAGTAACAACAAATGTGCCCTAATAAATCTTGCAGATTTAAACAACTTGAAAAGACCACTTTGGAGACAACAAAGCAATAAATAAGCATGAAAATTGACACAACAATTGAACACTAAAAATCAATTACGAGTTATAATGTATCTGCTCCATTATATTTCTCAAAATATAAACATACATAACATGAGTTCTTTTGATATGAATAAGTGGATGAGATGGTCTAGTATCTATTCTAATGGATTGAAATGATGATGATATGATGATCAAAATCAGACCTTGGTTTCCCTATTTGTACGAGTAGCAAAAAGCTTCAGGTCCATTCACAAAAGTTACATTGTTTCTTAACTAAAGAATAATTAACATAAAATATAAACTTAAAAAGAGTTTATTGTTGGATACACCATAGTCCGTTAATCATCAGCAAGTTCCCGTGACCACCTAAGATCTGTTCAAGGCTCAAGCACCATGTTAATGCGTCCACAACAACCAAAATATAACTACATCCTCATACAACTCATGCAAGGAACAAATTAACCTTTGACATGTGATCAATGTATTTCTCCTAGGCATAAGTTTTTGCATTCTGTAGAGTGTATGTCATTGCATTCTCCAATCCAACAATCCTCCTGAGCTGCTTATGCATTTTCCTGAGTACCTCATCCTTATCATTGATGTCATCAAGGATGCCTAGAAAATATTTTGATGTCTCATTTTTCCAAGTTTCCCGATCCTTCAAATCTGTTTCTTTAAAGAAATCTAGCATGGCCATACATAGTGGCTAGATGAAGTCATTCAATTCTTGCACATCAAGATATTATAGAAGTTTTCATGTGTATTCATGAGGCTTTGACATTCTTGGAGCAAAGCATTATTATCTCCATCTTTTTCCTTGATATGGGATTCCATTTCCTTCATCCCATCAAGCAATCTTCCATGCTCCACGAGGGCCTTGTATGTTCCACTGTGAGCATGCCATACACCATCTGCATGATGGCACATATCTTTGAATTTCATACAAATTATCCCTGATGCTACTTCAAAAGTAGTAGCCTTCAATTTTTATTTTAGTTCTTCATGTTCCTTTTGAGCCTTTTCAAATTTATGCTTCCATTGAGCAGTCTCAGACATGGCCTCTAAAACATTTCTTTCATGTTCAATTAAAGGAGAGTAAATCCTTGGAGAAGAAGGCATCCTATCTTTGTAGTTGGTTAATTCTTGTTTCAACTTGTCATTTTCCTCTATCAACCACTGGTTATCTCTTACTAGCTTTTGGATCTAGGCTTTGGTGAATTTGGCTACATTCACATTCAAGTCAGCAGTCTCCAAGGGATCTATCTCCCCTACTCTTTGCACCAAGAGATGTCCAAAAATCTGATCATGGTCAATGAGAGAAGGCTTCTTGCCTGGGGGGTAAAGAGCCCAAATTTGTAAATTGGTATTATCAGGATTGTATCCTAACCCTGTATAGACCCTGTCACCTGCTTCATATGCTATTTGCAAAGTTTTATTATTCCTAGATTCAAAAATATATCAAACACAATGGTTGAACTAATATCCCACCTAGGAAGGAGCATAAACCCAACCTCTTTCATTAATGCTCTTCCTCTCTCAGTAGTCATGTTTCTCATTTCCCTATCAACTTCATGTTGCAACTCTTTCAAGGCATAAGACTCTTTCTTAGGGTCAATGTCCTTTAACCTTTCTCTTATTAGTCTTCCTTTATACTCATATATAAAGGACTTAAATTTAGGGTTCTGCACTTATATAGATGCATATAATATAGGAAAGATTGCACAATCCTTTCAAAAATATAGTCTTTATTAATAATGTAAATGTAGTTCCACACAAGCTGTGGAACTAACTATTTGAATGCATATAATTGAAAAACTATACATTTATAGATACAAAAGATAAAAATGCACATAAAGAGAAAGGGGACCCGTCATTTCCTTAATGATGAATATCGGTTGCTTTGTTTTACATCATCTTCAGTCTTCCCGTTTGTCTAAGCCTCCAAGTTGATGTCTTCCTTGCTTCTCCTAGGTTCCCTACATTTGAGTGAGAAGAGTGTTGTTAGAGCAATGAAGGATCACTAGTCAAAATATGTGCATACATCTATAAACATATAATTTGATCATCATGTGCATTCAAATAACTTGCATACCATAGATGTCCAGGAAAACAAGAAAGTTATCAAACATATCTATCATATGCTTAGTTTTATCTAACATGTTTTCTCATTGTGCAGGTATAGATAAAATTAGGTTGTTTTGTTTATCTGGTTACAACATGTGGGGTAAAATGTGGCTCCCACAAGGGCTGAGCCCAACCTACTTCCCTATTGTTTCATTTGAGAAGGATAATCACAAGTAAACCATCCATGAAGCATTAAAGATCAATCTTTGCAAGGATAGTGGAGTATGTTGGTAATGGGCAATCTCCTTATTGATAATGATTTATCCTTATTAATAAGGACATTGACTATCAACATAGCCATGATTTTGACAAAACTGATCATCAAGGATTCCAAGATAGTTTTCATTAATAGTCTAGTTAAAAGTAAGAAGCCCCAAGCATCATAATAGTCATAAGAATTGAACATGAGGGGCAGTCATGTAGATTAAAAGCTTACAGAATAGTCATCACTTGCAAAGATAGAGACAACATGTTTCCACATAATAAATTAAATCAAATGCATCAAAGGTACAATGATGAAGTCCATAATAGTGAATGTTGCTTAATATGGATTCAAGGACAACATTTTGTATCAAGGAGAACAAGGTAACCTCAAACTCTATTGTACTTGAGTATGATAGTACCTAAGATTTTGGTGTTTCTAGATGGAACATATAGCGGAAAAGTGTAATCTTCATCTGAAGGAACCATCTTCGGAGCTCTCCCCTAAAATGAGGGTTGAAAAAATTAGAAAAGAAATACCATAGTTATAAAGTAACAATTTGTATCAAGACAAATGTCAGAAAGTATAATTAAAAAGACAAATCCTTACAATTGGACCAAACATATTTATGATTTTATCTTTAGAATGTAGGAACTTTCTCTATTGGAGCTTCATGACCTGAAATTGGATCTCCAATTGGACCGATAAAATTTATGATTTTATCTTTAGAATATAGGAACTTTCTCTGTTCAATATTCATGACCTCAAATTAGATCAGAAGTTGGATAAGCATATTTTTGATTTTATCTTTAGAATGTACAAACTTTCTCTATCGGATATTAAAGATCCTAGGTTGGATCAGAAACTAGATAAGCAAATTTATGATTTTATCTTTAGAATGTAGGAATTTCCTTTGTCGGATATTTGGAAATTCCTACACACAAGTTCTACTTCAGAGTGAAAACACCCGAAAGTGTTTCACACCAGCTCAAGGTACAATCCAACCTAGTTATGACACCGATAGCAATCCAATTTTTCCTGAACCGTCCATACATGAACATTGCATCACAATCTATTCTTCCTGCACATAAAAATGCCACATATTAACCCCTTCTAAATAAAACTCAAAATACCATGAAACAATGAGTCCCCTATATTAGTAAGTAGGTAGTCTATAGGGCATAGTTTGATTTTATACAAGGATGCTCATGAAAGGAATCTTCAAGTGATAGTGAGTGAGTTGTTTGAGATTGCACCTAATGGTGCAATATCCAATCTTAAAGGTAGTTAGCAAAGTAGTAAATGTGCAAGAAAATCAAATTGTACACAACAAACAATTCACAATGTTATATTGCATAATGCCTTAAGTTTAAAGAAAAAAATCTCATTGTATCTTGATGAAAGTAGTGACCTTAATGGTCAATCAATAACAACCATGATTTTAAAACATGCTATTGTGCTTATGGAGGCAAATTTTAAGCAAGGCAGTGAGTGGTGGTTTGGAACAATGGTAGGTATGAAGGACTTGCTTTATATGCATACTATGCAATCTAGCTTAAGACAACATTCTTAGAAGAGATTGAAGGTGGATTATGGAACTCAAGGGTTACCATGATAAAGATTAAAGTAAAGACTGAGAATATTTAAAAGCCACTATCATGAAGATATTAAAGATGTCAAATGCAAAACCCTAGTAGCTGGAGTAATGAACAAAGTGCGAAAGAGGACAGTGTGCTAGGGCAGATTTAGATCTCCACATTATCTAATCACAAGAAAATACATCATTTATTTATTTTTTAAAATTAAAATAAATTATTCTAAACCCTATATAGGACACATTGATACTTCAAAAGCATCTTATTTATTTATTTTAATTAAAAGAAGTCATTCTAAACCCTATATAGATACATTAATACTTCAAAAGAATCTGAAGGAATTTGAGATTATGCAAACATATGTCAATTAAATACCTGGATTACAAACAGTAGTGCGGACATTGTAACCCTTGTTGATCAAAGCAGGAATGAGATAAACAACAATGAATCCTACGCCTCCTATCATGCACATCTCCTTACCATTCTCTATCATTCTTTACTGAAACACTTCTCCATTTTGGTAGGCTATGCCTAAAAATAAGGTTTCAACAAAGGTTTTATTGTATGTTTATTAAAATGAAAACTCCATTCTGGCAGGCTATGCCTGAAAATAAGATTTCGACAAAATTTTTAGAGTATGTTTATTAGAGTTATAAAGTATTTTGGCGGGCTACATTCTTGATTCCTTAAATAATTTATTCAAATGGATTGTGACTAGCGTGATTTGCTGCATTTAGTGCTGGAAATTGTAATGATACCATAATTACCATACTATTGCCATCTCTTATTATACCCGCTACGGTATGGCAGTGTTTTTCTCTTCCCTTCTGTTGTTTATCGTACTACCTCCTTGCTCAAGGATTCTTGCTATGGGGTTGCGGTGTATACCGCTCTACCGCATATGTTGCTTACCTTCTCAGTGGTCTAGCGGTGTATGCTTTTGATCATTACTTGAAGAGTGTTGATGAGACAATCTTATTTGTCTTATCGATATCTCAATGTCTCATCGACATTACTTCGTTATATCCAAGAGTTGTGTTTGGCCGAGCACTTGTAGATATACCTTGTTGATGTGACGTAAGTGATTCTCCTTGATATGTTCGTACCTTGTTGAAATTTCACTATTTTACATCGTTGATGAGACATATAAATAAGTCTCTTCGACATAGGGGTGTCTAAATCGATGCTAAACTCGAAGCTAAACTTGAAGCTAAAGTCAGAACTAAAAGTGGCACTAAACTCAAAGCTAAACTCAGAGCCAAAGGCAGCACTAACGGTGGTGCCACACTCGAAGCTAATATCAACACTAAAAGCGGTGCTAATTTCGGCGCAAATTAGTGCCAAAACTAGTGCCAACTTGTCCTGATTGGGGCAAATAAATGCCAAAAATAGTGCCATCCCGATAAATAGTGTCGACGTTTTCAAAAAATTGCAAAACAAAAAATGGAGCAAATCACAAGGATTTGTTGTAGTGCATGGCTACTTAAAATTTTTAATGCCTTTAGGGAATATACCTATAAATACCATTGCAAATAGGTTGCATGTGTTGTTATCTTTTATTGATGACAAAGAAATAAAGGGCCAATCAACACATAATTATTTGGATAGGTCCCAATTATAAGAAATTTTGATTCTCTTTCATCTCCCTTTATCTAGGGGTATAGCCACAAAAAGAGATTGCTCACCAATCTCTTGTTTAATGGTTCTTGTAGCCTCTTCACCCATCAAAAAAGGTTGAAGGGTTGAATTAGAAGATGTCTAGAGGTGTGGTGAACCATGAAAAATACATCAAAAGGTATTGAGGGAAAAGATGAAAGTGCACATTCATCAAATTGTACATCCTTATAGTATTAATCATTAAAAATTTTGTACTACAAGGCTTCATGTACATGGATTTTGTTAATATAGAATTCATAGATTTAAATTTGTATCAAACTATGTTTTCTTATAGTTATGATGTGTAACATGTCAATATTCCTTGACATTTTTTGATGATAGTAGTAATGCCATGCAAAAAAAATAAGTATGTGGCAACTATATTTTATTTTTGCACCTCATGTATGAAACACGTGTAAAACTAGATTTATTTTATAATTAGTAGATATCTAATTTTGCATGAGCACCTAGAAAAATAATGACTAGATTAAAAATCCATATTATTCCACTTTAACTTCTTGTGATTTTTCTCAACAAGACATTGGTAGCAATCATTGACACTACATGGCTACACAATCTAAGTTCCTAGATAGCATTACATGTAAACTAAACAAGATGTAATATTTAAAAAAAACTAATATATCCTTGCATGAAATTATCGACCTCTGCATCAAAAAGAGAAATCAATGACGATTGTGATGTTGATGAAATAAATAGAAGACATCAATGACTTGTGCTACCAAGGATATAGGGTTTTGTATTGAACCATGAGATGAAAATCTTGAATATTTTATTTATGTAAAATCCCATGTATTATTAGAGATAAAGATCCCACCTTTATCTTGTATACCATATAACATCCCTTTTTTCTTTCCAAAGAATATAAAATAAGCCATTTAAATTGAGTTTGTACAAGAATATAAAATAAGCCATTTAAATTGAGTTTGTACTCTATTTTTTTAAGAATCTAAATTTGGAGGGGATGGCCACACTGTACACTTTTGATTTCTTGTAAATAAAATTAAAATAATTCATATTCTTATGTAACACTATTCATCATAAAAATTTAAAATACAATTACAAATTTACACATGGGAGGTGATCCCACAATACTGGTTTACAACTTTTGGCCAAACTGGACATTGAATTGATTTTTTCTAACTAAATCTTCACTTTCGAGCACCTATAGTGGCTAAACTGTGAGGAATTTGAAGATGATGCAAACTAGTGATTTGTGACATTTTGTTTATAGATTCTAAATATATTTTTTTCATTTTTTTTGGAATCATTGCACTTTTTCCATCTCCTTTGAAAACTAGTTTTTTTAGTAAACACCATTTTTAAGGAGTGATGCTCACCAGAGTATACAACTTTTTTTCCATGAAGGAAAAAATCTATTTTTTGAATTTATATTTGATATATAGTGCTTCCAATTGGGTTCATAGTGTTTTATTGAATATTTTTTCCTTAATCAAGTTTCAAGTCAAACCAATTACAATTCAGACATAGGCGGACCGTATAACACAAATTTTTTTGTATGTATCAATTTTTTTTTTTTTGTTGGATCAAGGACTTCAATATCTATTGCACTCATATTTTTCAATTTTTTTTTATAATCCTCTATTTTTCCACATGTACAAAACATAGAGTTGGATTTTCGGTGAAAAACCTACATTCACAAGAAATAAAAAATAAATATAATAATAAAATTAAATTTATTTAAAATTATATTTTTTGGGAAGCTTATAATAAGGACTACATATAAAAAATAAATTAAAATGAATTTATTTGATCCCCCAAAGGTAAATCAAAAGTGGGTTTTTATCAACATTTTGATAGGTGTAAAGGAGACTTTGTTATACGTATGGTTTAAAACTAGCGGGGTTCTATCCAAGAGGGTTTAATCTAAGATAGCTTGATCAAACCCTCTTCAATTGGAATGATTTGAATGAATTTTTTAAGGCTTCAATAATTATATTTTCTAAAAATATGTGATTTTAGCAAAAATCAGAATCTCCCAGAAATTGTAAACCAGCTTTGTGGGATCACCTGGGGAGTATGTTTTTTTTTCAAAAAAATAGTGAGACAACCATTGTAAGCAACCAAATAATGATTTTTTTTGAATGGATTAAATACCACTTGTCATAAGAGTGAAAATTATCTTGGAAAGTAAAAATTAGAAGAATTTTGTTGTGTTGCAAATGTAATAAAGATGATGGCAACATGGGGCATGATTACTATTGAATGGGTGATACCAAAGTTTATGGTTGAGCCTTTTATTTTAGGTGTGATATATTTACCTAGGTTTTATGGCCATGATAGGTGCTCTTTCTATCCTCATCATTGATAGTATTGTTGCACATGATGGAAAAATGAGATCTTATATTTAAATTGCATATAGATGTTACATAAGAAAATTTTGGTGTCATTGAGTTTTTGTACATGGGTAATTGTCACAAATGTAAATGCAAGGGATTGTTCTTTTATTGACAACAAGCTATGCTAGAATTAATTTTGTTGGAGATTATTTTCTTTCTTAATGAGAGATTTGATATTTTGGTAAAGTTTGTTAGTTGAGTTAAAATATAATTTATTTCATTTTTGTTGCAATACAAAATAGCTTTAGTATGTTTAGAAAAAAATAGTTTGGTCTATTAGATGATTTTTTTTTTGACTAAATACTTGGAATATGAATTACTTCAATTGATAAAATTAAGGAATATGTTGTGGATTAAGAAAAACTAAAATAATTAAGATAATTATATTAGCATATTTATCATTGATTGCCAAGCTAATAGTCTCTTTGTAGGAGGAAAATTTTGAAGCAATGGATAAATTGTATTTATAGTGAGTGATGAAAAATTAAGGTAGATTATTGTTGAGCTTTGACAATTCCTACAAGACTT
>VDFB02379711.1:138281297-138346297 GCA_007258455.2 Sequoia sempervirens | reverse complement strand
TAACACATTAGTTTATCAAATATCGCATTATGGTTGGGCTATGGTCTACAAGAATAACAAAAAAGTGTGGATTTTAGTGTGGTGATTATGCAAAAATAGAATGAACCGCATAGAATTAAGTATTTTATTCCATTGCATCCATTGCAACAAAAAGCTAAAACTCACACCTACTATCCTATGTAAAAATTTTATTGGAAAGGCCAGACCATATACATCTTTTGTGTATACAAAGTGTGAATTTTAGAGTAGTGATCATATCTAATTCATAGACAATATGTAAATAAGGAGATATCAAAGTTCTAATTTTTATAATACATAATTTTCTCTATAGTTGCAATGGGACAAATGACATAATTATAATTTAGCCATACCTAGTGCATGAGGCAGAATGCAGTATGTACAAAAAAAAGGCCTGATTTCTATCCTACCATATTGGCTCATGGAGCGTTGTGTTCTCTTATGAAACCCCTGAGCAAGAAAATAAATTGTCCATCACTGTGACCAATGGTGAAAATATCTATTTAGTGGAAATCAATGTTATACATTTTTTTAATTTTATGGTAGGGTGGAGAGTAGGCCTTATTGTGTTGAGTTCTATTTTATATTTTTTATGTGCATATCACTATATTTCCATAACCAAAAAACCAAAGACATAAATCAAATAACATTGGTTTTAACAACGACCCAAATGGAGAAAGCCACAATATAGCCCGAGCTATACAATAACAATCAACAAAAACTGCATAGACTCAACAATTTTATCCTGTTGCAAACATGCCCACAAAACACTTTGATATACATACAAATATATGGACAGGAAAATTTAATATCATCTCATTTATGGCTTTCATTCTGTGCAAATGGTTGCGATATATTAAAATAGTCTATGTTGTTTTCTATAATGCAATGAAATTTGTTGTTCTATAGCTTTGGCTATATACTTTCATTTGCAATGCATAATAAAATAGTTAATACTATAGAGTTAATGTTGTTACCCAAAAGGCATTCTTGACAATCATACCGACTAATTTCATTTGGACTATCTGCAAAAAATTACATGTATGGTATTAGATGCATAAAATATTGTTCTAAAGTAGTCATAATCAACGATGTCCAATGGAATCTACCACAATGTGTATAAGATTAATTGTTCTACTCCATTACAAGCAAAATTTGAAAGTAATCCCCCGAGCAACAAGATACATTGTCCCCTGCTTCCATCAATGGTAAAACAGATCCAGGTATGTGTAGGATCATGATGGGCCAAAAAGTGGCAATATGATAGGTATGTGTAGGGTATGTGGCTGATGACTTTTTTTTTACCCAAAATTGATGAAATGAAAAGGGTTTTTAAAGGAGATTCTCAGCTTTCCACCAATATAAATTATGCTTTACTTTGAATTTAATAAATAATTATTATTCATTTTCTATTTGAATTATGACCAAAGTCCTAATTGATAGGCTGATTGAAAAACATCTATAGCTTTCAAATAGTATCACATTTTTTGAATCTAAAACATGCATCACATTCTATGCTTCACATATATAGGATTAAAAAAAAAATGAATTTCATGAAGTTTTGACCAAGTTAAGGTGGTCAAACATATGAGTTTTTTATATTTTTTAAAATTTGTAATAAAAAAATCATAATTAATTATTTACTTGGAAAAAAATTACAAAAAAATATGTATCACATCCAGACATGAGTCCTCTACTTATATCTAAAATCTTATAAAAAAATATTATCATTTTATTGTGGTTAGGGTGGTCAGACAGACACCTACTTCTTATTTTTTCCCTGAAATTTAAGTACTATTGCATTGAAATTTCAAACTTTCACCATTTAATAGATTTTTTTTCTTTTAAATAAACCTAGTAGTTTAGAAACTACATTCAATTTGCTACAAATTCTATTCTTACATATTTTTGAAATAATATATATAACTTATTCAAATTTTTACATCAAGTTGCGTAACTCTATTTTTTTTGAATTTTTTGCCACTTAAGGGCATATTTTTTTCATGATGATCTTGCACATACCCATCCTCCTTGTCACACTTAAGATACATGCCATCATTCTAACAATTCATTCTTGAGTTTGGCAACAATATTGATATTAACAAACAATACAATCTTTTCTGAACAACACCTTATCTGAAATTAAAACAATATAGCATTCTCATAGTACCTTGTTGAAAATGATATGGTGTAGCCTAGGCTAGAGTATAAGAATGAAGAATGCCATATTGGAATGATGGTTAGAAAACAAAGGGCATGAATGAAAAATTCGTTCCTCGTAGATGTGCAAACAATACATCCTTTTCTGAATAACACCTTATCTGAAATTAAAACAATATAGCATTCTCATGGCACCTTGTTCAAAATGATATGATGTAGCCTAGGCTAGAGTATAACAATGAAGAATGCCATATTGGAATGATGGTCAGAAAACAAAGGGCATGAATCAGAAATTCGTTCCTCCCCTATGTGTAGATATGTTTGCATGTCATAGTGGATGCAAACAACATTGATATGTAGTGATTGCTATTTTACCTTTTGTTGGGTCATTCTTGGAATGATAAGTTTTATTTTCATTGATATATGGAAGGTTGATGTCGCCATTGATCGCATTGGTGGATAGTGTATGGTTTAGGTTGGTTGTGTTGGAGGAACATAGATTGTTTTTGAAATTATTTATGGAGAGATTTGTAAATGTGCATTTTTTATATTATTTGTTTCGATCATATCCTAGACGTGTCAACAAAAAAAAATTGAAATGTACAAAGGTTTGCAATTTAAAAATTGAGAATGGACCTTGTTGGCTTTTGATGGTTTAATTGAATCTTTGGTTGTTGTATTCTTGTCACAATAGAACTTGTGGCCAACTGTCGACATTGTAACTTTGTCTTTTACAAAGAGCAGCTCTAGCAATGTCGGTGGACTCTAACTCTCCCCAGGTTGCTCAACAACTATCAAGCACCAATCCTGTAAGTTTGCTCCTTGTTTATTCTTTGCTCCTACCACTTGTATTTATTGTTTCCAATGTGCATTGAGAAAACTACAAACATGCTTTGCTTGCATTTGCAACCTTTATAGTGTATAGTCCGACTTGTTTATATTTGACGTATTTATGTGGCCTTCATGTCTTTGTTTGCTGGCTATTGGGGAGTAGCCTATGTTTAGCTATTTATGTGTCTTCCTTTTTAGTGGAGTTGCATATAACTTCTTTTTGTTGCAATATTTCCTATGCAACATCTAGTGGTAATTATAGACTTGTTGATAGTCATTGCATCTATTGATTGGTGACAGATTGCAGAATTACTTTATACATCTTTGTTGAAATCATGATTGAGTCATTAAATTCTTTGGCTTTGTGTTCATGGTTGCACCACTATAAATTTTATGTTGTTTTCTACAAGGCATTGTTGACAGTTGTTTTATATCTTCCCAACATGCGCTAGCCACCTTTGCCACCTTTCCCCTGGCCGTTAGAAAAGTTGTGATAGGAAAGGGCTACTAGCTAGGCAAGAGGCTGTTGGCCTTAATTGTACTCTGCAAGGTGTTGTTGGCTATCACCCTCTATCTTTGGTTATAATCTGGGGCTATAGACCTACAGTCAACAATGCCCTTTTGGAAATGGCATAGACTATTCAGTTGCTTTGCTGACTTTAGAATGCTAATTTTTTAAATGTCCATATATGTTGATGCAACTAACTTTTGAGACGTATACATTGATGTGGAATTTTTTTTGCAACCCCAAATACATATATTCCAACTATTGGATGTATATGTATGGTTGAGTTCCTTAGAGATATATGTATGGAAAAAAGTACATGTTTCTCTTTTGTAGTGTCTTATTCATGTTTCCTCCACTGTGAATATGTGTGTATACCAAATTAGATGTAGACACCATCTGCATGTATTGCAAATATGTATGTTTGTGAAATTAGAGACACACATTATTCATTTGTATATGTAGAGATGTATGTATGTGAAATCATATGCAAACAATATTCATATTTCCTGCTTGATATGTTTGTTCTTTTCATACGTTAATGATGATTCCTATTTGATCTGTGGTTCCTGTCTCGTGGGGATGGTTGCAAAGTGATAAAATAGTTCATGTCCTTCACAATGGACTGTTGCTGGCTATTTTTGTATGATTTCAAGGGTGGTTGATATACAACCTTCCATTGTAACAAACCCTTATTGAGGTCTAAACAGGTAACAACTATCCTTCAATGAGAACATTGACTATTTTATTTCTCTCAAACCATAGCGACCGAACAGGAACCATATGCAAATTAGTCCTCATCTCAACTAGTGTTTAATTTTGCTGACCTTTTCTATTGGTGCACCAAATTCTTTTCATTTAAAAATGAAAAGATATCAACTAGCTCTATTCCGACTAGACCCCCTGCACGAGAAGGTTCAGAAGATGGCAATGCTAACGAAAATTCTAGCCAAAGTTCACACAAATAGGGGATATCCACCCATCTTGCATGTGAGTTGTTAGAGTTACACGAAGAGTGTCATAAATCTTGCATATGGGACTTGTAATACACCTTTCCATTTAGAAAATGTAGCAATACCAATAAACATAGGTACATCAGTGTGTATGAATATTGTCTGCACCTGCAATGACAAATATATGTATCTACACAGGGAAAATATATTGTCCACCATTGTAATTAATGGTAGTGTCAAATGAAATATCATACTAGGAAACCTATGCCTAGTTGTTGATTCGATTAGACATACACTATATAGCATTAACTATTTCACTCTATTGCAACCATAATCGCACAACGGAAATGATAAATCATATGTTGCTAGATTGAACAGTGGCCCCTCGCAAAAACTTGCAAAACATAAAAAATATACTGTAGTCTCAACAAAACTTCATTGAAGATTGAAATAATAGAGCCTTTTCAACAACAACTTCTTGAAAATGAAACCATATAGCTAAAGCAAGAGAGCAATAATGAACAATTCCTAATGGAATTTAACAAAAATTCTATAGGATTAACTATTTTATTCCATTCCAACCATTATACCACAAAACAAAAGCCAACAAATATAGCGCCTTAAGGAGAATTGGAAGAATTCTCAACAACACCTTTTTTGAGCATAAGACAATATACCCCAAGATAAAAAAAGAGCAACCAAAAAACATTGCATAACATGGAAAAATAGATGAGTTAATATTTTGTACTTAGAAAGTATATAGTATTTTGTGAACAACTTATAAGATTTCAAACAATCAATAATACCTTCTCGCAAATCAAGCAATATAGCTTGGCACAGACTGTGAACCATAAATTAAAGAATGTTGGTAAGGTTGTACATAGATATGCATACACACATATACATATATATACAAGAATTGTCACAACCCACACCTTTTGTGACCATCGACACATGTAAAAAGCACAAGATTGCCTCCAACTAGCTTCACAAAAATTTCACAGCCGATTAATGCACCTGCACCTTCACAGAATCATGCCCTCCTCACTCATTTATGAAATCCATGTAGCGGTGAGAGTTGCACATATATATACATATATATATACATATACATATACATATATATATACATATATATATACATATACATATATATACATATACATACATATATATATACATATATACATATATATATACATATATATATACATATATATATATATATATATCTACATATACACACACACATATATATGTACATATATATGAAACCCACGAAAAATAACAGTATCAAATCCATGCAAAATGATACACACAAAACTGAAATGATAGATGAGACAAGATATTTGAAACAATCAACAGTACCTTATGGAAAATCATGCAATATAGCCTGGGACAGTGTACGAACCAAAAATCAAACAAAATCACCAAGGGTTTCTTCAACATGGAGCTCTTCCCACTTGCTTCAAACACACCTCTTCTCGCTAACTTTCTTGCACAAAAATGGGAAAAATATTAGCACAAGTGACACTTTTCTTTTGCATTTGTAACCATCCGCCCATTCAAAAAACACAAAATAACCTACAACCACCTTCGTAGAAGCTACATAGAGCTTAATCCATCTTGCATCCTCATAGAAGCTTACCCTCATCATTCATGGCTCTCATATCAGGTATAGCAATAGAATGACACCAAACAATGCCTTGCTAAAAATTTCCTAGTATATATATATGTGTATATATATATGTATATATATATGTATATATATATATATGTATATACATGTATGTATGTATATATGTGTATTTTTGTATGTAAATATGTATATATATATATCACTATATTTTTGGATGGGTTTGCTACTGTTAATTTCCAAGAAGGTGTTGTTGGGAATGCTATGTTGTTTCATTTTTCCATAAGGTTTTGTTGAGAAAGAGGTGTGTTATCACAAGAGACACTTTTTATTTTTCTTTGTAACCATCGGCCCATGCAGAAAACACAAAATGACCTCTACCCAGCTTTGCAGGAGCTACACAAAGGTTGATCAAGCTTGCACTCTACCAAAAGCTTGGCACACTTTCTCATGGCTCTGATAGCATGTATAGCAACAAAATGATACCAAACAATGCCTTGTGGATATTTTACCAGTCATTTGTTTTGTTCCCTGAGTCATTAAATGACAGGTGTTGTTAGAACCATTCCTAGTGCATGCACAACATAGAATAATTAATCTTGATACGAACCAGCTTTCAATTTTGCTAGCCTCCTCTACCCATGTGGCAGGGAATGTACCACCCTATTCCAAAGGCAGCCAATAACTGCCTCCGCCTCTTTTTGCACATCCATTGGAAGGAAAAAAAAATGGGAAGTTGACAAAATATGTTGGCCAAAGTTATAAGCCATATGCCACCTACTACAAAAATTAGCGTGCCATAGGCTACACACTGTAAATGAAACAATGTCGTAGAGGTTTCATGTATGTGTTGCATACATTGGGAATGGTTGCAATAATACTTTGTATTTAAAACTCACCAAACTACTTGAGCAGTTTAGGGTATTCTCAATAAATCATTGTTCAGTGGTGGTTTTTGGATTGAGCTGCATGGCATACATAACAAACATTATAGCCAAGTACCATATGACATCCATATCCTACATGCAACTATCATTAGAGATCACAAATCAGTAGCAAGAAAACTTGGTAAGTATTAGATGGATACCCAGACGTATATACTTACATACACAAATACATGATAGACATATATATCTACACAGAACTATGTTGCATATACACATAGATATCCAATACACATACATATATCTACACATATCTATAGCTGAAACTTCTATACCCACATAGATTTCAATTGCATGCATGTATATTTATCTATATGCATACATAAATGTACACATACATACAACTATGTCCACAAGTAGATATATTAATAGGTGTAGATGGTGTGGGTCGTCTACCTTGCCATAAGGAAATCATAAATGAGATAATATGTTGAAATATTATTGGCTATTTGTATGAAATATGGTCAAAATTCTCGTGTGTCTATGTGGTTTTCTACCCCTCTGGCGGTGGGGAAAAAGTGGTAAGTTGTCCTCGCATTTGGTGAACTTTGGTTGGAATTTCTGTCATCCTTCTTGACTTTTAGGTCTCTAGTGCCATCGAGAATCTGGCCTATTGCCTTTTTTTAAAAAAAAAAGTGTTCAACACAATGATAGAGGAGGCCAATGAAAAGGAATCAACATTAATTGTTGTATGGTTTCCTTGTAGTGGTTATGGTGCAAGTATCATCTATCTTAAAAGTCCTCAGATAACAAAGTGAACGTCTATACAAATTTTGAAAATGCATTGTTGGGTGTCATCGTCTGGGTTTATGTTGATCTTCAAGGTGGTTGTGAGTGAGGAGGGAAAGCTTGTGTGAAGGTGCAAGTGCATTTATCGGTTGTGGAATTTTTGTGAATGTGCTTGCTATATTGTATTATCTTTGATAAAGTGTTGTTGAAAGGGTCTATTGTTTCAATTTGCGAAAAGGTTTTGTTCAGAAATGAGCATATTTTTTGATTCGTTTGTCACTACTAATTTTCAACAGGTTGCTCTTGAGAGGGTTTTATTGTTTCTATTTGTGATGGGATTTTGTTGAGAATCAATTTCAAATAAGCTTTTGTTCACAAACGAGTATATTTTTTCATGGGCTTGTGACCGCTAATTTTCCAGAGCGTGCTATTAAGAAGGCTATATTGTTGTAACTATTTGTTATAAGCTTTTGTTCAGAAAGTAGTATATTTTTAGTTGGGAGACCACCCTAGACAGAGAAAACCATGGAACAAAAAAAATGATAGCTAGGAACCCATGCAAAACCATACACACAAAGTGCGAACCTTAAACCAAATAATAGTCATTTTCACAAACAATATAGTCTTTTCTCAACAACACCTTCTCAAAATTAGAATAGCCAGAAAATGACAAGCATAAATAAAATAATATTGTTTTTAACAAACAATATAGCCTTTTGCATACAATGTCTTGAGGGAAATTTAAACAATATATATATGTGTGTGTGTGTGTGTGTGTGTGTGTGTATTTATGTGTATATATATGTATGTATATATATGTATGCACATATATGTATATATGTATATATATATATATATATATATATGTGTTTGTGTGTGTGTGTGTATGTGTATATATATGTATGTGTATATATATAGATATATGTGTATATATATATGTATCTGTATATATGTATATATGTGCATATATATATATATGTGTGTGTGTATATATGGAGATTTTTGTATGTATATATGTATATATATGGATGTGTATAGAATCAACATCATTAATTATTTTATTATGTTCCAACCATAACCAGAAAATGAAAGCCATAAATCAAACAATATTGGTTTCAACAATGACCCAGATGGAGAAAGCTGCAATAGTTCTATTCACTATTTGGCTGTGTTGTGGGTAGTTCTGGACATGGTTGTATGCATGTATAGATTTTTGCATGCTTATATGTAAATAAAAAAATAACCCACGACCCTCTCCCCAGCTCTTGAGGGCTCAAAAAATTGGGAACCCTGACGAAAATCCCAACCAAACTTCCCAAAAAACCAAATAGCAGCTTGCCGCCCTCCACATGCTGCCAAAAACTCTAAAATTGGTATATATGTATATTTGTTTGTATATATAAATGTTCACTCAAAATATTGTGTTCCCAATATGGTGGGGTGGATAGTACATCTTCTTTTCTTTTGTTTGGGTGTTTGTAAGCATGTTTTGTCTTCATTGTAATATTTGTATATGTATATGTGTATATATATATATGCATGTGCAATGGAAAATGTGAAGCTTTTATGGATGGAGATTGGAATGAATGAAGGTACGATGCACAACCATGGGAGCAACGACATTACACTCTTCTTTAAAGTGTACATTGTACTTTCCATTCGTTACACTCTCCATTGAAAACATTTTGTATGTATAGCTACATTTGCAAATACATTTACATTTGCACATGCTTTGGTTGTTGTCGATGGATCACTATTGTAGAAAGTATTTGTGAATGTATAGATTTGTAATTTTCAATTTTTTAACTTTTCTACAATGTTTTAGATTTTACAACTAGCAAATCACTAGGTATGCATCCAATGTATATTGTTGATTGTTATGTCTTAGTAATAACAGTATGGTGGAGAGTGAGTATTTCTTTGGTCTGTTTCATTTTGCATTGCTTGACTATTGATTGATTGTATTATTTCTTTCTTAGCTGGCGTAGACATCCTCATATATTTCTAGGTAGAAAAACCCGTAAATTATTGGAAATTTTTGTCTTCATTCTACTATATGTATATGTATATTTATATGTATATATGCATGTCCAATGAAAAATGTGAAGTTATTTTGGATGGAGAGTGTCATGAAGGAAGAGACGATGCACAATGATAGGTAGCAATAGTAGCATAGTCTTCTTTAAAGAGTGCATTGTACTTTCCATTCATGACACTCTGCATTGAACACAGATTACATATGCATATATACATTTGCAGACACATTTCCATATATGTTTATTTTTCTTATTGTCAATAAGTGACTAAAGAGAAAAGTTTTTGTCTTCATCCAAATTTTTTATTTTCTAATTTTTCCTTCCCTTGCACCATGGTTTTGCATCTATAGGTAAGAAATTTCCATATATTCATGTAATGGATATTTTCAATTCTCATGCCCTGGGTATTATTCCTTGTAGGAACCATGGTTTGATCGCATGATAGAAATTTGTGGAGATAGTTGACCTAATACCATTGAGGAGACTTATTTTTCATAAGAGTATTTAAGTATTAAACTATGTATCATATTATACTTGAGCAATTACTAGTATATGCGACATGGTTTAGCACTAATAATGCTCTCCTAAAAAGAAGTCTTCTCAATGCATGGTGTTACCATTAATTCCATTCAAAAATTTAGTAATGCAATCAATGCATTTCCTTTTAAGTTAGCCATTGCCCCAATGAGATTGATTGGTTGCATTCTTGTTTTTTTATTTGGAGTTTGAAAGCACTTTTAAATACAATGTATATGAATACATACAATTATGTATACATTACGTTGCTATCTGTCTTTAGCTACTTTGTTGCATATTCAATTAGGTTGACCACTATAGTTATGCCATTTCCCTTTAACTTGGTGTTGAAAACCATTTTATTGTGTTGTTAATATTATTACTGTAGGAATCATAGCCTTCTTCAAGTATCAACGCCACATCAAGTATAGATAGTAGAAAGGAAACAAAGCGCGAAAGAAACCAACTTTATTATGCATGCCACAAAGATTGGATTTGTGCAGGTCGGCGAGCCAAGTACTTGCAACAGAGATGTGGTCTAGGCCCAGCTGGCTTACCAACCCATGCCCAAATAGGCACACCACCATTGTAAACAAGCTCGCTAGTAACATTTTCTCACTATTGCCCCCCCTCAACTTCCACCCCTTCACAATTGAACCACACCCATCACTACGGATCTGCTTCTGCAATTCTTGGTTGTACACTACCACGGGCCCTTGTTGGGCATGCCTTGCCAACCACATCTTCGGTAGCCCAACCCTTAGGCAACATGTTTGGTAAACCTTTCTAGATAGCAATGCAATCCTTCCACTGGTGCATTGATGCTTTGTCTGAATTGAAAATTTGTTCTATTTGCAATGAGAGCTATGCTAACATGAGAGTCCAAGCATCCAGTGTTGGTGTTACCTATTTGCATTGTGCTTCTAAAAAAGATGTCCATAGATATAGTCTAGAAAAAAAAAAAGATCCAGAGCCACAACCAGCCGTCCTTGTAAAGCTTACTCAAGTTGAAGAAATGCTTATAGCCAGAGTTGCTCCCATTTTACAAGTAACCCATTCTAGAGGAGGAAAATACAAATATAGTGGCCATACTATAAGCTTCCCACAAGACATCACGAGCATTGCAACTTTGTTGCCGCATCGGCTGCATGATCTTGAAGTTATGATTGTACGAAGAATTGGCATGCAGGGGACAAACTATGATTGCTATGTTGACAAACATAATGTCATGGATGCATTAATTTATAAAATTGAGAATGACCCATACTATAGTGATGTTGCAATAGATTGTGATGATTTAAATTTGTTGCCTTCTACAAGTACTAACATCTTTGATCTATTGCACATAATGGAAGAACCAAGGCATGACCCAAATGAACCAATGGCAACTGTAGTTCAAGTGTTGTTGATGAGGAAGCTGAACTTCAAGAATCTTCATCATTTATTCCGTTGATGCCCAACCCTCCTCGAGAATTGCAGGAAATTAGAGATGCCTTACAAATTAAAGACACTACTCAAAATACCTTGCCTTGGCCTAAAATAAATTCTATCCCTATCAAAGAATATAATACATAAGGGTTATTAAGTATGGCTTTTCCAACATTGTTCCCCACTGGCATGGCAATGCCGCTACAATCAAGAACAATACAAATTCACTTACACGAATATGCCTTGCACTTGATGAGATACTGTGATAATAGATTTGGGGGGCATAGCATAGTTATATATTACATTTATAATTTGATAATGATACATCAAAGCAAACAATCAACATCAGTTTTTATGCAAACAAACTTGGAGGAAAGAATCCCAAAGTCGGTTCTTGCTTTGCGACAATTACTTCGGGATGCACCAGATACCCAGCTAGCGAACTAGCTTGTTTGATTTGGTGCAACCTTGTGAGGAACCTGCTCATATTGGGCCAAGAGCCGACAATAGCTTGCAATAATGATCCACCAGCTTGGTACATCGACTCTTTTCTTCACTTTGAGCTCTACAGATACAAAATGGCTTGATCTACATAGGGTGATTGAACCTCATACCCAATTTGATTTTCCATACTCCCAAACACACTTCACAGGGAACATTGTGCAAAATCCACACATACTAGCCTTGTACATGCACCTGCAATTCACTATTTTTTGTGAAGAGATTATTGAGAAAATTTTCCACACAAAGGACTATTGGTATAGGTATGAGTGGCAACATTGTGGGTCAGCACATGTACATGGTTTCTTGTGGCTCCCAGATGCCCCAAACATGGACATGCTTGATTGGTCCAACCCACATGAGCTTCAACAAGCAAAAAAATTCTTTGATCGCTATGTTTCAACATGGAGCCCTCACGCCCCAGAGAAGCTAATATCAAGGGTCCACCACTCAGCCTTGGATGACCCATGCTTGTTTAATACTACACAAATTTCTTCTAAGGATCCAATGGGGCAATATGAACAGTTGCTAAACACGGTTCAAAGGAATACCAAGTGCACTCAATACACTTTCCTAAGGAAAATAGGATAGCAATTACAATCTTGCTACAAAGCTCCATGGAATACATAGCCATCTTTGACATTAACAACTGACAGTGAGTTAAACAAATAGTACAAACCAACAAGAAATGATGAGTGTGTTAATATGCACAACCCTGAGATCCTTGCAATGTGGCGAACAAATGTTGATTGCCAGCCATTATTGTCTAGAAAATTTGTCCTAAACTATATTTCCAAATATGCATCAAAGTTTGAGAAAAAAATTGAATGCTACATTGATATCTTGCAAAGGCTTGCAAATACAAATTCATCTAGGGATAAAGCATTGCTCTCATACCAAAAATTCATGATGAATTTGGTTGTTGACCATGACATTGGTGTATGAGAAACATGCCATATGCTGCAAAAGTTCCCCCTTCTCATCTCAAGTCAACATTTCTTATCTTTGAATGTTAGCGGGAAAACATTCCATTGGTTGAAAAAAGTTGACAGTGGTGATGAGCTTGTCAGTGCTTATATTCATTCCTACATGCAAAGACCACCTGAAATGGAGGAAATATCCCTTATTCATTCTGCACAACTCTATACATATCAGAAAAACCACAAAGGCCTAGCTTGGCGTGCTCGATCACAACCTGCAATCATCATTGTTTAACCACTTTTCAAGGCCATCCCCCTAGAACAAAGTGATGCCTATGAAACATTTTGTTGGTCAAAATTATTACTATACAAACCTTTTCAAAATGTTGAGGCTGACATAGGGCTTACAAGAGAAACCATAATACAAAATTAGAGGCTACTTTATGTTGTTGGCTATGTCACTTGACAAGTGAACAGACTTACTAACCCCCTTGCCGATGGGGAGGGTAGTGATAGTGAAACCGATGATGCACAGTCTCCGTCGTATACAAATCAATATGAATGGGAGTGGCTCTCTCGATTTGGTGCCACAAACTATGTTTTGACTAGCTACAGCTCTTGGGTCGGTGAGACTTTGACCTGCACCATAGGTGAGACAACCACCATGTTCTAGAGAATCTTCATAGCATTGTTGAACAGTTTGTTTCAACATGTAAATTGCATACAACTGAAGGCACCCTTTGCTCCTTTGCAACACCATCCCTTTGCCATCGACTATCTCCTAAACAAGAGCTTGCTCTGAGAATCATTGAACAACACCACCTTGGACCACCCTCATCGCCTCCACTTTGTATGATTATTCAAGGAACCGTTGGCATAGGTAAATCATTTTGATTGAAAAGATACGAAGAGCACTAAATCAATTGTTGAGTAAAAAACTGAACCATTTGCTTTTTTTGGCACCAATGGGTGTTGCTTCTTACAATGTTCATGCCTCCACAATGCATACTACTCTTTGAATACCAATAAAAGATATGAATCCATTGAAAGCACAACCATTGAACATATTTCAAGAAGACTTCAAACATATTAAGTACATAGTAATTGATGAAATGAGTTTCTTGGGTTCCAAGTTGTTGCTAAAAATAGATAGTCGATTGTGGAAAGCATTCCTTGGAAGACATCTGTAGCCATTTGGTGGTGTCTCTATTAAACTCGTGGGTGACTTGGCACGAATGCACCCTATTATTGATAGGCCTATCTATAGTTCTCAGTCCATAGCACTGGCACTTTTGTACAGTTTTAATATTGTTGTTATGCTTGACACTATCTTTCACCAACATGGACAGTCTGAATCACAACAATAGTTTTGTACGCTTCTTATGAATATTAGAAATTTCCAAGCATCCCTGGTTGATTGGAAACTTCTTATGAATCGAACAAAATCCATGCTTGCATCTAAGCAAAACTAGGAGTTTCATGAGGCTATCCACTTATTCCCAACAAATAGCTTGGTTGCTTTGCACAATACGAAAATGCTACAATAATTAAATGTTCCAATTACAATTAGTGCTACTAAATTTTCCCAACAAAACACACTTGATTATGGTGATGATGAACAACTTCAAGTTGAACTCTTGCTTGCAATTGGTCAACAATTAATGTTGACAACTAATCTTTGGGTGGCAGTTGGCTTGGTCAATGGATCATTGGGTTTAGTGAGGGATCTTGTATATGCTAGGGGTGCTAAACCACCTCAATTGCTTGAATATGTTGTTGAATTCTAGAACTACATTGGGCCAGCATGGGATTAGGACAATCCAAGATTCATCTCGATTATCCCAATCACACGAATCAACCGAAGACAACTCCTGTTGATAATGGCCTAGGCTATAACAATCCATAAATCTCAAGCCTTAACACTAGAGAAAGCTACAATAGATATTGGAACTAAAGAAAGGAAAGGACTAACATTCATAGCTCTCTCTCGTGTTAAATACTAGCAGGAATACACATAAGATCCACCTTTCTCTTTTGACTGGTATTCTAGGCTACATTCCAACAAATGTAATGAACTTTGAATCAAAGAAGAGGATCGTCTCCAAAAATTGTTTGCACTTCCACCATCATGAAATATTTTTTATTTTCATGGTAACTACACCACTTCTCCTTTTCCTTTTCATCTCAATTCTTTCACAGTGCCCTTCATTCCCACTTCTATTTAGTTTACCCAACATTTCAAAGGTTTTATTTATAAAGCATCACTACGAGAAGTTGCTACTCAATTGTTGCTTTGTGTTTCCCCTTCTTGCCAACAACAAACATCAATTATGTAAATTTAACTTTTCTCTCAATACTTTCCTGCACTTTACCGAATAGTGTCACTTCCATAGCTATCACACTTGAATCATTTCTTTCTAACAATTTCATATTCTAACAAATTTAGATTGGGAACATTTCCAGTTGTTACTGCAGATCTTCATAATTGTTAATTCCTTTATGCTCACAAGTTTCCCACTCTGTTCAAGTTGGAACTATATTCTATTTGTATAGAAGGTAAGGCTGTATCTCATTCTTTCCATCTCTTCTTTTGTAATTACATTCAAAATTATTTGTGATAAATGCCACAACTCTAAATAACTTTTTAAAAAGATAATAGTGATTTCACCTTAATAAAATTACCAGGTTCCAGAAGACAATTATATTCAATTTTCCACATATTGTTTGTTTCTCTTTGCAAAAGGTATGCCTGCATCCTGTTTATATGATGTATTTTATTCCATATACATAAGATATTATTTATTACTAACTATACAGCTGTTTATATTTGTTCATCTAAATATTTTGTAGTAATGACACATGTTTGCCGTACTAAACATCTATTTTCTAGGTTGTGTCTAATGATATTTCGTTGACAACATTTTAGATTGCAAATGTATGTACTGAGATATTGATTAAACTCATGGACAAAAAATTTCCCTGCTTAGGGGTTTGGTGAGAATCCATGACGCTTGATGCCATAATGTGGAAGGGTGAAAAGCAATCCTCCCTTGTTCTCTCAATCTTCCAATTGATTCCCTACACAAGGTATGCCTACATTTTATTTTCTTGCACTCTTCTACTCCACCTTCATTGTATACAATTTGTTATGAATTATATGTCTTTATATTTTTTGATTGATTTATCGTCTACCAATGGTATGTATTTAGTAGACTAAATTTTTCATTATTCATTCATGTTTGCAACCATACTCAACCTAAACAATCATCATGCATGGACCTTTCAACACTTTTAGAGCTTGTATTAAGTAGTGGCCTAGAAATTGCTTTCACCATTGATGCCAATGGTGGAAAATTTATTTTTCCTTTCTTGGGGGTTTGGTGAGAGTGCATGACGCTCCATGACCCAATATGGTAGGGTGGACATCAGGTGTTTCTTTCTTATGTTGACAATGCATTCTGTGACATGCACTAGGTATGTCTAAGTTTTTTTTAGTTCATTCCTCGCATTACAAGTACATAGCAAATTGTATGTTATAAAATAATCATCTTTGATATCTCTTGGTTTACATGTTGTCTATGAATTAGAGATGACCACTGGACTAATATTCACACTTTGTTCTTACTCTTCCAGATCATACTTGAGCCATAATGTCGATTCCAATAATTTTACTTATACTCATTAGTGGCCAAAACATTTCTTATACCATTGATCAAAGTGGTAGGGTGCACATCAGCCCTCGTTTTCTTGTCTACCTACTAGAATGTAGCACATGCACAAGTATGCTTAAATTTTACTTATTTCATGCCTTACATTACATTTGTATTGTGTATTTCATACTATACATTATAGAGCTCTTTAAATCTGCTGATTTACATATTCTCTGTCAAATACAGATGTTCACCATACTAAACTTCACATTTTTTGTTATTTTCCCAAACCATACTCCAGTTATAATGCTCAATTTGATAAACTAATTGCAAAATTAGTTGCAATGGTCATATGACAGTTAGGTCCTAATATACTCTATGTTTATTGTGATAAGCAAAATCCATTCCAACCTTCATTAGAGTGGTCGAGAATGTATATTCTTTCTCGGGGGTTTGGTGACAGTCCATGAGGCTGCATGGCCCAATATGGAAGGGTGGAAACCAAGTCTCATTTTGTTGTGTTTTATTTTATATATCTTATGTACACATCTCTATGTTTCTGACATAAGATTCAAATAAAATTTCATATGTTTCAGTCTATGGTTGTGATGGAATAAAATAGTTAATGTTAATCCATTTTCTCTTAGGTTCCATTAGAAATTGCTATTGATGGGGTCCTCTTCAAAAGGCTATGTTCTTTCAATTTTCAAAACCATTTTGTTGAGAAAAGATCAAAAATCTTATTGATTATTGTTCTCTGTCTTATCCTACATTCTTTTATTTTCGATAGGGTTCTCCTATACACGCTATATTATTTCAATTTCTCATAGGGTGTTGTTGTAAAGCCAATATTCTTTCAATATTTGATAAGGTTTTGTTCTAAAACGAGTACATTTTCATTGTTCAAACAAATGCTTCTTTTATACAATATATGTTAAAATAGTTTGATTTATGGCTTCTGGTTTGTGGTTATGGTTGCAATGGAATAAAATAGTCAATCCTATATGCTTTGTGTTAGCTTCAATTAGGCATTGTTGATTCCAGTTCTGTTGCTTAATCTATATTGTTTCATTTTGTAGAAGGTGTTGTTGGAAATGCTCTATTTTATGGGTTTCATTTTTTGGTTATGGTTGGAACAAAATAAAATAATAAATGTTGTTCATTCTATGTTTAGTTACATCATGTATTATTAATTATTGCTTTCTTATGCTATATTGAGTATATTTTAATATCAATATATATATGTAAAAATTAAATTGTTCAGGTTATGGAGTTTTTGTTGATTATTATTGTATAGCTCGGGCTATATTTTGTCTTTCTGCATCTGAGTGGTTGTTGAAGCCAATCTTGTTTGATTTATGGCTTTCATTTTTTGGTTATGTTTGGAACATAATAAAATAATTAATGCTATTGATTCTATATTTGGTTACCTTAGGTATTATTCATTATTGTTCTCTGCCTTGTTGCTTCCTTCATTTGGTGCTCTTATTAGTTAGTCTTTTATAGTTTTTCTTTCTCTCTCTAGTGCTTTCGTCATTCTCACTCTCTACCTTGCGCTTTATTATTTCATCTCTAAATTGTTTGTTGTATTTCCTCTTCTACAATGTTCAATCCACTATCTATCCCTATGTCATTCTCTTGTATGCGTCTTCCACAATAGATTCTGAACTCTCCCAACCTCATTGCTTGCATGTCCCCTCCCTTTCCTGTACATCTCTACCTATCGGATCATCGTTGTGTGTTTCTACATGGAATTGCTAGTTTTAAACATTTAAAAGATTTTAATGATCACCTTTGTTGGCACAAGTGGTGTTCAACCCATTGAAAACCTTCAATAGTTTTGGTTGCTCCTCCCTATCTGATGGAAAACATAGTCCCCACGTGGAAGACTTTTGGTAATTTTCCTCTTAAATTTTATTTGTATGTGGTCTTCAAAAGTGTACAGTGTTGGATATTGCAAACATGTAGAGTGCAAACTCATTACAAATGCCTTGTCTTTTTATTATTTGGAAAAAAAATTGGGCCACTAGGCTATAACATAAAAGTCATTACTCATATGTGGGATTTTAGATAGCAAAAAATATTTATGTATACCATTAAAAAAAAAAGGTACTCCATTACTCCATGCTTTCTCAAGGGTCAATAAGGAATTTAAAAGTTCTATTTTTTCATATGTTTTTCATTACATGAGGTCCATTGGTAGATCATTTAGCAATGACATTGTTTGTGCGAGAAATATCTCAATGGAGAAGTGATAGCTTCAAATCAACTATACACCCTCTTTTAGGGATCCAAACACGATTGAAACAAAACCTCTGAATGAGGAAAATAATCATGCTCCATTACCAATAGGCTCATGTTATGTTTGCAATAGAGAGATGGAGAGATATGGATAGAAAGAGGGAGAGATTGAGGGGGGGAGAGTGAGATAGAGAGACATGGGTAAGAAGATAGTGAAAAAATAGAGTAAGACATAAAGAACAAAGAGAGAGGACCTGAGAAAGAGAGGGATATACAAAGAGGGAAGAGGGAGATAGAAAGACAAAGAGAGAGAGAGGTGTGGAAGGTCAATTAGGGAAAATTTTTGTCTTTTCTTTGCATACATTTATGTAATACATGGGGTCAATTGACAAGGCACTTAACAAATGATGTTATTTGTTCAACAAAAATCTCAATGAAAAAGTGAAAAGATAAAGATAGAGATATGATTTAGAAAAATGAAAAATATGTCGTCCCATGATCACATTCACACTCATGAGTTGACATAGCTCTTTTATGGTAATTTAAATTTTGTGCACTTTTACCTGTTCAGTGTTAATGTTGTTCTAGTTTAGTGGGATAGTAATGTAACTGCAAAATTAATTGTGGACTCCCACTACCTGTCAAATCTTTTCCTTTTTAGTTGTTATATTATTTCTCACAATCACATGTTATTTACAAAAATCATCAACTTCTACTTAACAATAGTTTCCACCATTTTTTAACCTAAAAATATTGATTTTCCTTCTTATCTAGTTCTCATTGATATCCTTGAACTCTCTAAAAAGTTTGAAGACATGAAGTTTATGAAAGTAAGAAAAATAAAGTCCATGCTTTCCTATATAATTAATCAATAAAATATACATAATATAGGAATTTTCTAAGCTTGATCCACTAGATCAAATATATCATTATGAATCAAATTTAATATCCCTATAGATGCAGTGTTTAAATAAAAATTAACCCAACTAAATGTAAATTCTTATTTATACAATATTTTTTAGGAAATAATCAATTAATCCCTCTACCACATTTTTAATATTCAAAGCCCTTAGGGATTTCTCACCAATAATTCTCATACATTCATGTCATAGCATTGTCTTAGATCTACAAGAAGATTAAGATCCCCTATTTTTGGAGTCTCTAACTATTCCATTCTAGAGTGCTATCATCTAAAAAAAATAGACTTCTAGAACAAACTCCATGATGCAAAACCATGGTTTCACTCACCATCTTGTATCTATTCCTTTTGAAGATAACTTGCATATTAGAATCATTCAACTTATAGAAAGAAGGTTTCTAACCCAACCGATAATGTTTAGAATATTTGAGATTGTTTTGATCCTTCCTTCTCCAAATATGAGCTTAAATTTTCCTCATCTAATGATCTTGAGATAATATTTATCTCCTAAATATACACATGTCCGCCATCAAAGATCTCATAAACTAGGAACCACTCCTATTTGGAGTCATAAGAGAAAATGATCTATAATTAATAAGACATGCAACCTCATATGCATGCTTATAAAGACATATGACAAAGTATCATCTGAACCATCATTGGAGGCCCTTAGTTTAACTCATCATCTAAATAATTACTTATTCTTGTTGTTGTCTCTTCAGATGTTATTAAACATTATATAGTTCCAACATTTCACCTTAAATTCTCCATGATACATAGAGTTCCCTACACTTTTCATGCTTTTCCTTTTGATTTCCCTCCTTATATCTATAGGATGAAGTCTCATAGAAAAACATATTTGTTAGAATTTAAATTTTTCTACCCCATCTCCATAGAAAGAAAAAACCCACCATAACATTATTCTTTAGCTTTGAGACACTACTACTAATTTTTCCATCATGAGATTACCCCAATTATTTGGTAAGGAACATAAGAGGGTTATGGACTTATCCTCATCATCAATTTTTTGTACACATCTACAAATACCAAAAAAGTTCACTAAGGTATTGAACTACTTTAGGTATATTTTCACTAAATCACTATCACCATATTCAAATAAAAATTATTCTTTATAGAAAAATCTTGTTAATAAAAGAATTTGTTTAATACAAATTCCAAAATTTCCCCAAGCCTCATTCAATAAGTATCTCTCATAACATTTAAAAGCATTAAATCTACAAGGAATATCCAAATGAGGCTCCTTGATTTTTTGAAATAAATTACTAGTCCTCATATTTCATGTTGAAAGGTTTTTGGTCCCTAATAGAAACCTATACATCTCTATCAATCAAATCATGCATACTGATCTTCCAAAAATCAAATTTGTATTCCATTAGACCTATGCACCTCTATTCTTCAAGTACTAGTCATCTTTATCTTCTAAAGAAATAGAATTAAAAAAAGAATCCCACTCAAACAAAGATTAATGTGAGTTGGTCCCTATGTACCTAATAGATCTAAGTAGCTAGCTAGACCTTAATGAGCCAAATGAAAGAGAATATATAAAATAATTCCTACTTAATATTATGATGAGAGGTTTGCATATTCCAACCTACACAAATTTCAACGGAGTAATAAAAGAAACATTTAGAAAAAAAGAAAAGAATATGTAATAGATGGAGAAGAATAAGGCAACCAAAAAAAAGAGATAATATTGATATACCATATGAAAACTCTTTTGAGATAAAACCTAACTTCCAAAGAATCAAAATATTTTTATTAACTACAACTTAAAATACATTTAGAATCTTAGAGATGGATAAGAGATCAACACTCTTGATGCTAGAGGAAATATGAGAGAAAAATAATGTAGAAAAAATCATCTAAGACATCAATATATAGGTCAAGAAGATCTATGAAACATGGATAAATGGTTTTTGAAAACTATGGAGTTAAACCATGAGAAAAAATTCAACACCCAAATTTTCATGGTCCAAGTCCACACCCAAGTCCAAAAAGTGCCCCTCCTAACATAGAATGTAACTTCACATTTTACTAGTTTGACCTCTATAACCATGAGACCTAAGTGTATTTCATAAGAACACTACCACAAAACATTAATTACACTTAAACGCCTCTACACTGGCTGTAAATAGTCAATAAAAATGCTAGTCCAAGTACACTAAGTAACACCCAAATCGGTAAATCTTACAATAAACTAAGGTTCTTCATGTAGTATAGCGTGCCACTATGAAATCTACTTCATTCCATTCAAGTTGGATGACATTTTCCATTTGAGCCAGATACCTACAATTTGTAAATGTTAAATAATTCTAAGTAGACCTAGAATTTACAAAGAGTACAACACACCTAGTCCATTAGTCCTAATTACTTGAGCTGATCATTTTAAATAATTTTATTGTTTCTCATTGCCTTGCACACTAAATACTTTTTATTGAAAATTAAGAATATCGTATTTCAAGACAAATGCTAGGTTATTAGTTCACATCATATTATATCATCAAACTTCATTTACATTATATCAAACCTTACACCATCACTTTCACAAATAGATTCTACAAAATTGATTATCATAGAGACATCCTACATCTTTTTTTGGTGTGTGTTTAAAGTTACTCATTGGCTTTAACATATTTTCTAGATTTATAGCAACATTAAGATATTTTTGCATTACTAGAACTAAACTGGACAAGGAGGACAAGACGATAGAAATTACCCTTATTCAAGACTAAAATAAACTTTTTATACATATCTAAAACAACTCAAACTAATTTTTTTGGTAAGTAATTACATTTTACAGTTGATTGTCTTTCATTCTCTCAATTTTTTATTTATTTACAATCTTAAAGATCATTATTATTTGAATATTTTATTTCCCTAAAGTAGCAAACATACATGTGGATGCAAATATAACACTTCAATAATGACGTGATAGACACAATACACTTATTTAAAATTTCCACGATTATAAGCATATTCCAACGTTCCTTGAGTTGAAAACCTGGGAACATAATTTTGCCGGCTTGATAGATTTTAATAACGAAAACTTATAAGCAATTGAAATGAAAATGCTATATATTTTATTGAATGCTGATTCATATCATTGTCGTTTCAATCAGAAGGTTGGTTCTTGCAAATTTTTATATTCACTAAGAACTAATGACAAAAGGACGGTAGAAGGCCTTGTGTGTACTCTAGTGCAGGCCATGGAGTCCGTAAATTATGCAAGCCTTGACTTAATTCCTAGTTCAGTCAGGCCGGCAATTCGATTTGTGCCTAGAGATTATCGTGGTCGCAGCAATGAGATTGTATAGCTTTTTTTTTCTATAAATAAAGCAATGAATTCTATGCAGAAGTGTTGGGAGATCATATCAAGCCCAGTAAACATGTCAGTTTTGCAGCAGCTTGTGGTCTTTCTTCTTTGCTCTTCCTTCACCGTTTATGCGACAACCAATCATGAAGTCAAGGTAAGCTAGCCAGCCATTTACAAATCCTGAAGTTTTAGATTTATGGCATAATATTTCATCACCAGCAATTTATCGAAGGAAAATTCACTGTTAGCAATTCATCATCATTAAAAATTTACTGTCAAGTAAAACTCACCGCCAGTAATTCACCTTAATATTTTTAATAAAATCAAAGTTTTACTGGCGATGAATTTTACTTGGTGGTGAATCTTCTGTTGATGAATTTTCCATGACGGTGAATTGATGATGGTGAATTTTTCTTCGGTGAATTACTGACGATGAATTTTCCTAAAGCCCAGCTAAACATATAAGATACTGTATTTTTAGGTCTATAATGTAGATCAGCAATGCAGAAATACTCACAGTTAATGGCTTGAATTGCAGAATTACATCGTGTACATGGGGGAAAAATCCCATCCAACTGCAGAAGCGACAATCTCAGCAAATCATGACCTCCTTGCGAAAGTAAGGTCTACAAGGTATAACCCATCAATGAAAAAACATATTTTAATTTAAGCTGTGAATGTACTCGTCTGCATATTGTTTTCATTGTATATTGTCTTTGAACAGAGACGGAGCAAATGGAAGTGTATTGCATCATTACACAAAAAGCTTCAGAGGGTTTTCTGCATTGCTAACTCCAGATGAAGCTGCTGCTCTATCAGGTAAGTAAGCAAGGTCACATAGATGCAGAGAATATCTGGTGTAAATTTGAGATCTGCTAGATGAAGTCTTTGTTTAACCACTGTGATGTCTGCAAAAATGGATGAGGTAGTTTCGGTCTTTGAAAGCAAAACATGGAGCGTGCACACAACGCGTTCTTGGGAGTTTCTGGGCATAGATAAGATATATTCTGGAGCTAACAACGATGCGTATGATTATTCGAGAGCTCAGGCAGATGTTATTGTAGGAGTCATTGATACAGGTAAGTTTCGGGCAGCATGGTGGTGAGAACAACCTGGTTCAAAATTTCTTATAAAGTAAACTAGAACTCTTAAATTTAGTTAGCATGATAATGTTTTTGCTTACAGAAAACAATGTCATGTAGGTGTTTGGCCAGAATCAAAGAGCTTCAGTGATAAGGGCTTGCCACCAGTTCCAAGTCGTTTCAAGGGAATGTGCCAGACTGGGGAGAAGTTCAGTGCCTATAATTGTAACAGGTGAAGTATAAATAATATGGAGGCCAGTAAGAAACTTAAAAAGCTTATTATCACATACATGTGAGCTGACTAGAAACTGAAAAACTAATGCAGGAAATTGATCGGTGCACTTTTCTACTCGAAGGGATTCGAGGCCGAAAATGGGCCACTGGAATCGTTTGGACAGACGTTCTTCCGTTCTGCGCGTGACTCAGACGGGCATGGAAGCCACACTGCCTCCACTGCAGCAGGAGCAGTTGTGCAATATGCAAATGAATTGGGCATTGCACAAGGTACTGCCATGGGAGGAGTTCCCGGTGCTCGGCTCTCCATTTACAAAGCTTGTTGGTTCAATGACTGCAGCGATGCAGATTTGCTTGCTGCCTTTGACGACGCCACTGAGGACGGAGTGGATATAATATCCATCTCAATAGGGTCTACTTCAGAAAGCTTTTTCACCGATTCAATAGCACTAGGATCTTTTCATGCATTCAGTAAAGGCATCCTTGTTTCGGCTTCCGCTGGAAACAGTGGATTACCTGGATCCGCTATCAATTTGCCTCCTTGGATTTTCACAGTTGGAGCCTCTTCCATTGACAGAAGATTAACCTCCAATGTAGTTCTGGGAAACAACATGATCTTGGAGGTAGTTCTTAAATTATTTTCCTCTCTAAGCAGTTGGATTGTTCGAACCCAAGAACCAAATTTTATATTAGATCTCTACAGATAAAACTCAGATTTCTCTTGCTATTTGAAGGCTCAGAGGCAGAGGAGGAATTTTCACACAGAGTAAAAATTAAAATATAAAATATTAATATTTTCTCAACACATAGAGCTGCTGCTCGTAATTTTCTGTTTGCTCGCATTCACATTCCTCTGTTAAGAATAAATTACAATTACAAAATATATGCTCCAGGTAAAAAGTCACGTGAAAGATTTTCACGGATGAGAGGGAACGAAATTACAATTTTTCAAAATCACCTAACTAATTTTTCCCCCGTCAAAATGCATTTAATACAATGTCCTTTTCATAATATTCAAACTTAAATATTAATTCTTTCGTACTCCGAAACTTTTTGGCGGTGGCGGCTTTCTCCATAGTTCCCCGCGGTATCGCGATGGTTAAAAACTTTATTGCGATATTGCGGGCAGCGGTTAGTTGACGGCCCGGTAAACTGCGGTAAACACCAGGCAGTTAAAATAAAGCAAACTTCTACAGAGTCTCCCGTGATATCGCGATGAATATTTTATTGATTGCGATATAGCGGGCATTGGCTGGAGTGACGTCAGGCGGTTGAAATAAAACAAAAAGACTACGGAAGTCTCCCGCGGTATCGCAATGGCTAATTTATTGATTGCGATATAGCGGGCAGTGGTTGGCGGGGACGGCGGCAATTAGGGTTAATATTCCAACACTCCCCCTTAAGCATAACTGCGCTGTCCACCATGCCCAATCTGTTCCTTTGAAAAATAAAATTATCTCTTCCCAGCGGCTTTGTAAAAATATCTGCATTTTGTTCTTCTGATCTGCAAAATTCTAAAAATATATCACTATTATTAATTAATTCTCTGATAAAATGATACCTGGTATCAATGTGCTTGCTTCTCTTATGAAAGACTGAATTTTTCGAAAGAGCTATGGCTGAATTGTTATCACAGTAAATTTTTGTTGCCTCCATTTGATCATTTTGCAATTCTTTCAAAATTCTTCTCATCCATACTGCTTGACATGCTGCACTTGTGGCTGCCACATACTCTACTTCAGCTGATGAAAGACAAACTATTGGCTGCTTCTTTGAAGACCATGAGACAACTCCAGTCCCAAAATTAAATACATAACCAGACGTGTTTTTTATATTATCAATGCTGCCAGCACAGTCACTGTCTGTGTATCCTATGAGTTTGAACTCATCTAAACTTGAATATTTGATGCCAAAATTTCTTGTTCCACTTACATACCTTAAAATTCTCTTCCCAGCTTTCTAATTGGTGTCTTTTGGTGTTTCCATAAACTTGGAAATCAAACTTACTCCATGCATAATATCTGGCCTTGTGGCTGTGAGATACATGAGACTTCCAACAAGCCTCTTAAACAAAGTTGGATCAACATTAGACCCTCTATCATCCTTGCTTAGTTTCAGACCTGTCACTGTAGGTGTTGGTGCTGGTTTGCACTTCATCATATTAAACCTTTTCAAAATGTCATTTGCATATTTTGACTGTGAAATAAAAATACCATTTTCATTTTGATTCACTTCAATGCCTAAAAAGTATTTCATTCAGACCTAAGTCTGTCATTTCAAATTCTTTCTTCATGTCTGCCTTGAACAGATCAATTGACAAATTTCCAGTGAAAATTAAATCATCCACATATAAGCATACTATTAGTATTTCACCTTCTTCATTCATTTTTGTATACAGTGTGGGCTCACTGCTACATCTATTAAATCCATTCAGCAAAAGATAACTGTCTATTCTGCTGTACCAAGCTCTTGGGGCTTGCTTCAATCCATACAGTGCCTTTTTCAATTTGTAAACTTTGTCTTCTTGACCCAAAACTTCATATCCAGATGGTTGTTCCACATAAACTTTTTCTTCTAAATAACCATTTAAAAAAGCTGACTTTACATCCATTTGAAATACAAACCACTTATTCTGAGCTGCTAATGCTAAAATCATCCTTATAGTATCTAATCGTGCTACAGGTGCAAATGTCTCATTGTAATCAATTCCAGGCTGTTGTGAATAGCCCTTTACAACCAATCTTGTTTTAAGCTTCTAAACTTCATCTTTTTCATTCAATTTGGTTTTATAAATCCATTTCACTCCAATTACATCTTTGTCTTTTGGAAGACTGACTAGTTCCCATGTCTGATTCTTTTCAATTGCTTCAATCTCTTCATCCATAGCACTTACCCATTTATCATCTTTGACTGCATCTTCAAAATGAATTGGATCTTCTATTTGAGAATAAAATGCACAAAGAGAAATCTGATCTGAATTATTCTCACCTTCATTTTGCTCATATATATCTCTTATGCTTTTGATTTTCTGTCTTCTCAGACTTGCCAATGTAGGATTTGACATATCACTTAAACTTGTGGAATGTGGACCTGATGGTCTGCTGTAGATGGTGTTTGTTGTCCTCTTGTTGGACTGCTTCCTTGAATGCATGAGGCTGTTCTTACAATCGATGCTGGTGTCACTTGTGGACTACTTTGCTGAGCTTGAATGGGAGTGGGAGGAGTCACAATAGTTGGAATATTTGTTGATGCTGGAACTTCATTCTCCTCTTGAGGTATACTAGCTGAAATATTGACTGTCTTCTCTATACTTCCATCCCATGCTTCATCTTCTACAAATTGTACATCTCTGCTAATTATAACTTTCTTTGTTGTTGGATTATAAAGCTTATAAGCTTTGGATTCTTCACTATATCCAACAAATATACATTTTTCTCCTTTGTTATCTACCTTCCTTCTCAATTCATCAGGCACATGTGCATATGCTACACATCCAAATACTCTCATGTGAGTAACACTATGTTTTCTTCCTGTCCATGCTTCTTCAGGTACTATATTCATGACACTTTTTGTTGGACACCTATTCATTATATAGGCTGCACAAGAAATTGCTTCTGCCCAATATTCATTTGACAAGTGTTTGGCTTTCAACATACTTCTAGCCATTTCCATGATTGTTCTGTTTTTCCTTTCAGCTACTCCATTTTGTTGAGGTGTGTATCTAGTTGTGAATTGCTTGTGAATTCCATGATCTTTGCAAAAATTAAAAAATTCTCTTGAAATATATTCACCACCTCTATCTGTTCTTAACACTTTAATATAATAACCACTCTGTTTTTCAACCAAATTCTTGAACTGATGAAACAGATCAAACACCTCATTTTTCTGCTTTAGAAAATAAACCCATGTTTTCCTTGAATAATCATCAATGAATGTCAGAAAATAAAAACTACCACCTATTGAAGGTGTTTGCATTGGTCCACACAAATCTGAATGAATAATTTCCAAAGGGGCTTTTGCTCTAGTTGACTTTCCTGCTGGAAATGATTCTCTATGTTGTTTTTCTTAAAATGCACCCTTCACATACCCTTTCTGGTTTTTCTATTAAAGGTAGTCCCTTGACCATGCCTTTCCTATGAAGTAGATTTAAACCTCCAAAGTTGAGATGACCAAATCTCAGGTGCCATAACCAATTTTCATCTTTTATCTCAGCTTGAAAGATTGTCTGCACTACTGCTGTAGTTTCTTCTCTACCCACTTGTGAATTCATTAAGTGTTGTGCTTGAGCATAATTTATATTCAAATCTGGCCTTATCTTTAAGGGAAACATTCTGTTGTTTGTCATTCTGACTTTTGCAATAAGTTGGTTGCTTGGGTATTTGTCTAAAATTGTGCATGACCATTCTTGAAGGTTACTCTATACCCTTTTTGAACCGGTTGCCCTACACTCATTAAGTTATGTTTCGACTAAGCACAAAATACACATCTGAAATATACTTTTTCTCCCCCTGTTTAGTTAGAATATTGACATCTCCTTTTCCTTTGACTGACACTTTGTTGTCATTACCCAATGTAACATCAGACTTTACATTCTCATTTAAACTTGAAAACATTTTTAGATTCCTTGTCATATGATTGCTACAGCCTGAATCTAAAAACCATACATCTTTTTTATTTGCTTGAGCAACATTACAAGCTAAAAACATTGTTCTCTTATCTGAATCCTGATTTTGACCTTCTCTTGAAAAATTTGCATTTTGTCTATTATTATCATACTGCTTCTTTCTACACTCATTCATATAATGCCCATATTTTTTTACAGTAGTGACATTGGACTTGAGATTTATCATATCTTTGATTTTGTGACTGATTCTATGTTGGGTTTTGACTTGAGCCTTGATTGCTACATCTTCCACTTGAGTTTGATAAACTGTATCTTTCACCTCTGTAAAAGTTTCTTCCTCTTCCTCTTGATCTACCTCTGCCTCTTCCTTGACTTACTGAAGCTTGAGTTCTGAAAGCATGCTCCAGTGATGTATCTGCTGACCTTTTCAGCCTTTGTTCATGAGAAATTAGAGATGCATACAGCTCATCAACTGAGAACTATGAGAGATCCTTTGTCTCCTCTATAGCAACTACAACCGGTAGAAATTTTGTGGGCAAACTCCTTAAAACCTTTTCAACAACTCTGATATCTTCCAGATTCTCTCCATGAGACCTAATTTGATTAACCACCCCAATGACTTGGGTGTAGAATGAATCTACAGATTCATTGTCCTTCATACATATTGTTTCAAAATCTCTTCTCAGCATTTGTAGCTTTGTTGTTTTAACTTTTGCCATGCCTTGATAGGCTGTTTGAAGTATGTCCCATACTTGTTTAGACTTTGTTGCTGCTGAAATCTTTGGAAAAATGCTCTCATGTACAGCTTGAAACAGATAAAATAAAGCCTTTGAGTCTTTCTTCCTTGTGTCCTTCAATAAGTCTTTCTCTGCTTGTGTTAAAGCATTGTATGCTACTGCATCTGCTGGCTCTGCAAATCCATTCTCTACTAAATCCCATATAGCCTGTGAGCTAAATAGTGCTTTCATTGTAATTGACCAGTACTCATAATTCTTCCCATTACACTGTGGAATTTGTGGGTTTGTCAAGCTTGTGCTTGCTGCCATTTTTGAAATTTACCCAGATAATCTGCTTTGATAAAATTAACTTTGATAATCAAACTTGCTCTGATACTCGAACTTGCTCTGATACCACGTGAAGGCCCAGAGGCAGAGGAGGAATTTTCACACAGAGTAAAAATTAAAATATAAAATATTAATATTTTTTCAACACACAGAGCTGCTGCTCGTAATTTTCTGTTTGCTCACATTCACATTCCTCTGTTAAGAATAAATTACAATTACAAAATATATGCTCCAGGTAAAAAGTCACGTGAAAGATTTTCACGGATGAGAGGGAACGAAATTACAATTTTTCAAAATCACCTAACTAATTTTTCTCCCGTCAAAATGCATTTAATACAATGTCCTTTTCATAATATTCAAACTTAAATATTAATTCTTTCGTACTCCGAAACTTTCTTGCGGTGGCGGCTTTCTCCATAGTTCCCCGCGGTATCGCGATGGTTAAAAACTTTATTGCGATATTGCGGGCAGCGGTTAGTTGACGGCCCGGTAAACTGTGGTAAACACCAGGCGGTTAAAATAAAGCAAACTTCTACGGAGTCTCCCGTGATATCGCGATGAATATTTTATTGATTGCAATATAGCGGGCATTGGCTGGAGTGACGTCAGGCGGTTGAGATAAAACAAAAAGACTACGGAAGTCTCTCGCGGTATCGCAATGGCTAATTTATTGATTGCGATATAGCGGGCAGTGGTTGGCGGGGACGGCGGCAGTTAGGGTTAATATTCCAACACTATTTCCAGGGAGAAGCAGTAAATCCTCTCAGGCTAAATAGAATAACTGGCGTTGTAGCTGCAAGCAGCTCTGCTGCCCCTGGTATTACTAATGCTAATGCAAGGTAAAATATGCCTTTAAGATTATTAGTGTTACTGTTCATCATTTGATGATAATTCTATGCTGCTCAAGTGAATGCTTCTCATGCCATTGAATAAATAACAGCTTTTTCCTGGAGAACACCCTTGATCGTACAAAAGTTAAGGGGAAGATAGTGGTGTGCACAATTTCTAGCCCAGTGGATAATAGAACTCTAAAGAGCGTAGTTGTACAAGAAGCTGGAGGAGTGGGTATCATAGTGGTCGATCCCATTGCAAAGGATGTTGCATTTCAATTTGTAATACCTGGAACAGAAGTAGGACTAGAGGGAGGGCAACGGCTTATGGCATACTTGGCCTCAGAAAAGTAAGTAATTCACAATTCATTCTGTGTTTGTTTCCCTTATAATGACAAATACCCTGATGAGCTAAGTCTTTCTCTAAATGGGTCTATGTTTTCTAATGATATGCACTCATTTTTTGATTTCAATGGTCAGATACCCCACTGCAAACATTAAACAAACCTCCACAGTTTACGATCGCATTAATCCAGGGCCTAGATGGCTGTATTTTCTTCTTTAGGTTCCAACGTTCTAACCCCAGACATCATCAAAGTGAGTCATTTACAACTCTATTTATTCCTCCGAATTTCGGTCCCAAAGCTGACTTTATGAACAATAATTATATAAGCTAATGTATTTTATATATGGGTACCAGCCGGACATTACAGCACCGGGACTGAACATATTGGCAGCATGGTCACCTGTAGCAATAAGCGACGCCGGTGGTCGATCAGTGGATTTCAATATAATTTCAGGTACATCAATGTCCTGCCCACACGTATCCGGTGTAGCAGCTCTGATTAAATCTCAACACCCTACATGGAGCCCTGCCGCAATTAAATCTGCGATAATGACAACAGGTGACTGATCAGTTAATCATGAATTTCTCAGATAACTAAAACAACAATTTTGCAACATATTATTATTAAAGATCAATTTTTTATTGTGGAGCAGCATTAGTGGTGGACAAGAACAATAATCTCATTCTGAGAAGCCCTCTCGGGAATTCCACGGGGCCATTCGATTATGGATCAGGGCATATCGATCCTGTGGCGGCCTTAGACCCTGGGCTCTTCTATGACTACGATGTCAAAGACGTGATCAACTTCCTGTGCAGCAATGGAGCCACGCCTGCTCAACTTAGCAATCTGACAGGCTATGCCACAAGTTGTGAAGTAAACCCACCGCCTGCATACGACTTGAACTACCCCTCCATTGGAGTGGCAAACCTGAATGGAATAGTAACAGTTCACAGGACTCTCACAAGCTGTGGAGGTGGATATTCTGTTTACCAAGCAGTTGTTCAGCCTCCCCCCGGCGTGGATGTTGAAATTTATACCGGAAAGCTTTACTTTAACAAAGCAGGACAGAAGATTTCCTTCGCAGTAAAATTCACAGTGAAGGAGGCGGCTTCTAAGTTTGTGTTTGGCTCGCTAACGTGGAGTGATGGTAAACATAAGATCTACACTCCAATTGCTGTCAATCCAACTTCTGTTTAGTCGAATTATCGGGAACATTAAATGTTTATATATTCATGTGCTATCTTCGCGATTGACAGATGGAATAAGGCCCATCGAGGGTTTTTTTTTTTTGTCGCGTAAGTTTTCAAAGATTATTTTATTGGGGTGTTATTTATATTGTTGATCAAGTTTCTCATTTGTGATCATTTACCCCTAAAAAAGAGTATAAAATTATTTGTTAATTTTGTTTTAAATTTATATAATTAAAGATTTGTGGGTTATTTTAATTAATTTATTTATAATAGGTTGATTATATAATAATAGATTAATATAAATATCTTAAATATATTTATCGACATAAATTGAGAAGTCTTAAGGTGTCTATATTAAATTTGGCATTTAAGATAGATAGGCTCATTAACATCAATATGTCTCGACATCTTTTAGATAGATATATTATCTATCATAGTAGCATTCATAGATGTAGCGAGTAAAATGATAATTTAGCCTCTATTTATTTTTTCGTGTTCCTATAAAATAATATTTCTTTTGAAAAATAAGGAAGCATATCATATTCATTTTTTTTAATTCAAGGGGTAAACGCTTTTGACCGGAGCTATGAACCGGATACAACCATTCAACAATAACACCCCAACGGGGTTTGAACCTTGGTGGCAAGAACAACAATGCCACCTATAAACCATCACACCATGCCAATACCGGCAGCATATCATATTCATTGAAATACATAACACGCATGATATTTATTAAGCATTATTGAAGCATTTCATATTCATTTAAATGTGCAAATTTACATCTTCAAATTATATAGACATGAAACCCTATCCTCAATAAATATTATTAGCTCTCCAATATTAGTCAATTTTGAAAATGAAGACTCCAAGCACAAATCAAACCATCATTTTCAATAATTCATTAATAAATGAGCCAAGTTACTGATAATTATTTCAAAATAAAATGAATATATCTAAGGAAAAATATAGAAAAATACATAGATGGATTTGTAGTACTTAAAAATACCTTTCCAATGTCTATAAGAATTTCAAAATTGGATGTCATGTACACAAGATATGACCCATCAAAAAAACATAAAGAAAATGGACTTCAAACTTAAACAAAAATAAACTCATAGAAAAATAAATCTTAAAAATATATTTATGCCACTATAAAGTTGTTAAAATGATCTTTTTGATGCTTATAAGATCATAAAATCCTTTAATACATAGGTGGAAAGTTATGCCTCCTAAGAAAAATCTCCTATTTTAGAAAAATGAAATGAGGGATGCCACTATTCTAGTGGTGAGTATTCAGATTTTCATCCAAGATCATGATAAAAAAAACCTTGTGATTCCACAAAGATACACTTGCAAACAATATGCCTAATCCTCCATTATCAAAATGATATTGATAAAAGAGTTAAGTTGATTACAATATGAGTTTTCCTATATAGGAAAGAGTGAGGCAATCGACCTATGAGGTAAATTGACAAGTGTCCCATAATGTGGCACAAATGGGTAGACAAGTGTCCTATAGGTGTCAACCTTAGGAACACTTGGAGAGTGAAAAGCAACAACCTCTATAGCCAAGTCATAAATGTTTTGTGCCAAGTGTTGAGTGACCTTTGAGGTGAGATGGAAATACTTCCAACCTCAAAAGGTGTGTGCATGAGGTTAACCAAATAACTTGGTAACCTCTAGAGTTTTAAAAGTTGCACATTTGGTTAGACAAGAAGTTGTCTAACTTCATATACCTAAGTACACTTAAGTATAGTGAATAGATTAAATATTCACACTAACAATGACTAGATGACACTATAAGTTTGATCTAAGCTCAAGTGGTAGATATGAGTATGTGATATATGTTAGGTGGAGCCAAGCTTTTCCTAGAGGACTAGTGATTTGAAGGCCACATAATTATGAAAGGCTTGCAAGTGGGGTGGTGATGGTGGTTGCATTACCTACTAGGAGTAAGCCCCTATGGACTTGGGTTTCTCAAGAGTTATGGCTCCTTATAGGATCACCTAATTAAATAACCAAGTATAGTAGAAAATAAAATAATATTAAATTAAACCTTGTACCTTTCACCACCAAAAGATGACACTATAGATTGTATGACACCATCCTAATGATGTAGAATATTTTATAGACTATCGATTAAGATCCACCATTTTTTACGAGTACGAGGTCATATGATTGTATAAATTGTATGGATCCATATGACTACAAAAAAATTGTCAACTAAATCTCCAAACCCTACAAAAAGTGGCCAAATTATTTTGGTTCCAACCCTATCATGTTTTTTATGAATTTATTGGTTTTTAGACCATTTAGACTCAATGATGAGGCTCATTTTCTCTAAAAATCAAGAAAAATAAAAGAAAGGAATTTATATAAATATCGATTCTTTGATATAGGATTCAATTTAGGTTTGTCTTTAAATAGGGATTTGTGAGGGAAAAAATGAACCAAAATGGAAGACTTCATAATGGCTAAACAAAATGTATTTGAAGCTAGATTTTGGATTTTTTTGGTAAAGAGAAGAGTAACAAAAAATATGTGTCATACCTTATATGGGTCACTACCACATCAGGGGCTATGCCCATTGTGGGGTCATGCCTTTATGAGACATGGCCAATGGCACTATCATCAAAGTTCAACACAAGTTCATGGGAGTTACGGTCTTAAATTTTTTTAAGTATGTATTTTTTCATTTAAATTGTTGGTAGTGTTAAAAAAATTGTTTCATGCACTTTTTTTCATTTAAAAAATTAGGATAAATGGCATTTAGTGTTTTGATGTACATATACATAATAAATTTGTATTTTATTTATAAGTTTTTTTATGTAAGTAGATGAAGTCTTTGTTAATTACAATTTTAGGTGTACAAATATATTAACTTTTATTTATACGTTTTGTGAAAGATTTATCAATTGTAATAAATTGTGAGTAAGTTGAAAAATGGAATTTATTTATATTTAAAGAAAGGGATTTTTTTGTTTAGGAATTGAAATTAAGTTCATTTTTCTTGTTGGAGATAAATGTGAAACAATTATTTTAATATGATTTACATAAAGTGGTCTTATAGGATTTTTTTTTTTTTTGTTTTTAAAAGATGTACAATTAAGAGAAATAAAATAGTTTTTTTAAAAAAAAAATTGATAATTTTTATTATTATAAAGTATGATTTACAATTTTTTTTTAATATTATTTTTTCTTTACATTTAACTATAGACCTAAGTTGACTACTTTCCTACTAACTGTTACTTGCTAACTTGCATGCAAAATGTGAAAAACTCATATAATGTACATTACATAAAAAAAAATCCTTAATTAACTTATAGGAATGTGGTCCAATCTACTTATCTCTTACTTACATCCTCGCATTATCATTTATGAGAGAATTTCATTAGTGATAGATCAGCTTTGGTTGTTTGACTATCTTTAACTTGTTCAAATCATTACATTTGATCCAAATAATAATTAACTTATAGGAATGTGGTCCAATCTACTTATCTCTTACTTACATCCTCGCATTATCATTTATGAGAGAATTTCATTAGTGATAGATCAGCTTTGGTTGTTTGACTATCTTTAACTTGTTCAAATCATTACATTTGATCCAAATAATAATTAACTTATAGGAATGTGGTCCAATCTACTTATCTCTTACTTACATCCTCGCATTATCATTTATGAGAGAATTTCATTAGTGATAGATCAACTTTGGTTGTTTGACTATCTTTAACTTGTTCAAATCATTACATTTGATCCAAATAATTTTTATTAAGATGAAATTATTTGCACAACTTCAACTGATATCACTATTTTAAATTGTAAAGACAAACAAATTTTAAAATTTAATAATACATAAATTATTTTCATAATATTAAAAAAAATTACAGAAAAAATTACTTCTATAATTATAAAATTAAGGTGCAGTAAAAAAAACAAATCAACTAGATAATATCTATCAAAATATTACAATCTAAATTTAATGTCAAATTAGGTCAGTAAAAAAATAAATCAACAAGATAATATCTATTAAAATATTACAATCTCAAATTTAATATCAAATTAGGTCACTAAACATAATCTCTCAAAAAAACAATCACTGAATACACATCGAGCTAAGTAAAAAGATAACGAGGTACATTGGCTATTTTTGGTGGGGAGGGAAGGGCTTGACATTTTGCTTATGAAGCTCTCAAGTTATATTTATATTTTAATAAAGCACGGCAGAAAATTATTATATGGCATACAAGCAGGTTTTGATTGACATCGTTCGGTAAACCTTGGAATGCACAAAACTTTTGATCTCTAATTACTGACTAGCTGGAGGTTGGATTGACGGCAATTGGAGTATAGACCTTGTGTTTACCGTCAATCCACGTGAGCGAGCCAAACACAAACTTAGAAGCCGCGTCCGTCACCGTCAACTGGACTGTGAAGGAAAGCTTCTGTCCGGCTTGCTTAAACGAAAGTGTCTTGGGAACCACATTAACGACAACTCCAGGCGGCTGCTTCACCACTGCACGGTATACCGAAGCTCCGCTTGCGTAACTTGTTAGAGTCCTCGATACTGTAGCATTTCCTTTCAGATTTGCCACCCCGATGGAAGGATAGTTTAAGTTGTATGCTGCAGGTGGGTTTCCCATGCATGTTATTTCTTCGCCTGTCAAATTTCTAAGCTGAGCAGGCGTGGCTCCATTGCTGCACAGAATGTTTATCACGTCTGTGACGTTATAATCATAAACAAGGCCCGGGTTTAAGGCCACAACTGGATCGATATGGCCTGATCCATAATCAAACGGCCCTGTTGACTGTCCTGCAGGGCTTCTGAGTATAGGCTTCATGGTGTTATCGGTCACAAGTGCTGCTCCACATTCAAAGACAAGCCTTGTGAGGGTGAATGAAGGCACGGACTAACACTAAAAGGATAAAAGAAAATCTGATAAATGATGACAGATCCTGGAGGAGGTAAATGATCACCTGTTGTCATGATAGCGGATTTGATTGCAGCAGGGCTCCATGCGGGATGCTGAGATTTTATTAGAGCAGCTACAGCGGATACATGTGGGCAAGACATGGATGTACCTGAAATTATGTTGAAGTTTGGAGATTGATCACCAACTTGAGTTAGTGCCACAGGTGACCATGCTGCCAATATGTTCATCCCCGGTGCTGTAATATCCGGCTGGACCAGCCATGCAAATGTTATTAGATGTTATCAATATTTATAAAGAATTTTATAACTATGGGGGAGTCAATAGAGAGATGCAAATGGCTCACTTTGATGATATCTGGAATTACAGAGTTGGGACCTCGAGAAGAAAATGCAGCCATTTGAGGCGCTGGTCTAATGTTCAAAACTGTCGATGTGCTTCTGATGTATGCTGTAGGATTCCTGATCATTGCAATCGGAAGAGAATAACTTAGTAGAGATTTGGAAAATATACATACAGCAGTGTTCATCGGAACTGTTATTATTAATATTTAAAAGAAAAAAGGAAAACTAACTTTTCTGATGCCAAGTATTCCATTATTCTTTCTCCTTTCTCTGGTCCGACTACTGTACCAGGTATTGGAAATGGGATTGCGACATCCTTTCGAAACGAATCGATCAGTATAATTCCCACACCTCCAGCTCTTTCCACAACTTTACTCTTCAATACTCTACGATCCGATGGACCGGATACCGTGCAAACCACTATTTTTCCCTTTACTTTTGAAGGATCAAGTGTTTTCTTCAGACAAAGACTGGAAATGAATCACAGGTGACATGATAACCGTTTCCTTTGTCAGTATATAAGCATTGTGAAAGCACTTATAAAAACAAAAAAAGTCGAATTATACCTCGCATCTTCCTGAGAGATACCAGGGGCCGCAGAGCTACTTGCCGCAACAAGATCAGCAAACCCATTTTGTTTGTGAGGATTTATAGCTTCGCCCTGCAATTACGTAGCAAGAATATAAATCAATTTTACAGTTGGGTTAAAAATGTTGGAAATTAGTCATACAGGAATGAAAGATGGAAGGTCCTAGGTTGTAATTCTGATTAGTTCATTAAAAGTTCAATGTGGTATTAGAGCCAGATCAAATTATGAGCGTCAAACATTTATAGAATAGCTTAAGGGGTGTATGAAATAAGTGAGAGTCAAAGATGGATTGACTCAATGATAGAGTACTCCAATAAAAGATTCTAAATTGTAGTTCTAATTGAAAGATCTTAGATTCGAGTCTTATTCGACAACAATTGAGTGACTCAAATGAATAGAATAGGAAAGACTTTAATATCTACCTTCAAAAGCAGGTTGTTTCCCAGAAGTACATTGGAGGTGAAGCTTCTATCAGTAGAAGAGGCCCCAACTGTTAAAATCCAAGGAGCCACATTGATAACAGATCCAGGCAGCCCAGTGTTTCCACCAGATGCAGAAACAAGGATTCCGCTCCTGAATGCATGAAAAGATCCTATCCCTATTCCATCCTCGAAAAGGCTTGGCTGAGGAGGAAGAGGCCCCACTGAGGCGGAGATTATATCCACACCATCTTTTACTGTATCATCGAAGGCAGCAAGCAAATCTGCATCGTCACAGCGATTGAACCAGCACGCTTTGTAAATAGCAAGGCGAGCACCAGGAGCACCTCCCTTTGCAGTACCTCTTCCAATACCCATTACGCTTGCATTCTTCACCTCTGCCCCTGCTACAGTGGAGGCAGTGTGGGATCCATGACCCTCTGCATCACGGGGAGAACGGAAGAACGGCTCTCCAAACGATTCCAATGGCCCATTTGAAGCTTCAAAACCTTTGTAATAGAAACGTGCGCCAATAATCTTCCTGCATTAGGATTCAGTTCAGGCTCAGCCCATACATATTATATAATGTGTTTTAGGTTTTCTCAAAAGAGAGTATTGGTTCTAGGAAAATTCCTCAACAATTCACTGTCAACCATTCATTGGGTGAAAAAGATATGCATACGTGGTGAATATATCATGGAGATGAATTATATACGCGATGAATTTATCAAAATAATGAATTACTGATGGTGAAATGTTGAAAGTGAATTGCTGGCGATGAATTTGTCTGGAGCCAAAATTATTATATACCCAAATTTACCTGTTACAGTTGTGGGCAGTGAAGTTATCCCCCGTCTCGCACGTTCCTTTGAAGCGATTTGGAACTGGTGGCAAACCCACATCACTGAAGCTTTCCGATTCGGGCCAAACACCTGCATTGTTTTACATGGTCAAATGCACTGAATTTCCTGGTGTCTGTTTTCCTTAACAGGCGTCCCCATACACGATAATTTATTTTACCCAAAACTTGTAACTTAGCACTTACCACTATCAATCACTCCTACAATAACGTTCGATTGAGCGTTGAGGCTGTTGGTAGTCATGGGATTTATCTGATTTATACCCAGAAACTCCCATGAGTGCGTCGTCTGGACATGCCGTGTTTTGCTCTCGAAAACCGAAATTACATCACCCATTTCTGCGTTCAGAAATTTAATTATAGATATACTTAGATTCTCGATCTACTTCTACTCAAATTTACTGGCCATTTCGTTTTCGTACCTGACAGAGAATCAGCTTCTTCAGGTGTTAGCAATGCAGAAAAGCCTCTGAAGCTTTTTGTGTAATGATGAATTACTCCTTCCTTTGCTCTGGCCCTGTTCAATCTCATTCCACAATGAATTCTCATTTCATCTGAGCATATGACTAATGCTTACAAACAATGAAGCTGATGATTTTGAAGAGAGATCTTATCACGTTACTAAAATCTCAAGAGATTTACACAGACAAATCAAGTTAATATTGAATGAAAGACACCTTGTAGTGTTCACTCTTCCAAAAACTTCGTGATTCGACGATATGGTGGCTTCGGGAGTTGCATGCAATACATCACCCATGTACACGACATAATTCTACAATTCCAGAAGTTCAGTGAAATAAAAGTAATAAGTTATAAATCTACAATGGCGAGATTTGCTCAATTGTGGGATCGTTTGTAATTGTTATTTACCTTGACTGTATGGGCTGTCGTCCCTTTGATAATGATCAATGAATGGAAAACAAGAAATACCAGCAGCTTCTGCAAAATCAATATGTTTGACATGATCGCTGAAGCAGAATTAAGACTCTGCTGAGAACAAGATTAGAACTACTTTCACCACGGTAGACGGCATTAGTAGTCGCAATTTATAGGTGTGGGAAAACAAAATGAGCTCGATATTTCAGGCACAAAATGTTCATCTGCCATGATTACTCCAGGTACAATATGTAAATAAATTGAATACACATTGCCTTTCATCTGGTTGGCAGCATTGGGTAGACCATCCTTTTAATGTCCTTTTGTCGTTGCATCTTCTTGAATCTGTGTAAATCAACATTGGAGTCATCATTATTCAAACCAGGTTAAGCATGGCGTCATACTTGGAAATTGACGGTATAATGTTTTTAATTTTTATTTTTTTGGTTTATTTTGTGTTCGGAAGTGTGCTGGATTTGTTCTATGTTATGTGGTAGATTATACAAATTACAAAGACTTGGAAATAGACGGTATATGATTTTTTTAATTTTATTTTTATGGTTTATTTTGTGTTTCGGAGTATGCTGTATATTTTCTATGTGATGTGGTAGATTATAGAAATTAGTAATTAGAAAATTATTAAGTATTTTAACTAACATTTATTTAGTATTCATTTATTGTATTTATTAATTAATTAAAATTTAAAATATGGTATATATTAAATTTCAATTAATCAATATATATAGTTAAATGTATATTTAGAGTATTGGATATATAATATTGTATATTATGATCAATAAATTGTATCATTATTAAAAGAATTATTTTTGAGTTGTATTTTTTATTTTTATTTATAATTTTTAAGTATTTATGCAAATTGTAAAATTATTTTTTGATGTGTCTATTAATATCTACACATGTATAAAGATTAAGTAAGAAAGTTTAATTATTGTACTATTATTTTATTTTTTTAGTCCCCTGTGGGTGGATGCCATAGCCCACATACAGGCCCACCGATCAACCGCGAGAGCAGGGGGTTGAACCCGAGACCTATGGGGAGAAAACCCACGACCCAAGCCAAATCTGCTATAAATATTATATAATTATTGTACTATGAACTATTAGATTTTTATGTAATAATAAAGAAAATTATTTTACTAAATTTTTATTTCAATTTTTTCTTACTTAAATATTATATATTTTACTTTTATTTGTTTAAAATTTTGTATACATTAATTTTGTTATATATATTTACTAAAATCCCTTGTTTACATTTAAATTATTTTTTATAATTTAAAATGAAAAACTCATAAATAATATATAATTAATAAATTTTAAACATTACAAATTGATTAACTAATTTTAATAAATATTAAATAAATTATTTGAAATATTATATACATTATGCCTTTGTTAACTTCAAATGATAATTGAATTTAAATAGTTTTTAAACTATAATTTTAAAAATATCTTTGTTTTTGACTAGAAAAATGTAAATATTTTTTTTTTTATTGAATAAGACAAAAATTAAAATACTAAACAAAGATTAGAATGCATACAAAGATTGTATGCCTTTTGTTCAACTTGTTTGTTTCCCAATGATGCATGCTTTACATTGAAATATTATGATCTTGACCAAAATATTAAAATGTTGATTATTTTGATAATAGTTTGAAAAATTAAAACTTCATTAACCATCTATTTAGGTCTAACAAACCATCCACAAAAAAAAAAAAAATCCATTACAATGATATATAAGCTATTAACAATATTGACTAAATGTTTGCCTAGATATATCTAAAAGACACAAGGAGGATGCAAACATATTTATAAACATGATAAAGTTGGAGCTAGCATTAGAACATAAAATTGTGTCTACGCACTCAAGCCCTCATTCAAACCACTTGAGCTCCCTATACCTCCTTTACAATATAGTTGGACCTCAAGTTCAACTTAATATTTGTTGTTGTATATAGGTGTTTTACCTAACTTAATAATTAGTGGGTCTTATTTACATGTTAAGTTTACTTAGGTCTTAGGAGGGAATATTTCTAAACAATGTTAGTTGTTATTAGATCTTATCTTATCTTTTGACTTCTAATACTTGTGTCCTAAGTCATTTAATATTAGTTGTCTTATGACATAGGATTAAAACACTTGTCATGATCTTGTCTAATTTTATTTCTCATCTTGGCTATATAACTAGGTGGTCTCATGTGTAAATAAACATTGATAACACTCATATAATCATAATCTATCATTTACATCCTTTGAAACAACATTATTCTCTCATAGATGATCTCTCTTGTGCTTTCATGAAGTTCCTAAATCTTGGGTGGCTATAATATTCAACCAAATATTGCATAGTGTAGAGTATTCTATACCAGTTCTCTTAAATGGTATCAGAGCTTGTTGGATTGCTTCTTGTTAGTCTTGATTGATAGATCTAGGTTTGAAATATTAGTGGATCTTGAAAAGTTGAGTATGTTGTTATCTTACATCAAATGATGACCTCAAAAATTAGAATAGCTTGAAAATAAATACTAGATTTGGGGGTTTCTTCTTTGTGGCTTTGTATTGAAAGTTAAAATCAAAGCTTTTTGGTGCAGATTTGAGATGACCATTAAGTTTAAAGGGTTTGAGAAAGTCATTTTTTCCTTTTATTTTATCAAAATTAGACATATGAGACCAAATCTATGAGGTTTTGAAGTTGAAAAGTGGTTGTCAGACGTAAGAGGTAGCTCTATTTTTTGGAGCACTTTGGATCATAATAGACTTTTCCATCACATCCAAAAAGCCAAAAAACTCTAAGATCGACTATCAAATCATTGAAACCTGAGAACTTCACTTGGAACCTAAGAAAAAATGTACCCTCCATCATCAATATGGTCGTATGACCACCATAATTGTAGGTTTCAATGTGGTACAATAAAAAATCATGCCACATGAAAATAAAAATAAAAATTTGGTTTTACTAAAAAATTCAAAAAAAATTAAATTAAAAAAAAATTGGTGTACTTTGCTTACACAAGCTACTACGCATACTATGGGCCAAAGAGGGCACCATGTGGTGCCTCCCTATTTTCTTGTAGCTAGCCTAACCATCTCCCATACAACCAACAACATGTGAGAATATTTTGGCAGCATAAACTGAAGATTTTGTCAATGTTCAAAATATTCCATCAATGTGCCTGTCGACCAGTAAACAAAATATTTTGAAGAATATTCTGGAATGGGAAGAATATTTTGGTAGTGATAACCTACAAGCCGCCAATTTTAATTGATTATAGTTGACCTCAATAGTAACGTCAATAGCCTTTTGAAAAACTTCCCCCATCATAGTTGGAATTTTTATTTTGGTAGTCCAGCTTTAGAGGCTCATAACTAAGTCATCTAAGCTCCTTTTTGCAAGAAATGTTTTCTAATTTGGGCTAGAATTTTGTGCTCTCCATAGTTGTGCAATTTTTTTTAAATTTTGGTGCTTGGTTTTCTCAAAATTTGTAGATTCTCATAGGTATTGTTGAACCATTCTTGTTTTGGGAACTTCTAAAGCTCTGTTCTTGCTCCTAAGGTAACATTTTTGGGTGATTTTTGTGAAAGTACGTGCATAATTTTTTTTTGTAATTTGTAGTGGTGTGATTAGATTAATCCCATTTGTGTAAAATTTTTACTTTGAGATTGAGTCCAAATTTGACATTTATAAGCAATAAGATCAAGTCCATTTCATTTTTTGGGCAAGTGGCACTTATAATTGCACTGAGTATAAATTTGCAAATCATATATTGTTGGGGGGTTTCTTGATTGAATAATTTGGGGGGTGATATTGTAGTGATTGATTTTTTTCTTTTGGTTTGTTGTGTGTTCTTTCAATTGGGATATCTCAAATTGAACTACTAACTCCATATAATTATGTTACATGGAGAAAATTAGTATGGAATTATCTCTTGGGAAAGGGTTGTCTAGGCTATCTAAAGGAAACCATTCCTTAACCTATTAATGCTAAATAATTGGAAAAATGGGAGCTTGATCATTAGAAAACACTTGGATGCATATGTTCATTATTCTCTTTTGATATACAATTTCATGTTGAATCATGCAAAACACCTAAAGAGGCTTGGGAGACTTTTGAGAAACTATATGGTAAAACTAATAAGATTAAGTAATGTAGAATAAATTTGAGAGCTTTATTAAAATATCAAATTTTGCAGCCAATTCTACTTAGATTGACAATTTCATTTTTTGATTTAATTACCCAAACAATAGGAATAACACAAACATTTTTAATACGAGATCAACTTTACACAATGAACTGATGAAAATTTCAATTTATATAGTGAAATCAAGTTTGAAAAGACCATAAGTTTTAAATGACTTACAAATTCAATTTCTTTCATCCAATGTTCAATGAAAAATATCCCCAATCTCTACTTAACAATTCTCTTATTTAGTTGCACTTATCTCATGTGCTCCCCTTATTCTCGCTTGACCCCTTCAAATTTCATCTTTCCTTTTGTTTTATTTTCATTAAATCTACTCTTCCACCAGGTACAATTTGGGTATTTTATGCCGAGCTATATATACCAATTTTTAATTCATATTTTCCACTTATTTGTGGCACAATTCTATACTCATCGACTTGGCATAATTTATATATTATCTCCTTATGATTCCTTCCAATCTATTACCTCTATATTCACCATTTATCTATGTGGTGTGACTCCATCTACTATGTTGTTATAGCTATGTAGCACCTATCTCTTTCTATATGGTATGGTATGTAGCTTATTTCCACCCAAGACTCCTCCTTTCCACTATGGTGTAGCCTTCTCTATCTTTTGCTTGGTTGCTTGCCACTCTTCCATACACCCCATTTGACTCTTCATTTCCTTTCCTCTAATGAATTTTTAACTTTTCTTTAATGGTTTTCATTAACCATTAGCCTCTTCACATTTCTCCTATACCTCCTCTCTAGAATTGTGCCCCTTCCTATGCATATCATATATCAAATTTTTTAATTTCTAATGAGAATAAAAATAAATAAATTCAATTGCATGGAAATATAGATTTTCTTAAAATATTTTAAAACATTATGTACTATTGCTCCATCTAGGCATTGCCAAGGTATGAATAGATTAATCTAGATATCACTTCTAACCATTAATGTTTCCATCTAGAACTTTTCCCAAAATCAATTTGTAAACATTAAGAATTGATTTTTTATTTAATTAAAAAAAATAATGAACTGAAAAAGAGAGATATGAGACATTTTGTCAAATGGAATAAACAATAATGTTGTGTAGCAATCACCACCAAAATGTAAAGCCAAAATCCAATCTCAAATCCAAAAATGAAACCCACACTGAAACAAAAATTGACGATGTGAATTGTTGAACTCCTGGAATGCTCCTACATGATCAAACACGCTGGGTAAGAAAAAAATATGATCTTGAGCTCACAAAACAAAGTTAAGTAATGGAACTACTCTCCCAAGTTGCAAAGAACTTGCAACATACTCCCATATTGTGATTGGTACCCCTCAAAGTTTCTTTCTTTTCCTTTTCTAACATCATTCACCATCTTCCTCCACCAAATCTACCTTTCAATAGTGTAAATCAATTTTTTCCTTAATCATTTTTTTGATTTTCGGCTTTTATATGTTTTTGGCTTCGGGATGAGTCCACGCTCAAAGCAAAAGTGTTTTTAAAAGGCACGTAATGTGTCATGTGGTGGCTGTGCAAATTTTTATTATCGTCTTCCTTTCGAAAGAAGGCCAAGACATGTGTCAGCTCGACGAAGATTTTCTCAGGGGAAATTTTCTTAAACTTGAGAGTCCTCGCTCGCTCGACATGTCATCTCTTCGCTACAGGAAGTTTGCACTTTTAGAAGCAATATCTTTTGGAGTTTCTCGAAGCATGCTGGGTCTTCCTTGTTTTCAGGATGGAAACTCTGAGTCAGTTCCATTGAGCTATGTGATTGGTCGACCTGATTTTTGCCAGGCTATTTTCTAAGATCCGATTGCTTTCAAATAGCAATCTTTTCTAAATATCTAAAATGACATAAATGAGGTAGTTGAGAATTAATGAACAAATATTGTCGCAACCTAACAAGAGATCTAAGATTGGATCATGAGTTATCAAATGCTAGCATTTGGCAGTATTTACTTATGGGATGTGGCAGTGGTTCTCTCTCTTTCCAATTTGTATAGGCACGAGTTTTCACCCCTTATGTAAATTTCCCTTTTACACTTCCTCACCTTAGAAAACCAAATCCAAAGGAAAAATTCCACATCAGCCCACCACCTTCATTCCATTTAGCATCTATCTTTTGCATTGGTAGAGGAATATTTGTTGGGGATGCCTGCGCGACACGCTTATGTCCCTAACGGATTCCTGCATCTGAAGTTGATAGAGGCATTATGCTTCCCATTAGGGTTAGTTTGTAACGTCCCTCTTCGACCAACTAACCCTGAAGATGCTCGATTCTTCCTGATTCTTACTTCAAATGCATTCATTCTCATTCCATTCCATCCTCTAGCAATATTCTTCACAAGTTCTATCAATTTCACTCTCATTCTCAGCCTTCAAATAGCACTTTGGAATTCCATAGCAGTAGTAGCAACACTCCATCAACTTTGTAAAGCAAGTGTGGAACAAGCCATTGTAGTAGGGGCTTGGGGTTTTGCAACACCTCCCTTCACCACAATTGAGGTTGTGGTGATTGTTCAAGCTCTCTTTCTCCATCATAGGCTAGTGAGCTCTTGGTGGAGGTGGCAAGCATTTTCACTCCTATCCTTTATGATTTGGTTGAGTAGCTTAATATTGTTTTGTAGTGTTTATTTTTCTCCTTCTCTACTTCTTTATCATACATTTCTCTATCATTGCTATCTTGGCTGTCTGTGGAGGTTGAAACACCAAAATGGGGGTATGACTGATGCAAACCCCTATACAACCCCCAACAATTTCCCTCTTTCTTGTGTTTGGGTGGACATGCATTTGGAGATAGCTAGTGAACAGGGTCTTTTATGAAATTATCTTCGTCACCTTAGCTTTAATATATTTGTTTGTATCTTTCCTATTTCATAGTTCTATTTTGTTCCCCTAAGAAATAACTAGCTAGGTCATCAGCTTGTTTTTTGGTGGTTTGTACTATGTTTCTAGTCCTCTGGTCATACGGAGGCCAACGCACCTAAGAGATGCTAGTGCACCGCGCTATCTTCCCAGAAGTGCATTTCCATCCTCGGGCAGAGAGCTACCTAAGGTACAGTGTTGAACCCAAAAATTGGCTCGTCTAGCCCCATTCTAGACTTCGGGTCTGCAGAGTGAATGAAGGACCTTATACTCCTCATCATTCTCATCCCTCATTTCAAGACACCCATTTAGAGTGAGGTAAGTTAGGGCAGCCTTCCACTCTTGGCTCTCTATGACCTGGGGCCTTTAACGTGGTTGGTACCCTTCTCTTACATTTTTGGTGAACTCGATGTGAACCATTTTGGTTCCATTTTGTGATACTGAAAGCTCCTTTCCTTGTATTCTAGGAGTGTTGTAGGTGTGAGTGTTGTGAGGCCTTCGCCTTACAACCCAACCTGTGACCCCTAGTAGGCATAGTTGGAAGGTTCTAAAAATGTTGCATAAAGAAATCTTAATTGGGTCACTGTCCTGCCTTGCAACCTTTGGAGGGTCTTGAGAGAGTGTCATTCATTACATGTGATGGCCTCTTTCCTGCATCAACCTATCCCCTTTGTGCAACCTATAAGTAGTGGTACTGGTATAACCTTCATTTTGCAAGATCTGCCGATGGGTTTTAATAGGGAACCGTCTCCTCTCTACATCCCCACACGAATCAATAGAAACATCATAGCTGGTGTTCTCGTTGATCCGACATCTCAATTAAACATCATAACTAAGGAGATCATGCTAATCAAAATTTTCCACAAATATGGGTATGATGCACTTGTGAGCACCATCTGCACGCATGATGGACTTTCCGTACCCCCTTTAGGTAGTATTGTCTTGTCGGTTTTAGTTGGACCTAAATCTATGAATCTTTTGTTCGACATAATCCATGGATTTGAACTCTTCATAGTAAAGTTGAGTATCCCCTGGTTAGTAGCTATGAATGTCATACCCTTGGTTGTGCATAAATGTCTAAGATTCTTCCACGAGGGTTTCATGCATGTGACTAATGACAACGGTTATAAACCACTAGTTGCTCGTGGTAGGCACTCCTTAGATTACTCTTGGCTTGCACCTATTGGTCCTCTTCTACCTAAGAAGGACCTTTTGTACCAAACTTATCAGAATTACAAGAGGGTGCTTGACGCCGAGAGTGAGATATCACCTTATGTTGTTTTACATAGGGCTTGCTTAAAAGCTGATAGTGATGCCACCAAGGCACGTAGAAGAGAAGAAGAGAAGTGGTCCCAAGATCATCCTTCCTCTTCTGCTAACCATCCTGATGCTTCCTCTTGCCATGTTGTGGCCCCTTCAAATTTTGTTCCACATTTGTGAGAGAATCCTATGGTGCCTACTTGGTGAAAGCCCAAGCGTCCCATGTTTGAGCTTCCTGTCCTACCCCAAAAGCCTAGGCCTGTTTGGTATAGCAGGAAGGAAGGTCTCCATGCGGAATCCTCTATGTCTCAGCCTCCTTAGCATCCTACCACTTCTCCTCCCAAATTAGTAAATGGGAAGAGGCCCACTGCCGAGGCACTTGAGCTAACTCCCCTTATTGTTTCCCAACTTGCTCCTCCTACTCTCATTTAGGAGTCTATTCCTCCACTGGAAATGGTTGTAGTGGACATTCCCATGACTGAGCAGGAGCCTTTTGTTCCTTTGGAACCTCTGACCTCTAGTTCGAAGAGTTGTAGAAACCGCCTTCCACACAAGCACAAGTGTCGGTGAAAGGATCTCATTGCTGAATAGGCCGCCTTATTGAGGAAGGAAGAGAAGATGAATGCCCCTATATCATGGCCTCCTATCACATCCTTGTCTCTCCTCCCCTCTACTTTTGTTCAATTGAGCTTCATATCGATTCCAACTTCTGCTGTGAATATGAATGTGCCTAACCCTAAAAAGGTGCAGGTGTTCATCACTCCTTTGGTGGAGTCATTATTTTTGATGTCGCTTCTAGATGTCCTACCTTTCCTGAAATTGATAGATATGATGAACACTTCAGTGGTATCTACTGTGGTTTTCTCCTCCTCCTCTTCCTCCACACCTCTCACCTCGTTTGTGGGGAGTTCATGTTCCCCAATGGAGCAAAAGGTGGAGATTGGTCCTTCTAGCAATACAAGATGTAAGAGAAGCCCACCTTCCCCAAAAGGTGGTCCTACATTGACTTGTTATGTCCTAGTGACAAAACCAATCCTAGCTTCTCCTAAGTTCGTCATTGCTCTCGAGTCACTCGGTGAGCCTAGCGATGAACGTCAGGGACAACTTTCCCCATCTGTTGAGGTATGACATGGCACTCCAATGAAGTGCATGTTTAACTCTCTGGATGAAGTTTCGGCCCTGTCAATGATCTTTGTGAAATTGTTGACCTTAGCTCCACAAGAGCTTAGTGAAGGAGACCTTGCTGGGCCCTCTTCCTTAGCCCTTGTTGCGAGAGGGTTGAACACTCCTCCTCTTAACATTTCACCACTGCAGGCTCATCCTCCTTCTTGGCTAGGATGATATAGAGTGGGAAGAGAATGACCTCTTGGTCAATCAGTGTTAGGGGGAGGCCCCTTCTTTATCTTTAGAGTAGATGTGTGTGTGTTGTGATGTCTTCCATTGTGATCATGCTATGTGTTCCTGAATGACCTTTGTCACTCTTGTTGGTGCTAGGATACATGCATGGATTTTTTTGTTGTAAACCTTCTTCTATTTGTATCATCATTCTTCCATGTTCGTGATTGATTTTTGAAAAAATTGGGGACGATGCAAAGCGTTGGGGGCATTTAGGCTTCCCTTCCATGTTGACCAGATTTTTTATTTTTACTTTTTCTTCTCATGCATTATTCACATGGTATGATATAGTAGGGTTGATGACAATTCATTTTGTATACTATTATTATACTTATATATATATATATTTATGAGCAACTCTGACCCCAAAATATCAGATCACCCCTATTCCCTTTGTTCGTAATGTTTCTTTTAGATTTTCTTTTATCTTTCTCTCTACTTTGCTCAAGTTTTCCCTTTCATGTGTGACAACGCCATTTCTATAACATTTCAATTTTTAGAAAATACATTCGTTTCCAACGAATCTTTTCTCAAAAATCCTTGCAAACTCTTTCAAGAATCGCATTCTCGACTTGAAACTCTAACGAAACATGTTTCCTTCATCATGGGTTCATAAAGAAAGAACTTGAGAACCTTCCTCTGATGTGGGAGCAACTTTGACCTTCCCCTTGTGTAGGGGATTTTTCTTCCTTTTGAATTCCTTAATGAAGTGAACATCTTTCAAAGGGATTCCTTGATGATGAATCGATTCGAGAAAGAAGCATCTCTTTTATACTTTTGAACAGTGTGTTCCTTGAGTGGACTCCTTCTTTATTTTGGGTTCCCGAGGGAGCCCTTTGAAAGTATTCCAACTCATTGACAGTCTGTGTGACTATCTACTTACTTGCTTGTGTGGCCACTTTTGGACATGTTCTATTTACAAGTAAACATGTCACTTTGCAGGTGTGCCTATGAAGCCACTTCTCAACTCTGTGGAGTCCCTTCCCTTTGGTTTCCTCCATGTGAAAGATCATGGGGGATACTTCCCTATAGGTCTGTGGGCCTGTAGGGCACTTCCTTTGAGCTTCCTCCATGTGAGAGATCTTGGGGGTCGCTCCCCTATAGGTCTGCATGTTTGTAGGGCACTTTCTCAAGGCTTCCTTCATGTGAGAGATCTTGGGGGATGCCTCCTTGTAGGTCTATGGGTCTATAAGGCATTTTTTTGAGTTTCCTCCATGTGAGAGATCTTGGAGGATACCTTCCCTATAGATTTTCGGGCCTGTAGGATGCTTTTATAGGTTTCTTCCATGTGAGAGATCTTAGGGGATGCCTCCTTGCAGATCTGTGGGTCTGTAAGGTGATTTTTTGGGTTTTCTTCATGTAAGAGATCTTGGAGGATACCTTCCTTGCAGGTTTGCAGGCCTGTGAGGTGCTTACTTCTCAGGGCTTCCTTAATGTGAGAGATCTTGGGGGTTGCCTCCTTGCAGGTCTATGGGCCTGCAAGACACTTTCATTCTTCAGCTTCATAGTTCTACAGGGCTATGAAGTCTTTTTCCTACCCTTCACTTTCAAGCTTACTAGATTTTTGTTTGCTTCCTCAATGGTTCAGGTATAAATTTCTAACCCTATTCACTCTTCGATCTACTTTACTGAAGCACTCATTAGTATTCATGCTCACTAAAGTGGGGGAAAAATGTATAGGTGTGAATTTACACCCCTTATGCAAATTCCCCTTTTACACTTCCTCACCTTAGAAAACCAAATCCAAAGGAAAAATTCCACATTATCCCACTACCTTCGTTCCATTTGGCATCTGTCTTTTGCATTGGTAGAGGAATATTTGTTGTAATGACCTATCCCTTACATAAATTAATTTTTATTTATTTTACTCCAAACATATAAAGGCAACAAGTAACAAAGGCATCTGGGACCTCCTAGATGTGGGGAGTGATTAGAAATTCTAATGGCAGGCTCATCTCTATTGTGGCACTCCCTTTGGGAACCCAAACAAACCACTTTACGGAGGTGGCGGCTGCCTATCATAGTCTTGTTTTGGCTCAAAGAAGAGGGTACAGGAAGATTTGGTTGGAGGGTGATTCTTTGAATATTATTAATAATTTGAAGAATATATCTCCCTCATCTTGGACAATTGAGGCCTTGATCAAGGTTTCCATTGAAATTATTAAATCCTTTGATAATGTTTATATTTCCCATATTTTGAGAGAGGGAAATAAGTTAGCTGATTTCTTCGCTAACTTTGGTGTTAGATATAGTAAGTTATGCGATTTAAATGACCCCATCCCTTATGAGGCCATGACTATTGTTATAAATGAAAGTTAATTTATTCATTAATGTGTGCATGTCCTTGCTCACGTGGTTGAATTTCATTAGTAAGGATGTTATGGTTGTGATTTTGAGGAAAGGCTGTCATATGGCACAAAGCTCTAATTCATTATGGTGTGTATGTCATATGGCTGCATTCCCACAGATTGTGGGTGTTAGTTACATATGCTTCCAGAGTCTTCTGTTGGATAATTTGGTTCTAGGTGGTGTCTGTTGCTTCCTTCTGAGTTTCCTGTTGAGTGCATGGTCTTTGTTTTCTAACATCATGGGTGGGGACAAAAATCGTGCCAAGCCCAAATCCTGTGATACTGCTAAGCTGAGAAAGGAGGTGTGAGGGATTTTAGAAAAGGGTGGTCTAACTCCCTTCATGGAGAAACTACATGGCAATAATCCTCAGGTTACTGAATTGGTTGTGAAAGGGTGGAAAGGGAGAACCCTGGACTTGGGTGTTAGGGAAATTGCAGTGGATGAGGAACTCATAGCCCAGATTACTGGCCTTGCAATTAAGGGTATGAAAGTGTATAGAGATACGAAAGAATCATAGGCCATGATGTGCCTTTTCATTAAGAAGAATAAGATTGATGACTTGAAGCCCATGAAGAGTGGTGGGTATCTGAGGAGTTCCTTGAAAGCTCTCTGGTGGGATGTTGTCGAAGAAATCATGAGGTATGTAACCTTGGAAGGAAGATACACGACCATTAACAATTACCATTTTCTATTGCTTAACCATTTTAGGCACAAGAAATGGGTGTCATTTCCCTATTATTTGCTAGTGTCGATGGACTGTGGGATTAAAGAGCATAGGAAGAATGGGTATGTGCAGGATCATCATGGAAAAAATAGGCCCTTAAGTGGCAAAAAAATCAGAAAAATTAGAGTTAGGCAACTTCACGTAAAAATTTGAATAAGTTATCTATATTATTTCAAAAATATGTAAGAATAGAATATGTAGAAAATTGAATGTAGTTTCTAAACTGCTAGGTTTGTTTAAAAAAAAAACTATTTAATTGAAAATTTGAAATTTGAATCAGCAGTGCTTAAATTTCAGGGAAAAAATAAGTAGGTATATGTCTAACCACCATATACCATAATAAAATGATAATATTTTTTTATAAGATTTTAGATATAAGTAGAGGACTCATGTCTCGATGTGATGCATATTTTTTTTGTAATTTTTTTTCCAAGTAAATAATTAATTATTAATTTTTTATTACAACTTTTAAAAAATATAAAAAACTTGTATGTTTGACCACCTTAACTTGGTCAAAAATTCATGAAATTTATTTTTTATTTTTTTAATCCTATAGTATGCAAAACATAAAATGTGGCACATATTTTAGATTAAAAAAATGTGATACCGAACGTTGAAAGCTATAGATGTGTTTCAATCAGCCTATCAATTAGGACTTTAGTCATAATTTGAATAGAAAATGAATAATAATTACTTATTAAATTCAAAGTAAAGCATAATTTATATTGGTGGAAAGCTGAAAATATCCTTTAAAAACCCTTTTCATTTCATCAATTTTGGGTAAAATAAAAGTTAGCCACATACCCATCATATTGCCACTAGTAGTGATGACGTGGAGGCGATTGTTCCTTCTAAGGGGGGCAGAGATAAAAATGTTCTGTATGGGGAAGCTTCTTCTCCTCCCCTGCATCTAGACATGTGCAGGAACCTGAGATGGGAAGCTGGAAGAGAAGGGTTTTGAAACCTATTCAACACATGGAGAAGGATGTCCCTCTCTCTCTGGCTGGTGGCTTCCATGGTGAGGATGTTTTGAGCGTTGTCATAGGGTTGCTGAAGCAGGAGAAGGTTGGAGTTGTGGGTGGTGAACAGGTTGTGGGAACTAATAAAGAGGATGCATATAGAATTCATAAGAGGAAGGTTGTTGCTGAGCAAATTGCCAATTCCATTCATAGGATGAAGTCTCCTATCCCTGCTGGTAAAGGTAAGGATGCTTATGTTGATAAGGTTCATGAGAGTTCTTTTGAAGAGGATGTTGCTATGGGAAATCACATTGAAATTTTGATAGGGAGGATCTTTCTGATGTGTTGGGATCAGCCTGTGATAGTGTCAATGTGCTTTTTAAACTATTTAAATTATTCTTTCATGAAATCAATAGGACCAATTTTCGTATTAGAAGTATTGCTTGCAAGGCTGAGGACCCTTTCGATCCAACTCCAAATTGATAATTTAATGGTTGGTCTCAATACTATTGCTGATACTGTGGTGGAGGAAACCATCAATCTAAAATAGAGTATGGAGGGAAGAATGTTATCCATTGAGGAGAAAATTGATAAAATTTGGAATGTGGTTATGAAGAGTGGAGAAGCCCCTAAAGTCTTTACTATGTCGGACTCTGCGAGGGATTTCTCCCCTAATAAGAGAAAGGAAATTTTGTTTGCTGATGTTATGGTTGCTAAGGGTAAGTTGATGGTGGATGATGTTGCTATTAAGGGTGCTGCTAAAGGTTTTGTTTTGAGTTGTGAGGTAAAAACTAGTGGTCCTAGGGTTAGGACTAGAAATAGATTGAAAAATTAGGCTGGGGCCTCGGGTATTGAGGTTTCTAATACTGGGGTTAAGGGACAGAAGCTTGCAGCTAGTGAGATGGAAGCTGTTGAAATTTTGAACAATATGTAATGGTGTTTGTCAGTTTCTAGCTATTTTTTGGCTGGTGGTTTGCTGACTTTGGGATGATGGTTGTTTAATGTTGTTCCCTTTTTGTTTCAACTGTTCCTTTTTGTAAAGGGTTCTGGGCCCCTTCAAAACCCATCTTTTACCTCTAATCAAAACAAGTAACAAAGGCATTACAATAATTTTTTTCTTTTCAATTTTGAAAGATGATAAAACATATTTCAACTTTAAAACTATTTCCTTTCATAAGAAATCAACAAAGTAATAAAGTACAAGATACAATATATTTCCACATGAATTCCATTTTCATTGCAAATATAACTCAGAGTACAAAAGTAAAACAATTACATACATATCTCGAGAGCTTTTGAAAAAATAGTAGTAAGATAGTCCAAGTTCCTTTCCTTTCAAATCTTGGTGCATCGTCTGCTTGCTGTGGAGGAGAAACATCACTCGGGAACTTTTTGCCAACCATGGACTTACAATGTGGTCCCCCGCACACCTATTGTTCAATAGATGACCCTCCCTTCGAAAGAAGATATTGGTAGGGTATCCATTAACGATTACCAACTGAGCATAATGTTGTGTTCTATACAACTAGAACATTGCTATTTCACAATCTCGAACTAGTATAAAGGATCACAATGAACTGATAGTGTAGTCTTAACTAACTCACATCTATTCATGTACATTTCGCTACTTTGGACAAAGTATTATCATTCAATACTTTGAATGAAGGTCATCTATCATAAACACTATTGAAGGCCAATTTGACTTAAGACTATCTTATACTATGCATAGGCTTAGTCCTTCACTGGATTATCTATCATCCCAGACTATCCTACAACAATCTAATCTACTAGAAATGAATCAGCATAACAAGTAATTCACATAATCCCTCCTATACTGGAAGTCTTTATCCTAGGAGAATCTCAAGCTTGTCTAAGTTAACCTAATAACTTAAGCTGATAGGAGTTACTTTATTTTTCCTTCAATTCATTCCTATTACATAATAACTAATGTAATTGTATCCACATTCATACTCTCCTTATATGGAGACCATACATTTAATACAAAACATAATAACCATGCATCGTTATCCCTTATCTCAGTTTATTTACTAGATGCATAACCTAATGCAATTCACAAATACAAATTCCTTTCCACACATAGCATAATACAATTAAAGAAACAATTCTCTATTTATGCACAAACAACAAACACAAAGTTCAGTCATTTGAAAAGAATAAGATAGTGGAAGAATATCTCATGCCTGGATTAAAGCTTTTCCCAAAAAATTTTGAGCTCCGGTAATTCGCACAACACTTCTAGCACTTCAAATGATCTTGAAAAAATCCTCTTTCCAATTTATGCCTTTCTCACACATAAATTCCTCTTCAATTCACTAAACTTCACTTAGTATTCTCTCTAAACTTCTCACTCATAATTGTGTAAATCAACTGGTAAAGATACAACTAAATTTAAGAATAAAAACTTAGAAGAAACAATTTTGAAGTATTGGTAATTCGCAACTCTCAGGAAATTATAAATCACTCTTAGAAATTAAGCTCTTCAAAAATTGTGAATTGGTAAGAATGATGAACAGTATGGCCTTTTATAAAGCCCCATCCCTTTTGATTTCCACTTCTATGGGCATGTAAGTTTCCACAACTGCATTTTGATTAATTCAACCACTATGTGGTGGATTTTTACTTCCATACTCAGTTGTTTTGAGATGAATCGACCTCCATAACTGACAGAAAATTGGAGAAAGTTTCAAACTGCACAATTCAAATAAAGAAGAATTGACACCTACAGGAAATGGTGCCAACTGTGAAAATGATTCATTGAATTGGAAATGGTCTTGGTTATATGAAACCCACATTGCCATTATTTATGGTTCGATTTCTAAGCACTCAGTTGTGTTTCACTTTTCCTAGGCGACTTGGTCATTGTTGTGCACTTCAGGCGTGTATTTCTTCTCACCCAGCTTTCACATTTTATTTTTCTAAAGTTTCAATATAGTTTCAAATGAAATATTTCCTCTTCGTAAGTTTAGCATGATTTAAATCTCCCAAAACATAAAGTTCGATTCAAATAAAGTGATTTGAATAAATTGCATATAAAGCATTGATATGACTTCTTTTGATTTAAAGTGGTTTCCATAGTTCAATATTCGATATTTCATGAATTGATTTATTCATTGATTTTCATAGTTTGAAATAAAGTCTTCATTTAAAGACTTAACTATGAGATATATCGATTCCTAATTCATTTCAAATTAATTAATATATATATAATTATAATTATATATATATATTATATATTATAGTTTTATTTACTTTACCATATATATATATATATATGTTTTGGTAAGATTATAATATATATATATATTTATATAATATTAAATATATATATTTACATATATAAATATATATACCTATACATATTTATTCATTGAATACATATATTGTGAGCCAGTTAGCATACTTTCAATATATATATCTATGTATATGTGTATACATATGTATATGTAAATTCCAAGGAAAATATTATAATAATATTATTAATATCCACACATATCATTGGTTGTGGGTATATATATACATGTAAATACGTTTGTATAATTTCCTCTATGTGCACGTATATGTATGTATATCATATCGATGCATTCGTATGAGTTTATCCATTTTACTATCATACATTTGTATCGATATGACTATACATATGGATATGTGCATATAATATATAAATGTATATATTCCCACCTCCTAACCAATTATGTTACCATCATAATGGTCACAATAACATGAATAGATACATAGATAAACACCACTTACACATGCATACAGAAGTAGAAAAAACTCCTTATGCCAACATACAAGCCTACGAATGACTTACCTATAACTCAAACAAACTAACTTAGCTTACTTAGTCTAAGGGACGTGTTTGTATGCTTAGATGGTTCACATTACTGATTACCTAACCAAGCTCCTCTCTTGAGTGATATTTCTCCTCTGCTTGGAGGAATGGTTCACATACCTACATACAATGACATGCTAACAAGAGTCATATGTTCACAACAAAATAGTATTCATGAAACATGTCAAAAGTTAGAATAAACATTATTCAACAACTTGCATGCAACATTCATCTAGGATTACATCAATAGAAGTAACAATCAAATGAGACATTCATTAAATAGAACACATTCATATTGTTAACAAGAAACAACATGTTTTATTCATCACATTGATTCAATCATTACAATCAATTACCCTATGCAATAGTAGCTATACAATTAGGGTGTAAAAATTTTTGGGGACGCCTGCGCGGTGTGCAGACGTCCGTGTGACACACTTATGTCCCTGAGGGATTCATGTGTATGAAGCTGGCAGAGGCATTACACTTCCCATTGGGGTTGGTTTGTAATGTGCCTCTTCAACAAACCAACCTCAAAGATGCCTAATTCTTCCTCATTCTTACATCAAATGCATTCATTCTCATTCCATTTCATCCTCTAGTAATCTTCTTTACAAGTTCTAGCAATTTCACTCTCATTCTCAGCCTTCAAACAACACTTTGGCACTCCATAGCAACAAAAAAAACACTCCATCAACTCCATAAACTAAGTGTGGAACAAGCCATTGTAGTAGGGGCTTAAGGTTTTGCAACATCTTCCTTCACCACAATTGAGGTTGTGTTGATTGTTCAAGCTCTCTTTCTCCATCATTGGCTAGTGAGCTCTTGGTGGAGGTGGTAAGCATTTTCTCTCCTCTCCTTTACAATTTGGTTGAGTATCTTAATACTATTTTGTAGTGTTACTTTCTTTTTCTCCTTCTCCACTTCTTTATCATGCATTTCTCTATTATTGCTATCTTGGCTTTCCATGGAGGTGGACACACCAAAATGGGGGTCTTATTGAGGTAGACCCCTATAAAGTGCCCACCAATTTTCCCTCTTTCTTGTGTGGGGGTGGACGTGCATTTGAAGCTAGTTGGCGAATAGGCTCTTTTGTGAGATTATCTTCATCAACTTAGCTTTACTATATTTTCTTTATCATATTCATTTGTATCTTTCCTATTTCATAGTTTTGTTTTGTTCCCATAAGAAATAACTATCTAGGACATCAACTTGTTTTTTGGTGGTTCATACTATGTTTCTAGTCCTTTGGTTGTATGAACGTTGGTGCACCTGAGAGACACTAGCACACCACACTATCATCCTAGAATCATGCTTCCATCCTCTAGCAGAGAGCTACCTGAGGTACAGTGTTGAACTCAAAAATTGACTCGCCTAGCCCCATTCTAGACTTTGGGTATGCAGAGTGATTGAAGGACCTTATAGTCCTCATCATTCTCATCCCTCATTTCAAGACACCCCTTTAGAGTGAGGTAAGTTAGGGCAGCCTTCCGCTCTTGGCTCTCTGTGACTTGGGGCCTTGAACGTGGTTGGTCCCCCTCTCTTACACGACTATAAATGAGAGGCAGCGATCGAAGAAGGAGTTCTAGTTTTCTTTTTCAGGAACAAAAAGTTCTTTTAATTTTCCTTAGAGATAGATATATTTTCAGAAGTAATTGGTAGAACACTACTATTCTCCAACATGATATATTGTTTTTACTCAAACTATTATCGGATTAGCATTTGACCTTTGTTTTCTGATACCATTTGGCATTTAAGCACAAATTGTTTGGAAGAAATCTTTGAAACTATGCATGTTATGGCCTTTATCAAGTTCCCTCTTTATGCTTTCTTTTAGAATGAAACATTGTGTTAAGCTTAATTCAAATAGTTTGAGTAGTTGATTTCCATGTTGTAGGCTTATGTGGTATGATAATAACTTGTGGAAATTGGATTATGTTTGTTGAACTTTTTTAGTTTCTTTAAAGGGTTATTGTTTCTTCATTTTATGCTATAACAAGAGGAAGGGTTTATGCAATTTTTGAATGTTTTTAGATATTAACCTTGGAAACTTTTATGCTTGATCAAACCTTAATGAACACTACCTATAGGGAGATTTGAAAGACTGTATTGTGCTTGTATTTAGCCTTTGTTGTTCATTCTCTTCCCAAGAATGAGGGGTTGTGGTGTTCTATGTCATATATAGCATTCATAGAAATGGTTTTGAAATGTTGCAAAACCTTTAGCGCATCTCCATTTCATGTTTTATATTTACATTTCCTTCTACCCTTTTCTCCAAAACTCAAAGAAGAGCTGAATTTCTATAAAAATCCTGGCAGTATTCAGTGAGGTACAAATCGGTCCCCCACTTTTTGAATTTCCCATAAGACTATCGGAGAGGCACAAGCTTTGATGATCAACAGTTCTTTTTTTGGCACACCCAGTGGGACCCAAAGTTTTCTAAATGTCTGATTAGAAGTCTGAAATATTTCTTAAATTAGGCCAAGGAAAGAAGCTAGAAGTTTCATGCCCATAATCCAAACAAGAGAATCTTCAAGGTGTCATTTCCAATACTCCCAGTTACCTGCCTCAACATCTAGGAGAAGAAGACTTATAGGTTCTATATCACCTGTAAGGAGTAATAGAGTGAGAAGTGAGAGCCCAAAATCTAAAGCCTTATCTACCCCACCTAGGGGTTGAACTTTCCAAGTCAGAATACCAGTAATATCTGATTCATGGGAATCTATTTTCCATGGCTCATATAGTTGCCCCTGCTAATAGAAATTTTGTAACCTATGATAGTGGTAGTATGCTACAACCACCTACGCCCCGAGATGTATGGCTTGCCATACCTGCTAATGCCCTCAAGGCTATTCCAAATGTTTTTGGAGAAGGCTTTATAACCCCCTTCGAACACCTCCAAGATATAGTAGAGGTATGCAGAGTACATAACATAGCGGAGGAATAATTTCTCTTAGGATGTTGGCCGCCTCTTTCAAAGGAAAAGCTCAAGATTGGTATCAATCTTTGGCTTTCCATTCTATATGCTCTTGGGATCATTTCAAAGAAAGGTTGTTCAAACGCTTCTCAGAGAAGGGAGATCACTCTTCATTGCAACATCAATTCATCACCATCAAAAGAGCCCCACAAGAGGCCATGAATTATTTCAACACCAGGTTCCAAGAAACCTAGAAAAGAATCCTTGTGACTACTCAACCTCTAGCTACGATGGTGTTCATGTTCTACCTGAAGGCCTTCAATTCAGATATCGCGGTGATGATATCTTCCATGGGAGGGGATATCTTATCCAACGTATACAAGTTAGCTGTGTGTGCAAAAAATAGTTTCATCAATGCTGGAAAACTTCCACTACAACCTCTGATGCATGTATTCACAGAAATTTGTGGTGGTCTTTTGGGAAGAAGCTACTCCAAGCACTTCAGCTACACAAGTGGTGATAATGGCCACACCACAATCCATGTATGTGTACCCCTCCACATATCCAAGCACATTGTGCTCTTCCTCTATAGCAATGAACATCAATGATATGAAGAGTCTCATGCGATCTTTAATTAACAAGTTGGTTCTCATCAAACGATAGCAAGCGACACCTCTGAAGCAAGCCACTCAGACCTATTATGGGGGAAGGCCATCCTATCAACATAACACATACCAAGGACCCTCAAGAGGAGGAATTCAACAAATAACATCCACAAACTAGATAGTCTCCATCACTATGCTGCTACAAGTAGTCAAGGATAGCCCGAGTAAAGAGTTAATCCCAGGTCAAAACAACCTGGTGGAAGATGAGAACATATGGTGCTTCCCATGCAATGATAGTCACATGCCCCAAGTTTTTTTAAGGGGAAATATGCAATAGAAGATAGCAGAACAAAGAAACAAGGGTGCACTCCTAAATGTGAAAGAATATCAGTCCCCTAAAATGGAAAATGGATGCTTTAGAGTGAAAATGCAAGGAACGTCTTTAGAGCAAGAGCTAGATATTACACCCGACCAAGTGCTATTTTTCTTGGATGGAGGAAGAAGATGTTGTATTCATGAATGAAGCTTTGATGACTAGTGACCCACAAGTGCAATTAGACTACAACATAATATCCAAAAGAAGGCTCATAGGAGAATTCGTATAACAAGCTCTGTCGCATCCTCAGCCACAACAACCACCACTGTAAGAAAAATAGGCTTTGTAGACATGAATCAACCTAATTCGTAGCCATGAACTCTGTCATTTCCAAAGAAGGAGACGTTAGATAAGATTCCAATCCCATTCATGATGGATCATTTTCCTCCGAAGACGAGAGAGATATCACCATTTAAGCCTAAGGTCCATCCAGTCAGAACACTTAATGTGGTGGAATAACTGAAGAAGGAACCTACTAACATATCTTTGTGGGATGTTATATCCATTCCTGAACAAAAGATGTTGCTTCAGGAAGAATTAAAGAAGGAAGAACAAGTACCACAGACGGATGCGACTCTGCCATATGATCAAAGTAAAGATAAAGAACCCACGTCGAAACCTCAAGCTCCAAAAGCCGCAAATTTTGTGAATGACGTCGACAATGCAAAAGAGAAAGAGGTAAGCAAGAAAAATCCCACACCTTTCTTTTTAATACTCATAGTGGGAGATAAAATTTTGCATAATAATATGATCGATTCAGGAGTTAGTACAATGGTCATACCAAAGCAAGTGGCCGATACCTTGAAACTTAAGTATAAACCCCCTAAGAAGGGAATCATGCAATTGGATGGCAAGAAGGTTTCAACTATCAATTAGATAAAATGTATGTCTTTAACCCTCTTCTCATGTTCTACCCAAATGGTCACTTAAGAAATAGTGGTAATAGACATTCCCTCGGTCTTCGGGATGTGTCTCTCAAGAGATTTCACCGCACAAAGCTTGGCGGGTATTTGGCGCTGATTGGTCCCACCTGATATTAAGGACCAAACATGGGGCGAAGATGAAAATCCTATCTTAATATTTTCATCTAAAACACATAGCGAACAATGCAGTCCTATGTTTTGAAGTAGCACATTTACCTCCTTTTCGCAAAGGGAGAGATATTGTGTAGAGATGCTGGAAGATGAAGAAGACACGAGTGATCGGACTCCTAAAGAGGAGGTCCTCTTTAACCAATTCATTGACTCCAACCCATTTGACAACTTTCACGTGACGAGACTAGGCACCTATGTGAGTTTTGATGACAATCAAGCCTTTCTGAAATTGATAAAGGGTGGGGAGGAATATGATGATTCGAGTGACAACCGTCTATGGACCTTATACTTTGATGGCGCCGAATGCAAAGCCAGTTCTGGAATGGGTGTCTGATTAGTGTCCCCAATAGGATTAGAGACCCAGGTAAGTGCACCAAGATGGTTCCCAAAAAGGGGGCTTAAGTGGCCACTTTTTTTTGAAATCAGGAAATGCTGACCTTGGATGTGAAATTGAGGATACTTACACTCAAAATTTTGAGATGGAACAAAAAGAAGGATTCAAGTGCTCTAAGTTTACTTTCTAAACTACTAATTTATTTTGAAAATGATTGAGATTAAGGGGTTTAAATGAGGGGCGTACACAAATTGGTAATGTTCTTGTCAGAAAAACATAACATAGCAACTCTTGTACGACCCTCGTACGGTGAACTTTTTTTAGTATTTTTAAAATCGCTACAGTAAGAAGTTAGCTAATAATATATAGTTGATCCATAATTTTTCTGATAATTTTTTAATGAATATTTTATTATTTACTAATTTTTGAAGTGGACACTTCCTAAAAAATAGAATTTTGGCCATGCTACCCCTACAAATTTTGGAAGCTAATTGAATTTTTTATTTTTTATTTTTAAATTTGTAGAATGGAGTCTACTTTCTAAAAATATAATTTATTTGAAATTTTGATGAATGGTTAATTTATAACAAAAAAACACCCAACACTACTTTTTTCCAAAAAAGAGACATACAAAGAAAAGAAATTATAGATGAATGGCTTAACATTGTCAGAAAGTGAAAAAAATTACATCATTGGATAGCTAAGAGAACCTAACATTACCTAGATGTTTGATTTGTTTGATATTGAACCACGTGCAATCCTGACTTTGAGCACAAATCTGATTATGTGAAATATTGTAGAGATTACAAAAACATTTCTCTGGTCGTTGGGAATGCCCTCCAAGCCTTTGGGTTAGTATTCCAAGGAAAATACCAAACCCAAGGCTTAGGGATTCCCAAAGCAAGATATAATGTGAGCGTGTTATAATGCACTCATGTTATATGTCATTTTTGACATGGTTTTTTTTGTTTGTGGGGAACATGTCTAGCAAGACATAATGTGAGTGTGGTATAACACGCTTGAGTTATGTCCTGCTTTATGTTAAATTCATATTGAATGTATGTTTATATATTCGTATGTTTGTATGCACATGTATGCTTGTATGTCATGTATGTATGTATGCCTGTATGTATCAATGCATGTATATTGTATGTATGCCTACTTGTATGTAAGATTGTATATACGTGCATGTACATGTATGCTTGTATGTATGTAGGATTGTATGTACATATGTATTATGCTTGTATGTATGTATTTATGTATGTCTTTAGAGGGAGGGATAATTTTAAGAGAGAGAGAGAGAGATCTAGAGTTTTCTAGGTAGGGTGGGAGAGGGAGAGGGAGGGGGAGGGGGAGA
>VDFB02379711.1:138181688-138278425 GCA_007258455.2 Sequoia sempervirens | reverse complement strand
AAAGAAACCTTCCAGTTGGCAGCATAGTATCTGTGGTTGACTTTGTAGAGAACTACAATCTACAGCCACAGCATGAGGTGCAGTCACAGTATTACAACTCCACACAAGTTTTGATATTTGTGCAAATAGCATTCATTCATGTAGTTGATAGTACAGAGGACCAAAGGAAGGTATTGAAGGAGTATCACTTTTATATTAGTGATGATTGCACACATTCTTTAGATTTCATGCAAGGTTGCTTCCAGATGTTCTACAGTGATTTGGCTTAGAGGGGCATAGCATACAGTCGACATTTAATATGGTCAGATAACTGTGCAACACAGTTCAAGAACTTGCACACGTTCTACTAGTTGAGCAGGATGCATGTCATTATAGGTGTATAACATATGTGGAACTTTTTTGAGGCTGGGCATGGAAGGGGGAGCATGATGGTGCAAGAGCATGTGTGAAAAGAGAATTAGCACGAGAAGAGTTAAAGTATAAAGATAGTGCAAAGTTGATAGATGCAAGATCAATCGCCAAGTGGTGTAATGTTTTGATGGGTCCAGGTAATGAAGGTACATCTTCAATTCATAGGTATTTTTGGTTGATGGATGATACTAATATTGCACCATATGAGGATTTTTGTACACTAATAGGATCAAGTGAGATACACTCTTTCCTTAGCTCAAAGCAGGTTCATGGAGTATCGATACACAAAAGATGGCATGCTTTTTTTCTTCATGTACAATGCAAGCCTAGAATGATTGTGAGTCAGGGGAGTGGGTTGACAAATGGTTGACAAGTTATCTTAGCCCACTTCACACATATCACCCTCCAACAGTATTGGAACTAATACAGATGGAGTCATCGATCGACTTTGACCATGAATTAGATCTAGTTCAACGAGGTAATATATCTGCTTGCTTAGTTTTTGAAATTCCATATTGTTATATTACTTTGTAGTGCATTCCTAATGTTGACTAATTTAAAGAGATTTGTTGCACATATCAATGTGGGGCAAGTTTATGCAGTTATTGTAGATGAAGACAATGAAGAGGGAACATACTATTACTTGTGTCATTGTGTTGAGGCCAAAAATAAATTGGAGGCCCTAGTTATAGATGGAGAAAACATTGAATACCCTACAAGCTTAGTTGTTGTTACTAGAACATGGCTTAGAAGGTACCCACATAAGAGTGTTAAACATTGACTGTTTTAGGACTTTGACACGCATCATAAGATTCTTCATTACTTGAACTTTGTTGTAGCATCTAATGTTTGTTTGACCAAATATGGGGGTAGACCTTTGAACAAGGTCTTCTAGAAGGTCCATGAATCTAACCACGAGGCAATACTTGACACAATAAAGAGTAGAGTAGACATAGATGGTTCATTGGATTAATTTGTAAGTATGCACATCGGTTCTCATTAATTTATACTTGTATGCACATTAATTTGTTTGATGGTGATGCTATCATCTTCTTTTACTTTTCCTATTTTTAAGTAACCTAATACAAATTGATTGGTGTCCCCTTGCATAAAATGCAGATTTATGAGCCATCCAAGAGAATGTTAGCCAGAAAATAAATGCAACATCCTTATTTTGATGATCTTGACAAATCTCAATCATGATTTTAAGCCATTACAAAAGTGTGTGCAAAGCTTGGTGAGGGAATGCCAAGTTATTCATTTTAATTTAACCTTATCATGAGCAGCTATGATGTAGACATTATAAGAGCATCTCAAATTTTAACTTACTCTATTCATGAGAGGTATTGTGTGCAATAGGTATCTTGGAACTCCCACTAAAGATGTATGACCAAGAGTGACTAAGTTGAGAGACTGGCATGCCTATCTATAAGTGTCTTCCATCTATTTTCATTTCATTTCCATCTTGGATGCTCTTTCTTTTTCTCTTTTACTTTGCGTATTTGTAAGTAAACTACTAAAAATTGATTGGTCTCTCATTGCAAAAAATTTTGATTTATGAGCCATCAAAGAGAATCTCAGCCAAAAAAGTAATGCAACATCCTTATTTTTATGATCTTGACAAATCTCAATTCTGATTTGAAGCCATTATAAAAGAGCATGTGAATCTTAGCGAGGGAAACTCAAGTTAATCAATTGAATTTAACCTCATAATGAGTACCTATGATGTATTACAATTGGGTGTTTTTCAATTTGAATATGTAAGTGGTGCAGGAGCACCTTGCTCACAAAATGCCTACAAAAGGAAAAATTTCAAAAAAATGAATTTTCAAATGTAAAATGTATGTAAAAGGTCATGTGAAGACCTATTTCAATGTATTTGAATGTTTAATAGGTCACTAGGAGGTAAGTCAATTGAATTTGTAAAAAAATATATGATAAAAGTGTAAAAGTTGTAAAAACTGTCAAAATACAAGAAAAGGCAAAAAAAATCAGAAGTTGAAGAGTCTTTTTGTGGGAAATTAGAGGGATAGGTCAATGAAGGAAGTTGAAAATTAAGTTATTAGTTTGGAAACATCTATATAAATCATGTAAGGTCGAGCAAAACAAAGATAGTTTGTATTCTTGAAGATCTACAATCAATAAAGTCCATGTTTTAGTGATTTTTTGAGTTTTTCCAGTTGTTCATTAACTTATATGACCTATACAATAGTTTAAGGCATTGAATATTGTTTTTTAAGGTAGAATAGTGAAGTATCTTTCATTTGAATCTATTTAGGAGGGTATCCATTGAGTTTATCATTAGTTTGAACTGATTTTTCTCAACTCAGTTTGTAAACCCTCAAGATTGGGGTTTTGAGAGTCTAGATAACCAATAATGACTAATCCACTGAATTCGATGGTTTAGATAAGTGGATTAGGTTAGTATTAGGATTTTTTAGGTGTGTGTGTGTTTATTTGTGTAGGGGAATTCAAGAAACAAAGGTGGAGTTGCTACTACAAGGTTTTATGATGAATTTCTAAGTGAAAGTGTGGCTCCAAGTGGTGTTTTAAGGAAAACAAAGTGTTTAAGGATGGAAGGAGGTTTAGAATGAATATTTAGACATATCTAAACATTTTTGGAGTAGTGGCTAAGATTTTGAAGGTTTTCAATGGTTTTTTCTATCAAACCCTCATTCTTTTTGCATGGTTTAAGCCTAAAAACAAGGTTTCTCTTGACATTGGGTGTCTAATTGGGCCTTTAAGCCCCTAAATGTTGGTGAATCCTAAGTTTTGACAAATGATAAAATAATTTTTGAAGTCATATGGGTTTTTGGAGTTGATTCATTGGTAGTCCCTTTGTAAATTTGGGCTAATTTGAAGCATTTTCCAATGGGTAGGCTATCGGTTTACACATATTTTCCAAAATAGGTATATATGATTTTTGGATATGTTAATATTGGCCAAAATGGGTGCTAAAAATCTATCATTTTAGGTTTGAAAGGATCTCAATAAGAAGTTACACCCGATTCAAGGTTTGGAAACCTACTTGCAATTTGATGCCTTGATAGCTAAAATGGGAAAATATGTGTAAACTATGATTTGAATGATTCTTTATAATTGAAACCTATCTAAAAGGTGTTGGAAGACATGTATCAATGCTTGGAGAAGATCTAGGAAGCTAACTTGGTTTTTTGAGTGTTTTGAGCAAGGTTTACACAATGTGTAAAATGATGTTTTTATTGCTAAAAAGTGGTAATCTGAGTAAACGGAGATTTCAAAGTTTAAATGTGTATTGAAGCTATGAAGATAATGTATTTAAATATATATCTATGGTTTGGTAAAGGTGCAAAATTTAATCTTGAAGATTTGATGTTTTGAGTAAGGTGGTTTTTTGGTGCAAAATGGTATTTTTTACTGCAAGTGAATGGTAAGTCTGATGGCCAGTGGTTTGTAAGTGTGTATCTAATTTATTTCAGTCAAGAACAATTTGTTCATAGTGTCTTGGATGTCTGGTGAATGGTTAGAAGTAGACTCAATGGTTTGTAGTCATAGTGATGAGTAATTGGTGAATCTAATAATGACACAAAATACTGATGAAGTGCTTGGCTTGTTGGTTGCTTTATAGTTTCTAATGGGAAAAGTGGGATTTTGGTGAATGGATAAGTGAAATTTTCATGAAAGTTGAGCAAAAGAATGATGTTTGTTTAATTTGATCTTCTCTTGTTAAGTTTGGGTCAGAAGTACCCTGATGGTTTGTGGATCCTAGTATATGCTCTTGCATCAGTAAGCAAGGGGTTTCAATCTTCACAAAACCTCAAATGAATGAGTTTCAAACAAAGTTTCAATCAACAACTCTCTATCTCTTCAATTTTAACCCTTCACTCTGCCTTGTCTAGTAGGTCAACAGACCCTAGTTTTAGACCTTTTCTCACAAACTTCTCAAATGACTTCACAAAAAAATGATTGATCTAGATAGCCATTATTGAGTTACAACACATACTTCAAAATCAATAGTGACTGTCTTGGAACATGTGCATCAAGAATGACCAAAGTGTAAAAGGGCAACAATCTTTGATGGGGTATTACTCAGAAACCGTGACGCTTAAAAAATATTTGTCTGAGCCTACGAGATCACATTGGGCCCCTCTACAAAAAACTATCATTTTTTGCTATCTCAGAGTGGTTTTCCCGTGGTGGTGGATTTTCACTTGATGGAAAGTGTCAAATGCAAGCAGTGCAAAGTCGTGCAACTTTTGTTCTACAATTGTGTAACCAAACGGATTGCTCCAATGCATCCGAATAGGTATTTTTATGCTAGGAATGGTCCTCTTTCACACCCAAACACGTAGAATTGCTTTGAGCTACATTCAATCGGATCGATCCCTTAAGAGTCCAAAGTGCAAAATGGTTGCAAACTTCAACATGTTGTTACTCGGATACCGTGATGCTTAGAAACTTCTTGTTTGATCCTATAGGATCATGTTGGGCCCCTCTACAAAAACCTCTCTTAGTTTTGGCTATCTCGAAGTGGTTTTCCCGTGGCGGCAAATTTTCATTTGATAGAAAAAGTGTCAAAGACAAGTAGTGCAAAGTTGCAAAGTGGTGAAACTTTTATTCTACAACTTGTGTGACCAAACAAACTTTTCCAACGCATCCAAATAGGTATGTTTACACTAGGAATGGTCAACTTTCACACCCAAACACGTGGAATCGCTCCGAGCTATGTTCAATCAGATCAATCCCTTAAGAGTCCAAAGTGCAAAATGGTTGCAAACTTTAGAATGTTGTCACTCAGATACCGTAATACTTAGAAACCTCTCGTATGATCTTAAAGAATTATGTTGGGTCCCTCTATAAAAACCTCTCTCGGTTTTGGCTATCTCGGAGTGGTTTTCCCATGGCGGTGGATTTTCACTTGATGGAAAATGTGTCAAATGCAAGCAGTACAAATTTACAAAGTGGTGCAACTTTTGTTTTACAACTTGTATGACCAAACGGAATGTTCCAACGATTTGAATAGGTATGTTTATGCTAGGCATGGTCATCTTTCTCACCCAAACACGCGGAATAGCTTCGAGCTATGTTCAACCATATCAATCCCTTAAGAGTCCAAAGTGCAAAATGGTTGCAAACTTTAGCATGTTGTTACTTAGATACCGTGATGATTAGAAACTTCTCTTCTAATCCTATAGGATTGCATTGGGCCCCTCTACAAAAAACTCTTGATTTTTTCTATCTTGGAGTGGTTTTCCTATGGTGGTAGATTTTCACTTGATGGAAAAAGTGTCAAATGCAAGCAATGCAAAGTTGCAAAGTGGTGCAACTTTCGTTCTGCAACTCATGTGACCAAACAGATTGTTCCAACACGTCTGAATAGGTATTTTTACGCTAGAAATGGTCCTCTTTCACACCCAAACACCTAGAATTGCTCTGAGCTATGTTCAGCCAGATTGATCCCTTAAGAGTCCAAAGTGCAAAATGCCTGCAAACTTTAGCATGTTGTTACTTGAATATTGTGATGCTTAGAAACTTCTTTTCTAATCCTATAGGATCGCATTGGGCCCCTCTACAAAAATCTCTGTCGATTTTGGCTATCTCAGAGTGCTTTTCCCATGGTGGCGAATTTTCACTTGATGGAAAAAGTGTCAAATGCAAGCAGTGCAAAGTTACAAAGTGGTGTAACTTTTATTTTGCAACTCGTGTGACCAAAAAAACTATTCCAACGCTTTGAATAGGTATGTTTACAATAGGTATGGTCCTCTTTCGTACCCAAACACATAGAATCGCTCTGAGCTACATTCAACCGAATCGATCCCTTAAGAGTCCAAAGTGAAAAATGGCTGCAAACTTTAGCATGTTGTTACTCGGATACCATGATGCTTAGAAACTTCTCATTTGATCCTACAGGATTGCATTGGGCCCCTCTATAAAAAAATCTCTCAGTTTTTTCTATCTTAGAGTGGTTTTCCTATGGTGGTGGATTTTCACTTGATAGAAAAACTGTCAAATGCAAGCAGTGAAAAGTTACAAAGTGGTGCAACTTTTGTTCTGCAAATTTTGTTCTGCAACTTGTGTGACCAAACGAACTATTCCAACGCATCCAAATAGGTATGTTTATGCTAGGAATGGTCCTCTTTCATACCCAAACACGCAGAATCGCTCTAAGCTACATTTAACCGAATCAATCCCTTAAGGGTCCAAAGTGCAAAAGGGAAGAAAAATTTGAAGGGATATTACTCGGAAACCATGATGCTTACAAACTCTGCATATGAGTCTTTGGGATCACATTGGGCCCCTCTACAATAACCTCTCTCAACTTTTCTTATCTCAGAGTGATTTTCCTATGGTGTCTAGTTTTCACTTGATGGAAAAAGTGTCAAATGGAAGCAGTGTAAAGTTGCAAAGTGGTGCAACTTTCATTTTGCAATTCGTGCAATGAAAAAAATTGCTCCAACACATCCCGATAAGTAGGTTTACGCTATGCATGGTCTTATTTCACACCCAAACACACGAAATTGCTCTGAGTTATGTTCAACTAGCTTGATCCCTTATGATGACATGCAAAACAATGGAAAAGAGAAACATACACACAACGGTTGAGAAGTCTGAGTATTCCACACAAAAAATGTATGATCATTGGTGCAGAGCACCTTGTTCCTTCATTTGATGAAGAAGGTCTAGTTCAGTGGTTTTAGTCATTATAATGTCAAATAAGGCCATGATAGGCCATTTTGTAATCTTGCTTTTAGTTTTGAGTTAGTGTGGGGTCATTTGAGTCAATTACGTAAGTACGAATAAGAAAATAGCATTGGTAAAGGCATTGGAAAAGATTACTAACTATGCCCATGTTCAAAATTTAGAATTTAGGCCTTAAAAGCAAGGTTGGATGAGGTGAAAAGAAGAAATTGCTTGAGAATAAGTTAGAATAGGTTGGAAATAGGGTGAGGTTGTGGAGTTTGATGTGTTGAAATGGTCTGCAAGGACAAGGGAGGTCAAAAGTATGTTATGGCATGATTCCCTAATTGGGAATAGAGGGGTTTTGAATGGAAAAGAGAGGTTTGAGGGAGTAAAAGTGGGTAAAGTCAACGGGCAACATAATTTGGTGGTCAATTAAATTTGTGCAGGTAGAATGAAGAGTGTTGGAAGAGGTTTTGAGGTTGTATGACATTTGGATATGGGGTTTTCAATAAACCCTAGTGAAATTTGAGAAAAGTGAGGGTTTAGGGGATAGTGGGGTTAGAGGGCCAATCACGCCCTAAAAATTATGGATTTTGTGGATTTGAAGATTGATAAATGCTGCTCAATGGTTTTTTACAATTGGAAGAGTGATTGAGAGAGTGTTGATTTGTTAAATAGACCTATTCGGGGGTTTAGGACAACATTGAGTCCATTTCTTATTTGTATTATAAATTATAACTTGCTTTCTCCCAAGTCCATTTTGTATACAAGAAATAATATTGCAAAAAGTTGACATATAAATCTTTCGACATGTTTATATGGGGATGCATCAAGAACATAACAATTCATTTTGCACTATCAAGATTATGCTATGAAAATGTTTAAAGACTATTGAAGATAAATGTTTGTATGATAATGTGTCAAGAAGTTAACTACTTCATCTACTCTGAATATTATGTTTTGCAAGTGTTGTGAAGATTATGTATCCTTTGCTTAATTGAGTTGTTCCAATCAAAGGATTAAATATATTGGAATCTTTTTATGAATCATTTCATGGAATACCAATTGAAAACATGTTTTTTTCTTTTAGATAAAGTTGTTTAACATCAATCAATTAATATTCAAGACAAACCATGAAGGACAACAATGATCAATTCTAGGACTAACCAATTAATAAGTATACACGTGAATAAGTCAAGCATGTACATGTGAATAAGGGAAGCACAAGTAATCAAAAACATATAAGCCTTGAAGTATACACACGAATATATAGTATACACAAATTAATACAAAGTATATGCACGAATACAAGGGATACACATGAGAACATGTAAGTCGCAAAGTATACATTGGAACACACGTAAGTTGTAAAGTATACACTTGAATACACATAACTCATATCTATTGAACTATCAATTTAAAATGCAAATATGGACACCATCGATAAAAAAAAATTGTATTAGCCAAATATCCATGTAGGCATACATAAATATATGTTGATATAAGTATGAAATATAGGTACAAAATAGCCATATAGGCTTACGAGAATGCCATATAGGCATACAATGTCAAATATATCCAATACAAAATATGTACAAAACTTCCATGTAGGCATACAACAAAGGGCTTTGGAATCAAAAGTCATTGCTATCCATGCTCTGGAAATAAATTCTTTCCCTTTGCTTGTCGATCGGATGGCGATAGGTCTATCACTCATCTATGCTATGCTCAAGGAGTGCTCTTGCTGCTCCTCATAGTGTTTAGTTCATGGTGAAGTTTTAACTATTACAATAAGAAGTAAAGACATTAATATATAGAAATTACATTATTAAAAATAATATATTTAACAAAATAACCACTTACCCCCATCTCATGATCACTTTCCATGAGGGAAATATCCACACACCCATATTGAGGTGTGCTCAAACATGGTATAAACCATCCAAATAGAAATTAAACTATGAATCAATAATGGTTTGATTTTTCACTAACTAACATCTATAACAATGAATGTAAATTGAAATTTACTAATTTTCCTCATATCTCCCTTGTCAGAGCCATCGAGGATTGTATAGCAAATGAAACATCAGTCTCCATTGCCCTCATCACATTTGTAGGTGTTTCAACTTGCAACATCTAAAAATAAAACAACAATAATTTCAATCACAAAAACTACAATAGCGATCCATGTCATGACTTATTATGTATGAGATAATGAATTTTTTTTGAGTACTTATTAAACTATATATTTCTGATTATCATGCTTACTATTTTCCCTATCCATATCTTGTTTGAAAGGACGTGTTTTTAAGCTTTTACCCATAGCAACAAGCCGACGAACTGTTTGATCAAATGCTTTCGTAGACATGTACGATAACTGTGGTGGCATAGAAAAGCCAATGAACTATTTGAAAAAATGCCTCAAATAAATGGGGTCTCATGGTGATGCAATTCCATTACAAAAAATTCCATCACCATAAGACCGCATTTCTTTCAGGCATTTTTTTAGAAAGTTCATTGCCTTCTCTATGGTATTATTGCTTACTATTATTCTTTGATAGATATTTTTCCTAGCATCCATAGTTTGTTGGAAAGCACCTATCTTAGGCTTTTAGCCATAGCAGCAAGGAAGTGAGTAGTTTGATAAAATTCTTTGGTACACATGTATGGAAAATGTGGTATCATAGAAAAGGTGGTGAGCTATTTGAAGAAATTCCTCAAATAAATGTGTTCTCATGGTGATGGAATGTAATTCCATCACCATGAGACTGCATTTCTTTGAGGCATTTTTTCAAACTACTAACTGCCTTGTCTATGCTATTGCTTACTATTATGCTTTGATAGATTTTTTCCAAGCATCCATAGTTTGTCGTGCAAGTGCACCTTTGCAAGAACATGCCTCCATGAGGAAAATTTAGGAGTTTGAATTGGTTAAGGTGTTTTGATGATGTAATAAGGCTTAAATAGCCATTTTGGAGGTTGTAATAGTCTTAGTTAATTTAGGCATAAAGTGCAAAATTACAAAATATTGACAAAGTTGTTAATTTCAAATGTTGTAAAAATGAAAAAAAGATGTAAAGGCATGGAATGCCAAGGGTCAAAGTAGTTGTAGAGGTTATTGAGTCATTGTAGGAAGTTGGAAAGGTTGGAAAATGTTTAAAAATGATATGATCCATCAATGTAAGTTGTTGTTGGACAGATTGAAGGATAAAACTAATAAAATATCATTGATCCAAAGGAGTTGGTATTGATTTTTTGATATGTGAAAGTAGGCCATGATGGGTTCCTGATTTAGGGATTTTTTGACAAGCTTGTTTGAGAAAATTGAAAGTTTTGACAGGAAAAGTGGGTTGGCTGACCTAGTAGGAAGACTAGGTAGAAGTTTGAAAATAAAGAAAGAATTGAGTTTTTGAGTTGTAAAGTGGATTGAATCCTTTTGAATGATGAAGTTAAATTATTTGACTACCCTGCATTGCATCAATTTGTTGGAAAGCACCTTTTTTAAGATTTTAGCCATAGCAGTGAGGAAATGAACTGTTTGATAAAATGCTTTGGTAGACATGTATGGAAAATGTGGTAGCATAGAAAAGGCGGTGAGTTGTTTGAAAAAGTGTGTCAAAGAAATTGGGTCTCATGGTGATGGACATCATGATGAGACCACATTTCTTTGAGGCTTTTTTTCAAAAAACTCATTGCCTTGTCTATGCTATTGCTTACTATTATTCTTTCATATATTCCTTCCAAGCATCCGTAGCATAGACAATGTAGTGAACTATTTGAAAAGATGTTGAGCAGTAAAAAGTGGTCTCATGGAATGCCATGAAAAGCAAATGCAATTGGAAGCTGCTCCTAGACTTATTACTTATGCTATGTGAAGTAATTGAATCACTGCTTATGTTGACTTTCTAAACAACTATATTGTAGTTGAAATTTTGTCATCTATCAACATCTAGTTATTAGTTATGGAATGTGAAGTAATGATTTGGGTTTGAATGATGTGCAATGCAACATAATCAACGATATGAATATAAACTACACAAATCTATTAAGTACATTTCATTAGTTAAACTCTTTATTCTATTACTTGGGTGTAGGTTTGAGTAAATCCACTAGCACTGGGAGGTGTTCCCTAGAAACCTCCAATATTAGCCTATTCAACATCCAAAATCACATATTAAAATACCATTCATGAAACAATGTTATTAACATGTAATAAATTTATAATTGTTTACTAGTTACATACCCATCGATAGGTGTACTACAAAAATAAGTAGGTGTAGGACCGATGTATCTAGTCTCAACATTGTGACCCTACAATTTTATTAAAATCATAAAACTAAACTAGTTAATTTTGTATTTCAAAATTGAAATTTAATAAATTAAATTCAATGAGGATGCTAACTTTTACCTTACTATCAATGACATACGCCTCATGCAAAGTGTCATCTACCCTCTCCATCTCCATAGAAGCATATAGATCCTGCATAGCAGCCTCCTGAGTGTCAGTGGGGTCGTATGAACAAGTTGCCCCGCAAGATTGACACACATGGATTTGAAGGCCACCACTTGAAGACTCCCATGGATGGCGCTATAGAATAGGGCTAGTATGATGGATGACACTCTGGATCAAAGTACTAATCACTTGCAATGTCTCTACATCGGTACTCTCCTTCACGATGGAAGGCATAACAACGTGCTCATGAGGCGGCCTAGCAAGAGCTCATCTCCCTTGCTGCTTAGGATCCAACTATGCACTAGGTCTATCATGAGCTGACCCCCCACCTCTCCCCTGGAAGTCCCTCATATAAAAATAATTTAGGATTTTGTTTAATATGAACTCACTGTATAGTTTCCTAAGAAAATACTGTGGTACTTCACAATTGTTGCTCGGTGGGTAATCAAAGACCATGTACCACCTATCATAAAAATAGTTCCTAATCTATTGGTGGTGGCACCAATGAATAGGAAACCTCTTCGCATTGAGGGTAATATTTTGATTTGTGTGTGGGTTAGTGAATAATGAGCACAAATCACCTTTTGTAATTTTTAAATCCTTTACATCTTTATATGATAGTTTATCCACATAATAAGCCCTAGCCGCCTGCCTCCTATCTTTCCATCCATTTATTTGTTTGCTAATTGAATCTACATTTTTTAACATATCTTTCAATGAACTTGCTAGGGTCATTCTTTCTATGGTTGAACCATTTGGATCACTCAACCTACTGATTAAATCCTCAATTTTTTTTTTGTTGTTCTTAATTTCACTCATTAAATTTTGTTGAGTGTCAGAAGGGTGTTGAGTGATTGGTGGAGGAGCTTATTGTTGAGGTTGATTTTCTTGTTGAGGCTTTTTTTCTTGAGGATTTGTTTTCTCTTCTTGTTGAGTATTTTGAGGGTTTGCAGGTTGATTTTCATCTCCTACAAATTCAAAAAAATATATATCAAATACAACCTAAAACTAACAAATTCAAAACAAAAAGCAAACAATCCTTACCTCTCACACCTCCTCCTTGTCATGGCACCATCCTTGCAAAGAAATAGAAACAATTGGTGAATATTTTTGCACAATACCTCCTCCTAGAATGTGAGCATGAAAAAATGGGGGTTTTGGTTGCGGGCACAACAAAAAACACAGTCAAAATGAAGAATGAATGGTTTTCACTTTTTTTTTGCTTTTAACATTTTGTAATGCGAGCACGTTATAATGTGCTCATGTTATGGGCTCGTTGTGGCTGAGCCTCAGGCTTGACACACTGATCCATAACGTGAGCATGTTATATTGAGCTCACATTATGGCCAATTTTTTTTTTTGAAAGTGGCAAATTGGCTACCCATCTACATGCACCTGCCCACCCTCAAGGATTTTCATTTTCAGTTCTCTTGCTTGAATAATGATGTAGACTATGAAGCCTTGGTTCATGGTCTAATTCTTGTAGAACGAATGGGAATAAAGAGATTGCAAGCATTCAGAGACTCAAAGTTAGTTGTGAGCCAAGTTTGTGGGCAAGCGACTACAAAGAATATAAGAATGAAGTCATACAAACATCAAATATGGGATCTGATTGAAATTTTTGAAGCTTTCAATATACAAGTCATTCCCTAATCTCAAAACAATGTCACTGATCAGATGGCTTCAATCAATTCACAATTTGAACCAACTTCCGATTCAACAACAAAGTAGAGTGTAGTACAGATTATTTTCTGACCAGTAATCCCTGACAATGATCAAAATTGGTAGGTATTTGAAGATGATATTTAGATCACTTCCTTTCTACAAAAATTAGGAAGAGCTTCTAACTATTCACAGCCAGGAGTAGAATCTCCTGAAGAGCCAGTTATCCAGTTAAAAGGCAATAAGTTTCCTCGAGTTTTAATCTCCCTTGAGAATCTATTTGACTATGAGGATGCAAGAAATAGAAAATAGAGGTTCATGACAAACATGAGGGATTATGAAGAGCAATATTTTGGAAGCAACAGAGAGTTGAAATTCATAAGGGATGTTTTATAGAAGGACAAGGAAATACTAAAAGATCTGTGTTCCAAATATGATGAGGTGATAGCCTATACCTATGATAATCTTAGAGGGTATGGCCTAGGCATAATTCAACATACCATTGACTTGGAAGAAGGATCAAAGCTCATCTGACAGAAACAAAGGCTAGTCAATCTTAAGGTCGAAGTGTTGATGGTACAAGAGCTCACAAAATTGATCGAATCAAGGATCATATATCCGATTAAACATTCCACTTGGGTGTCTAATCTACTACTAGTTCAGAAAAATAATGGGGATATTAGGCTTTGTGTTGATTTCAACAATTTGAATAAAGCCTCTCTCAAAGACCATTACCCTTTGCCATCTATGGAGCAGATCCTACAGACCATGGTTGGATCAGAGAGGTTTTCATTACTTTATGGTTTCTTAGGTTATAACCAAGTATATGTAAAGGAAGGTGACCAACATAAACAATGTTTACCACTAAGTGGGGAACGTTTACATATTCAAAAATTTTGTTCAGACTTTCGAATGTTGGTGCGAATTTTCAACAAGCAATGGATATTTCTTTTAGAGGATTAATTAGTTTGATTATCCTAATATATTTGGATGACCTAATGGTCATTTCAAATTCAAAAAATGATCACTTCAATCATCTAGAGCAGGTTTTCCAAAAGTGTCAACAAATTGGGATTTCCTTAAATCCCAAAAAATGTGTTTTCGGAGTGCCCTAAGGTAAACTGCTTGGTTTTGTGGTATCAAAGGAGGGAATATCAATAGACCCTAAAAGGGTGAGGTCTATAATGGAGTTACCCCTACCAGTGAGTTAGAAAGGGATATAGTCTTTTCTATGGAAAATCAACTTTGTCAGTAGATTCATTTTAGACTTTGCAGGCATCGTAAGACCTATCAGGCTCATGCTCAAAAAGAACCTGATGTTCAAATGGACTCCCAAAGGAAATGCAATTTTCAAATGGATAAAGGTAGCTATCTTCACCACTCTGGTGTTGGCCAACCCAGACTTTTCCAAAGATTTTTTACTCTATGTAGACAACAACCAACATAGCATAGCTTCAATACTCACTCAGAAGGATGAAGTAGCGGAGAGCATCCTATCACATTCCATTGAAGGACTCTTAAAGGATATGAGGCCAGGTATAATTTTATTGAAAAGTAGGCTTTTTCCATTTTTAAAAGCCTAAAGAAGTTCTGACATTTGGTGTTAGCCAATAGAATCACTATTCTCATTGTACACCCTAGTGTGCAGGAATACATCACCGAAGGTGAGATAATCGAGAAGAGGCAAAACTAGATCACCAAGATCCTAGAGTATGATGTGGACATTAGATCAATCAAGTTGGTTCAAGGAAGAGGTTTGTGTGAATACATTGGGCAAGAATCAAGCCCCGTAGTTGAAAAGGAGACTGGTCAAGTCCACTCAAACTAGTTCAAGTCTGACGAGTCCTAGGTGGCGGATCAAACAAAGTATATGCAGAAGGAGCAATAATTGATCAACCTTCCATCTCATAAAAGGTGATATTACCAACTGCAAGGCACCAGGTATGTATTAATTGAGGGTATTTTATTTAAAATAAATTACGATGGTGTCCTGCTCCGATGCTTGGACAAGCCATTGGAAAAAATAGTTCTTAATGAATTTCATAGTAGTCCTAAAGGTGGAAATTTCTTTGCCAATACTACCACCTTGAAGATAATGCGAGCAAGGTATTATTGGCCCTCCATGTTTTTTGAAGCACACCATTTGGTGCAAAAGTGTACTCAGTGCCAATTTTATGTCGGCAAGAGAAAGAATTATGCAATGCCTTTGAGCTCAATTGTAACTAAGGAACCCTTTGATCAATGGGGTTTGGATTTCATTGGAATGATAAACCCTATTTCTAGTGCTGGCCATAAGTGAATCCTTATGGTGACTAATTATTGCGTAAGGTGGATGGAAGCCATTTCCCTAAAAAATGCTATAGAGGGTGAGATCGTCAATTTCCTTGAAGAGTTGGTAACTAGATTTAGTTCACCAAAACCCATCATATCTAACAATGCTTAGGATTTTGTAGGATCGAGGATGTCAAATTTCGCTATCAAACATGGGTTTTACCTTAAAACTTCATAAAACTACTACCCACAAGGAAATGGGTTAGCAGAGTCAACCAACAAAAACCTAATTAGGTTAATCAAGTGCATCGAGTCAAAGTGAAAGAGATTGGCACAAGCATCTATGAGCTACTTTGTGGGTAGATCGGATTACGCCCAAGCAAATTTTGAAGGCCTCTCCTTATGAGCTAGTATACGGAAAAGAGGTAGTTTTGCCTGTTTCTATAAAAATCCTTGCCTTGCAACTGTTGAAAGCCCTGGAAGTTAAAGAAAGTGATGGGATGGAAGTAAGGTTAGTAGAACTCCTCAAACTTGAGGAAGATAGAGGAAAGGCTTATGGAGCCATGATCGGTTGCAAATAGACAGTGAAGCAATAGTTTGATAAAAAGACCTCCAACCCAGATTTCAGGGAAGGGATCCTGGTACTAAAGTATGACGAGTGCACTGTGAAACCAAGGCAACATACAAAATTTGAAGCGCTATGGAAGGGACCCTTTTGAATCAATGTGTGCAAAGAAAATAATGCATACGAGCTTGAAGATATGGAAGGCAACACTTTGGATAAATTGGTGAATGGTAGTTATCTAAAATTGTTCCATTAAATTTGTAGTTTTTTTAAAATAATCACAATTATGTCTGATATGTAATTTTTTTTGTAAATACATTTTAGTTTTGAGAATAAGCCATGAGAAAAGCACTAAGGAAATAGAAAAGTATTGTATTATATTATATTCATCAAAAAAAAATACAATGTAATACAATCCCAAGGCTCAGATTTAAACATGAATATCTATCGAGCAAACCCAAAAATAGTCACAAAGAAAAAAGAAACAAAAGGGAGGCAACATGTAAAAAATAGTGAAGATATTCCTCCAACCATTGTACGCAGTCAAAGAAGCTCATCATTGGATTCTTCTTCTTTGTCAGGATACAAAAGCAGGGTGAACACACAACACACATGGGCTCATTGTAGCGTAGACCTTAGTTCTCCTTGCCATGAATATACACCAGAAACTCAAAGTGTTTCTTTCAGTTGAGCCCAGAAATACATTCCACACCATACTGCTACAGTAGGAAGGTGGCTGTTGGCATAGATGATGAATGATAGCTTTCAAGGTCCATGGTGCAAAATTTAGTGAGGAAGGGGAACTAGGGTACATCTATCCCATAATCCATGTGCTTTCAAATATCCATGACGCTCAGAATGTCGACACCAGGGATAGCCACTTGCACAATTTTGTCGAGCTTGTCTAGTAGGATGGAGTCAAACATCTGGTGGCACAACTCAATTATCATAGGCTTGGAAATGTTCAGGACAAGTAGAGAGGTGACGAATTGAGAAACAATGTTGTAGTTGCTTCTTAATTGGTTCTCATCCTCAAGGTAGTTGAAGCCGACTACCCACTGGAATGCAATGAGAACGAGGTAGTCACACTTCACTATACACTTAATTCTGTCATAGGTGACCTCCCCCACAAAGCTATATTGTGGCCTCCATGGTAGAAGCCGAACAAGATTTTCTAGGCTAGCTGACATTATGTCAATGTAGCAGAAGCTAGCAGAAGGGGAGATAGCAGGAAAAGCTTGCTAAACTAAAAATATTTTTGAATGAATATTGTAATAAGGTGGCATATCTATATATAGAAAGGATGTGTTGGAAAACCCAACCAATAGGAAGTCCATTTTTGGCCGGACAACAATGGAGAAAATACCAAAATAGCTAAAGGACAGGAGATGAATCATATAAAAAATCTAACAAGACATCCTGAGAAATAAATTTGGGAATTGAGAGTAAATGCTTTCATATGTTGATCGTCAACATGTGTCCTTTGCCATCATCCACACCAACTAGCTTGCTTATGTGAAAATATATGGATTATCTCACTAAGTTCTGACAAATTAAATAGGCGTGTCTTTTCAAAGGTACTTTTTCACTACTAAGGCATGTTTCTCATAGCTAAAAGCATGAATTCCAATGCAATGTGCTTATTTGTGAAAGAGGTAGCGGGGAGAATGTACTAATTCCATTCTCATGAGGTTTTTGGCATTCCCGAGGGATATGGATCCAAAATCCACACATATTGCCTCAGTGGAAGCATTTAATAAATGAGTGGTAACAATAGAGACTTAACTGCATGTACATGCAAAGGAATTAATTATACCTAAAAGGAAGATTTTTCTAAGTAGCAAAAAGCAATTGGTTGTTTCATTAAAGAAAATCTCTGTAACTTCTCGACATAGCCATGGTAGAGCCATCAACATCTAGTAGAAAGGATGGAGCCTTGTGTAAAAGGTCAGGTTATAATGATATCTTTAGGAGTTCATTCGCCAACACCTTAGTGCTAGAGGAATGGTCATTTGAATTTTGTAAATTAGTGCAACCAGATAATCAAATCATAAGAGAGGTGGTGCAGGACTTCATCGACAATATTTTTGACCCAAAATTGGTGGATAACCTTACAAAGCTTAGGGAGGGGGAACTCTAAAGAATGATAAACCATGGGTTGTCTAAAGGTTTTGCATCTCGGTTCTGGAATTATGGTTTTCCACAATTCATGCTACCTACCATACACCCATGCCTAGAGTTGGTCGACGCATGTGCCAAGAGATTCAACAAGGAGACAAGAAATATTGTGGATGATAGGGTCAAGGTTACAATTTTTGCAGCAGCCATACGAGATATGTTGTGTATCCCTATAACTTGGGGCACTAAATTCTTTGATGAGGAAACAATGGAAAATTTTTGGGAGGAAAAAACCAAGAAAGGAAGCTTTTATGAGGAAGAAACGAAGGAAAGACCAAAGAGAAATCACTTTTCTTTTCCCCATGTGCACAGAAAGTTGAAAAAAAACATGTAGTTTGTCTTCTTGATGGCCTAGATTTATGACCTTGATGATGATGAGGACGTCCATCCCTTCTAGATTGGCCTAGCTTTCATGCTTAAAAGGGAGAAGAGTCAGAAGTATTATGAATTTTCCAATGCAATAGCCGAAGGGATGCTAAAGCAGTTGAAGACCTATGATACTGAGTATAAATTTAGGTATTATTCTTTCTTGGCCCACTTTATTTTGCATCAAAATTTTGAGTTGCTAGAGAAAAGCTTTCTAGTGTCTAAGCTTGATGTAAATGGCTTTTATCAGCTAGTTTCTATGTGGACTTATGTACTGTCAAAAACATGCAAATACTAAATTGGTTTGTGGATTATTTCATGAGGCCGATACTTAAAGATTTGCTCCCTTTCCTTGCGGGCAATTTTTCTCTTGAGATCATGCATTGGATGAAAACTCCACTGACCCTAGTGGATTATTTCTTAGGTGAAGATTTTACTTTTTCCGATTTCATGGTTTCACCGGGGGGCCTTTTAGACTCCCAAAATTTGTAACTGTAGATGTCTAAATTTGGACACTTAATTTATCCAAATTTATCCCCTTTCATCTTATTTTCGTTAATTAAGTAATACTACTATTATTTAATTAATATATTTAATTTTTCCAAATCCCTAAGGTATTTAATCAATAATACCTTATCTCTTTAATCCTCTTTCCATCAATTGAATTAAATAAATATTCTATTTATTTAATTCCCTTCATGTCACATCCTCCATCTTTTTTTATCTTATCTTAATCCTTCTTCTAATCTCATCATTAAGGTGTGCACATGCCTAATCCTTGATTAGGATGTGTCACATCCTCCAACTTTTGCAAGTTGGCCTCTAATCTCTCTTAGCCACCTAACCATCCTCTAATCCTTCACTAACTAGCCTAATCAACCTCTCAAGGAATTTTTAATTCATTTTCTCTTCCCCATGTCCTTTATGACATGTGTCCTTGGTCAACCCTATTAAAGGCTTTCTCCTTTTTGACAAGGCATTTCCACTTCCTTATGTGAATTTTTAATTCACCTTTTAATCCCCCAATGCATTTAAGGAATTTTAAATTCATTCCCTCTTCCCCATAAGGATATTTGAGAAATTTTTAATTCCCCACTTATCCTCTCACCCACATGGGGACAAGTACCTCCTTTATGAGGAGATCTTGTCCAATCCCAAGGTAATTTGTACCCCCCTCCATGTCATGTCCTATCCTTCCACCTCATATCCACTTCACCTTTTAGGGCTATATCACATGCCACATGTCAAGATGTAAAGGCTTGTGAGTTCTCAAATCACCTTAGCCCTACATCTTGATATTTGGTGGCTCAATCTTGGCCGTCCATTTCCCCTAGGAATTCTCAAAATTCCTATAAATACCCCCTCTTTTCTCTTATTTTAGGGGAGATCATTTTGCTAGCCAAACTCTTGCAATTTTATTTTTCAACCCACACTTAGCCATTTTCTTGTTTTCATCCACTTGCACTCATCCTCACAACATCATTTAGCTTGCATCTACTTGCCATCCAAAGGAGCATACACACCAAAGATCGAAGGGCCAACCAAAGGATCGACTCAACGCAAGGTATAGAGTTCCATTTTGTTGCTTTTGTCTTGCATTGTTTCCAACTTAGGCTAATCTTGAGGTGTAGGTTGTTTTAGTTGTTCATTTGCACTCTTTTACTTGTTGCTTGCTTTCTAATGCTCACATTTGACCTATCACATTTCTGGCACGCCCGGTGGAACCCACAAATGGGTCTATTTCTTTCACGTTTGCTATTTTTTTCTTTTTTTCAAGGTCCAGGTTGCAGAGTGGCGGACCTGTCCTGACAGAGTGGCGGATCTGTCCAACGGTGGCAGACCTGTCCTGACAGGGTGGCAGATTTGTCCTGCAGTGGCGGACCCGTCCCGACAGGGTTGGGATTTGTCGGGCAAATTTTTCCCAGCCCCCTGGCAGGGTGGCGGATTTGTCCTCGATGGTGGACCTTTGTTGTGGTGGACCACCGTGGGCGACCTGTCCCGACAAAGTGGCGGACCTGCCCTCCGTAAGGTAAAATTTTCAAATTTTTTCCGATTGTCTTTTGGTAAAATAGGAACATAGTTTAATTAAAGGGGTGTCAATAAACCTTGTTTAGCATGTTTGGGAAGGCTATTTGACGTATCCAATCCCCTTGCGCCATTTGGCGATCCTGGGTGAAGAGAAATCATAGCTTTCCAAGTCCTTTTGAGTCACCCTTTTTCACTTTCTTAGTGGGACCTGCTTGGGGATTTCATCACCCCAAGGGATGATTCCAACCACGCATACCGCTGGGTATATAAAAGGGGAGAGCAAAGTTTCATCAATCCAACCACGTTGTAATTGGCGAAGCATCGGGATGACGTGAAGAGTTGGTCTGAGCCTTTAGTATCTCGTTAAGGTTCCTGACTCACGCTTGTAATGGGTTGGTGTTCACGGTTTGGGCCTCACATACCGGGTGTATATCGAGGACTCCTTAGAAACCATGTGCATCCTAGAGTAGAAGACTTCATTGAACATACCCATTTCTACTAATATTAGGGTTGTGCTATTTGAATTGTCTTTATTGTGCATAAACCAGTGATTGTCAGTTTAGCCAAGTCTTTTATGATTGCTATATTTTGGGTCCTTTGCCTTACCCATCCATCCAAAACATCCAACTTAAACTTATCCTGTGGCAGACTTATCCTTATCCCTTGGCGGACTTGTCCCTGTGTTGTGGCAGACCTGTCCTGACAAAGTGGCGGACCTGTCCTAGTGCAGTGGTGGACCTGTCCCTATGCAGTGGCAAACCTGTCCCTGTGTTGTGGCGGACCTATCCTAGTGCAGTGGCGGACCTGTCCTAGTGTAGTGGCGGACCTATCCCAGTGCAGTGGTGGACCTATCCCTGTGTAGTGGCGGACCTGTCCTAGTGCAGTGGCGGACCTGTCCTTCTATTGTGGCGGACCTATCCTTCTGCTCTTTCTTCCCAAGGCCACCATTTCCACACTATTTATCCAATTGACTCCGTTCAAAGGCAGTTCTCATTTTTTCGTGCTCTTTCCGATGATATATACCACTTCATACTTTTGAGAAGTTGGCCAGGGCACCCTTTTCTTCACCATCTACCTCCTCGAGGGGGGTATACCCTACCATTCTCTTCGTTTACTCATTCCGAGTAATATTTTATCCATTCAACATATCCTTTCATCATTCTGAACTCTCGTTCTATCATTTCGATCATCCATTTACTCATTTTGAGTAAATGTTCATCCATTCAACACATCCTTTTATCATTCTGAACTCTCGTTCTATCATTTTTCTCATCCGTTTACTTGTTCTAAGTAAACGTTCATCCATTTAACACATCCTCTCATCATTCAGAACTCTGGTTCTGTCACTCTGATCATCTGTTTACTCGTTCCGAGTAAACGTTCATCCATTTCACACATCCTTTCATCATTCAGAACTCTCGTTCTGTCATTTTGATCATCTGTTTACTCGTTTCGAGTAAACATTCATCCATTCAACACATCCTTTTATCATTCTGAACTCTCGTTCTATCATTTCGCTCATCCGTTTACTTGTTCTGAGTAAACGTTCATCCATTTAACATATCCTTTCATCATTCTGAACTCTCGTTCTATCATTTCGCTCATTCGTTTACTTGTTTCGAGTAAACGTTCATCCATTTAACATATCCTTTCATCATTCCAAACTCTCGCTCTATCATTTCGATCATCCGTTTACTCGTTCTGAGTAAATGTTCATCCATTTAACATATCCTTTCATCATTCTGAACTCTCATCCTTTCATCATTCCTATCATCCGTTTACTCGTTCTGAGTAAACATTCATCCATTTAACACATCCTTTCATCATTCTGAACTCTCGTTGTGTCATTTTGATCATTCGTTTACTCGTTCCGAGTAAACATTCATACATTTCACTCCTTTCATCATTTTGAACCCTCGTTCTATCGTTCTGATAATTTGTTTACTTGTTCTGAGTAATCGTTCATCCGTCCTGATCAACTGTTTTCTCATTTTGAGTATTTGTTCATCCATTTCTATCATCCCTTTCGCCAATCAAATCATCATTTTCCCTGCCCAAATCCTCTGAACTTCATCTCAGGTTATTATCCAAATTGACCTAAGTATCTAATCTGATCGTCATCATTACCATCCTCTTAGGATTGTCATCCATCCTAAGTTAATCATCATCGTCAGCCCAATCAATCCATTTTCAATCTCAAAGTGGATTCAGTGCCGCAATCATCCATTCATCCTTTAATCTGATCAATCAGTATCCTAAGTCATCTAAGATAATCTCTAAATGGTATTTGTAGTCTCTTTCATCATCCATCAGTCGATCTTATCAATCAATCATTGATCAATTTTATCCAATCCAATCCAATCCAATCCAATCCAATCGCATCCTTATCCAATCACATTCGACCCAATCAATCTACTTCCATCTCGAGGCAGATTCGGTGTCGTAATCATCCTTTGATAATCAAATCCGATCATCAAAATCAATCCCATCGTATCATCCAATCATCCTAATCTGAGCTTTAATCCAATCCTAATCTGAGCTTTTCCTAAATCCCGATTTGGGCTTTTTCCCATTTCCATCCAAAGTCTTTATCCATCATCTTTATCCTTTCATCATCATGAATTCTTATCCTCCATCAATAGTGGTCAAGGGAAACCCTAATTACGTCAACAATGATAATAAAAGTCTTGTTGACCAAGAGGTATATGAAATAGATCCCCTTGACACTATCATTGCTAGTAAGCTTTCTCCACCCACTTTCCAAAATCAAATCACCCCATCGAGTTATCCCATCATGTCTTCATCCATGCCTAACCACACTCCTTATGCTACCTTTGACAAGGGATGTCCATCATATCCATCATATCCTTCATCTACATCATCCCCTTATCCTAGTTTTCTGTCACAATACTCCTATCTTGATCCCCCATCGACATCCTCTTATCTCAATCCTTCATCCGCATGTACCCAATACCATAATCTTCCATACCAATCCACTCAGCCTAATCCTACATTCACACCTTCCTATCCTAGTCAAACTCACCCACCAACTTACCCTAATTTGACATCTGCAGTTCCCTATCTCCATCCACCACCTCAATCTTCTCATCCTAATCCACCATCCCCATACCCTTACTACAATCCACCACCCACCTCCTTGTGTCCTAATTCACCATGCCAATACCCCTATCTTAACCCTTCACCCAATCCCCCATCTATTCCCAGTCTTGCATCCAATCCCATTCCCCTATCTAATCCTAGCCCACCAATCCCTAGTCCTAATCCATCACTAATCCATAAACCTTCATCCACTCCCACCTTGCCATCTCAGCCTAGTGTATCCAAGTTTCTCCAAGGACTTATAACAAAGGAAACATCCCCCACTCCACACATTGCAGTCATGGAACCATGCCATCCCAACCCATCATCCATGGTCGTTAGTGACGAGACCCTTCTCCACTCAACACCTATCACTAATGAAACCATCACACCCTCTGAATCCATCGAGCCCCCATGTCCTACCATCACATCCTCTGAATCCATTGGGCCCCCATCTCCTACCATCACATCCTCTGAATCCACTAGGCCCCCATCTCCTACCATCACATCTTCTGAATCCACTGGACCCCCATCTCCTACCATCACACCCTCTGAATCCACCAAGCCCCCATCTCCTACCATCACATCCTTTAAATCCATTGAATCCATTGAACATCCACCTCCTACTCCAAGAGTCAGCGAACCCATCGATGATGCCCAAATCCATTCTGATGACTGCATCGAATCCTCCATCCTTCCATCTCCCCAACTTGAAGAGTCTCTCCAACACTTTATCATCCTTCCATCCACACAAGATGCATCATGCCAAGAGTCTGATCCAAAGCATGCCAACATATCCCCTCCTCTAGATCAAGATCCTACCATCTCATCTAGTCTACCGCAAGATCACAGTCCCCCATCCATTCCATCCCATGATCCTCTTGACATTCAAGATTCTACCGCTCCATCTCCATCTCCATTGCATGAGCTTGCTACCACAAAATCAGATCCTATCATATCCCCTACTCCCTCTCCAGATCCAACCCATCCAAATGCTGCTATTCCATCATCTCCTTCTCAAGATTCCCCATCATCGCCTAAAAATGCTATCCCCACACCGCTTTCATATCCCCTTAGTACTCTCACATTCTTCCATGGTGGCCTCCTTGCAGAAGAAAAACACAGTGTATATACCACCCATCATCCCCCACCTAATAATGGACTCGCATCATGTCTTCAGAATAACAAAAATCTTATCATGGATCGAATGCTCAAGAACATGAACTATCAAGGAAAAGGTCTAGGCCTTCACGAGCAAGGTATTTTAGAGCCCATCCAAGTCAAAGAGAAAATCTGCATGCAAGGTCTTGGATCTATTCCCCAAGACTCACAATCTAAACACGTTGGTACAACCTCTAGATGTCCTCAACGAGCCTTTTCCAAAAGAAATGTCAGCTCTTCCTATCGCTCTAGCAAATCATATGCTGCCATCCCTCCTCCTCTATCGTATCACCTCAAAACAACTGTCCATATTCCTCCTTCATCTGCTCCATCCATTTTGGGTCCTTATATCCCTCCATCTACAATCTCCCATCCTTCATCTACTGCATCCATCTTGGGTTCTTATGTCCCTCCACTCACTCTATCCATCTTGAGTCTGTATATTCCAAGATCACCTCCTCCATCTCATCCTTTCACCCATCCAACGCCTATCCATGTCATCCATCATAAACATCCCTCTCACATATCCCATAATCAGGATCAACAAAGGCACATACCTAAACATCCCCCATCTACACGTAATCCCCATACTCCTACCTCCATTGCTCCACATCGTCCATCCCCTCACACCCATGCCATTGCTAATAAATGCACTTTGGATGCTAACATAAAAATGCATAAATCTAAACATCCACATGAATCCAACGCTTCCCGTGTCCCCTCTAAAAGACATGGTGAAGAAAAGAAAAAAAAAATCCCAAATCAAAATCAAATCTATAGCTTGCAAAGAGCCAGCAAAGCAAAGATCAAAACCATGTGGATCCCAAAGAAAAAAGATGCAATGCCATCAAATGGAAAATTTGTAAGAACATCCAAAGTTGCTAATCCAAAAGCTAACCATACCCTCCTTTCATCTCCTAAGTCTGTTTTGGGTCCCTATGTCCCGAAATTCACTATTCCATCTCCTCCATTATCCACACATTCTCCATCCATTAATCCTCTTATCTTTTCACATCCACCACCACATGTGCCAATGTTGGTCCTGAACACCCCTGCCCATCACATATCCACCCCCTCATTCTATCCATACCATTTTCAACATCCCACCCATTATCCCTTGTACCTTCCCCATCAAATCCCTCTCATTTATCCTCTAGCATAATCCACTTATCCTAAGGTTGTACCAACATCCAATAGTTGGTTCGAACATGAGCTCTTAATACCTCATATGGAACTTGATGCTTGAGTCCTTCATCCATATCCTTATCGCCTGTCTTCTAAATCCACTTATTTGCCTCCCTATCCTTATCCATCTCCTTCTGCATGCTCTGCAAAAAGTTCAAAAAATCCAAAAAAGTCAAAAAAGTCAAAAAATAATAATAATAATAATAATAATAAATAGTAAAGAGAAATAATATGTCCAATGGTGAAAAATTGGCAACCAAGCACCTTGGATAAGTACCATGATGAAAACCTAGCAAACAGGCATCATGCATAAATCCCTATCTGCACTTGGGGGCAACTTCTTAATATGCATTCCCTCCATCTGCTATGCTTCCTGCTACACTTTCGGCTATGCACCCATCCTCTTGCTATACATCATTTTCATCCATCCCCTCCACCCTATCGCGCTTACACATCCTGTTTGGCATATCTCATTTATCCCAATCCTTCCATCCTCCTTGTGATCTTGATAACAATGGGGCAAACATATAAGCATGCTTTGGGCACCTCTTAGCATAAGTCTCCCTCATCTACACACTATCCCAACTGTCATTCGCACTCGTCTACCTTCCTCATCCACCCATCATGCTACCTTCCATCTCCCTTCCTTATCCATGCACCCTATCTTCATCCATCTCACTCTTTTATCTTCCCATCCACTTGTTTTTCGTCCTTCATTCCTCCCCGCACATGACATATCTAGAGTGGGGGCATTTATCTTCCTTTGTGGGGGCATTTATCTTCCTTTGTGCTATAGTCCTTGGAAACATCGTTCATCCTGTCCACTCACATCCTTGCCATCTCCCCATCCTTATCTTCCTATCCATCGCTACCTCTATCCCCCACCCCTTTCATCCCCCATCCCTCATTTTCCATCCCATTTCATCATCTCTTGTCATAGGTTTCTCCCCATCCCCATCCTCATCTCCCTTTCATATCCCCATCTTTGTCTCCCCACCATCCTCGTCTTCTTATGCATCCAAACCTTCCCCCTTGTCATTCTCCATCCATCCTAGCATCTATCCATTTACCTAGCCAATCCCCTCTATTCATCCAATCTCTTCCCCCCCCATCCATATCTTCATACCCATCCACCATCACATCCCTGTCTCACCATCACATCCATGTCTCACCATTCCATCCCTACCTATCTCCCCCCATCCCCCATCCTTCCATCCCCACCTATCTCCCCCGGTGGCAGACCCGTCCGCCCTCGGCGGTGGCGGACCTGCCGGCCCGGCAGCGGACCTATCCCCCTCCGGTGGCGGACCCGCCAGCCCGGCGGCGGACCTGTCCGCCTCCGGTGGCGGACATATCCACCCGCGGCGGCGAACCCGTCCACGTGGCGGCCGCCCAATGTCCCCCTCTTGGTGCGAAAATACAAAAAAATTCAAAATCCACCTCTGACCCATTTTCTAATTTCTCCCCACCGTCAAAACCCATGTGTTGAAATTTTCAAAATTTATCAAAAAACCATATTTTTGAGGGTTTTTATTTTTACACCAAAACTTCCGGAGGCCATAACTTTTGACTCGGGTGTCCATTTGAGCTGAAATTTGACGGGTGGTTGCGTTATGAGATAACAAGTGGATTTCCAATTGGTTTTGTTGAAATTCATTGGAACCCGTTTTGACCCATTTTCGGGGCCTCAAACTTTCATCTAGGCCCTCAAAATCCCAATTTAGTGTTTTTTTCCAGCATTTTGAAATTTTGTTTTCACTCATAACTCAAAATGCATATCCCGAATCTGGGATATTAGTTGGCAATTCATCCTATCTCACCAATGGTATTTCTTGAAAAAACTTGGGACTCTCAAACATACGACCATGAAGTTTCCTAAAATGGCAAAATTTGACAATTTTTGAAAATTGCCAAATTTGGAAAAATCTGATTGTCAACACTTTACGCCCTTTAAACCCCGGAACTCGGTGTAGAATCTTGTCCAATAATATCCTTCAATCATTCTATTCTTCAATCCAATCCTCATCTGAGCTTTAATCTTATCCCAATCTGAGCTTAACTAAACCCCTAATCTGAGCTTTCAGATCCCTCCCTCCATCTCCTTCAACTCTGTCCTATTCATCCATTCTAATAAATCCATTCACCCATTCCATGTAACCATTCATCTATTTCAAACCTCCTATCATCTCAAACATTCATCAAACCTCTTCTATCATTTCAAACTCTCATTCCATAATCTTGATCAAAAATTTACTCATTTTGAGTAGTCTTCCATCTTTTCCCACCCTTCACCTTCTAGTTCCAAGAATCAGTCATCTATCCATCTGGTCACCTTTTCCTCATCCAAATCCTTATCCCTCTATCCTATCCACCCAAACAATCCTTTCCTCCCCCCATCCTCTCCCCTCATCCCATCTCATAATCCCTTGTCTGTTGCACATCTTTTCTATCTCATCATTCATCTATCTGTCCTATCATCCTCCCAATTCATCTTTTGATGATTTGAATAACTATACCATCCCTGAGCTTTGTCTAGTCGCTATCCTCCAATCCAATCCATCTAGTCTGTCTTGTCCCATCTTGTCGGTCCAATCATTTTATCCCCTTATCTAGGGTTATCTCATCATCTTTCATCCATCACTTGTCTTTGGCCTTCTGTCGAACTACGTTGCCCCTGCGCTTTCACGTAGGCAAGGTCGATCATTTGATCCGCCCCTGGGGTTCCATCATCGATCTTCATTGTCCACTTTGTCCCTTTATCGCCTATCATCAATCTTTCTACTTTTTCCATCTGATCCTGTTCCATCCATCATCAATCTATATTGTCCACTTTTCTCCTGTTCTCCATCCTATCTTGGTCATCCATCATAATCTCCATCATGGTCTGTCATCAGCCTTTTGTCGAACTACGAGGGCTCTGCGCTTCACCATAGGCAAGGCTAATATTTGATCAGGCCTCGAGCCCCTAGGTCGCTAGGATGTGTTAGTCTCCTGTCTTGTGTCATGTCTCTTGTGTCACGTCGTCAAGCTACACCCTTATCTAGCTAGATCTTAACAAATGAGATTCACTTGTATCATCCAATCCAATCAATTCTGAATATCCTACGTCATATCAATTTTTAATTTAGTATCCATCATCGGTCTCAACAGGATGCATCCTTCTTAACAGACCTCATCAATCCCATCCATCCCCTTGATTGATCCTATGGCAAAGGACATTTGAAATTAATTGTGATCTTTTGATGCTTTTGGATTTTGTTTATCATTTGAGCTCCCTATCATCACTTGTCATGGTCTCCTTGATCCATCATATCATGGTGTGCTTTAACTAGTCAACATAGGGGTGTATCTGGATCTTTTCTGTCTTCTCGGTTGTCCCACGTAGTACCCACCAAGATCCCTGAGGTCTTGTGTTACGTTGGGGCATCCTTGTGTGCTTGTGGTTCTCCCAATACCTGGCCCGACCAAGGTCATCATGACTTTGGGGTGTTGGGATAGCCTTCTTGTTTGTTATGTTTGTTTTGTGCATTAGACACTAATCTTCCTTGGTTCTTCATACCTTGGCGTCTTGTGTCTTATGCTATAGCAAAAATCAGTGCTCTGACGATGGCAAATTGCATTTAGATTGCATTTCATCCTTCATCACACTCCCCTCCCAAACTTCCATCACATTGCATCATCTTCTTCAACTCCCCTTGCATCACCTCATCCATTTCGAGAGCCCACCTGTGTTCTTTGGAACCCGCATGTCCTCTCGATGGGGCATCCTTCATCCCTAACTTTCATCTTTACCCCCATCATCTTCCTTCCTAGTCACTTCTTTGAATGACTGGGGCATCTTTTCCAATCTAACCATCTTCTTCTAGGTTCTATGTTTTAATATTCTTTGAAATGATGCTACTTCGAATTCATCTCAAAGAGGGAAATAGATGTCTAAATTTGGACACTTAATTTATCCAAATTTATCCCCTTTCATCTTATTTTCAATTAAGTAATACTACTATTATCAATATCTTTAATTACGCCAAATCCCTAAGGTATTTAATCAATAATACCTTATTCTTTAATCCTCCTTCCATCAATTGAATTAAATAAATATTCCATTTATTTAATTCCCTTCATGTCACATCCTCCATCTTTTTATCTTATCTTAATCCTTCTTCTAATCTCATCATTAGGATGTGTACATGCCTAATCCTTGATTAGGATGTGTCACATCCTCCAACTTTTGCAAGTTGGCCTCTAATCTCTCTTAGCCACCTAACCATCCTCTAATCCTTCACTAACTAGCCTAATCAACCTCTCAAGGAATTTTTAATTCCTTTTCTCTTCCCCATGTCTTTTATGACATGTGTCCTTGGTCAACCCTATTAAAGGCTTTCTCCTTTTTGACAAGGCATCTCCACTTCCCTATGTGAATTTTTAATTCACCTTTTAATCCCCTAATGCATTTAAAGAATTTTAAATTCATTCCCTCTTCCCCATAAGAATATTTGAGGAATTTTTAATTCCCCACTTGTCCTCTCACCCACATGGGGACAAGAACCTCCTTTATGAGGAGATCTTGTCCAATCCCAAGGTACTTTGTACCCCCCTCCATGTCATGTCCTATCCTTCCACCTCATGTCCACTTCACCTTTTAGGGCTATATCACATGCCACATGTCAAGATGTGAGGGCTTGTGAGTTCTCAACTCACCTTAGCCCTACATCTTGATATTTGGTGGCTCAATCTTGGCCGTCCATTTCCCTTAGGAATTCTCAAAATTCCTATAAATACCCCCTCTTTTCTCTCATTTTAGGGGAGATCATTTTGCTAGCCAAACTCTTGCAATTTTATTTTTCAACCCACACTTAGCCATTTTCTTGTTTTCATCCACTTGCACTCATCCTCACAACATCATTTAGCTTGCATCTACTTGCCATCCAAAGGAGCATACACACCAAAGATCGAAGGGCCAACCAAAGGTTCGACTCAATGCAAGGTATAGAGTTCCATTTTGTTGCTTTTGTCTTGCACTGTTTCCAACTTAGGCTAATCTTGAGGTGTAGGTTGTTTTAGTTGTTCATTTGCACTCTTTTAATTGTTGCTTGCTTTCTAATGCTCACATTCGACCTATCACAGTAACAAATAGTGTTTTTGCTCTAGAGGCATGGCTATAGACAACCCTTGCCAACAATACCTATGGTGCCAAAAGGAATAAGACAAGGTTATACCTAATCCCCCTCAACATTGTCAACAGTCAAGTAACACTGGGAAGGTAGAAGATGAAGGAAGAGCTTACAAATAAACTGGTGGCCTTAGGATTGGTTCTAATTTTTGACACGTGGGACTACAATCCGGTCAAGCACCTCCTGACTTTGAAACATGAGAGTCAGGAATATTTCGAGACAAGGAACAATCTAACTCTGGAAAGGCTAGAAGTATACATTGACTTGGCCTATATACCATCCAAACAACCAAAATGGATGAATTTCTATGTAGTGTAGGTGGAGTATTAGAAGAACCTCCTAATGGGTAAATCCCTCAACACACAATTGAAGTGTAAGGGATGGTTGGAAAGGAAGAAGGAAAATTTATGGAGGTTTCGACAAGAGACGAGATGCCTCAATGCCCTATTCGAAGATTTTTAGCCACCTGATGAAACATTCAAAGAGACTTACTATGAAGTGGCCGATACCAACAATAGCAATCCAGAGACATGTCATGAGATTGAATAGGAGAAAGTTTTGCTCCATGCTTCTCGGCCCCAAGAATCAAACAAAAGAAAAGGGTCAAAGCAAAAGGACTCACAAGTCACATCCTCTGCTAGTGGCCAAAGTAAAGGGAAAAGAGGCCGACGATCCCTAAGACAGTCTACTGAGGTCATTGAAGGCCAAGTTTTGGTGGGATTGACGGCCAAAGGATCAAAATGTACTAGCTCCAACCATGCAAAGAAAATATGAGTCCAAGATTTAGGCAAACCCAGTGTATCAGCTAGAGGAGAAGAAGAAGTGGAGTTTGTTCTGTGAATTGTTTCAACCGCTATGAACTAGGTAAGTTTTACTCCCTCTCTTCTTCCTGCCTCTACATCTTTGGTTACTCCTCTACTCCCATATATGGAGAAGAGTCCTCCATCCATGGGCCCCGATCTTTTGGTACTAAATACTCCCCCTGCCATTTTTTAAACCTTGTGAGGTAACCCCTTGCATCGAATGAGCAACATCCACTTCAACGGCTATTGATTTTTAATTGCCCTGCCAAGGGTCCCCATTGAAAGAGCTGAAACATCCATGTTTCCCAATACTCCCAATCCATCTGTTTATGGGCAAACATCTCTCCTTTTTCTCGTGTCTTTTTCTACTCTGACTAGTTTTTCCCTTGCTCAATCTCAATTTAGTATCCCATTGTTTTCTATGATTACATTCCCATTTGCCTCCCTGCATGGTCATACATCTAAAGTTTCTCCTTCCTTCACCCATTTTGGTCTCCCTCTAGGTGCTTCCATTGTTCCACAAAGCATTGATACCCCATAGAGTCTCCAAGAAAATTTTGATGCAACCAAGCTGGCCTAATAGGTTAGAAAGTAGAAAAGACTATTAAAGAACATTGCACTGTCGGCTACCAAGAAGATTGAAGCTTACTTCAATGAAGAGAGAAATTCTCTACTAATCACTACCATAAATTTGATCGTGTCTAAGCCTGAGGGACAAATGCAGATGGAGGATTATGACATTAGAGCCATGGGTTTGGATTTAAATGAAACTCGCTCACGCAACAAAGTGGTCCTAGCTAAGGCCACCCAGAAGGTGGTATATGCAAATTATGAAAGGCTAGACAGGAAATTGAAGAAGTGTGAGGTAGAGTTGATGAATGTAAAGGAAACAGTGAACATGATGTAGATAGAGATTAAGGCCAGGGATGTCAAAATGTCCTGCATAAGATAGATATAAAATCAGCAAGGAGAAGCAACTAAGTTGCTCGAAGAGGCCCAAGGTGAATAGGTTCGTCTATATACTGAAATTGAAAAGTTGATAGTTTAGCTTGTTGTTGAGCACCAAAAAAACATAGAGTATAAATGTACTTAGGAAAACATAAAGAGAGAGTTGGATGACATCCAATCTCAAGCTTCTAAAGATCTACAGAAGATCCAGGTGGAAGTAGAAAAGTCAATTCAAGAGATCATATCCGCTCTGTAGGTTCATGACCAAGGGATCGAAAGATTGAGCTCCGAACTAGCGAATTCCCTTTGAGAGAAGAATCAAATGGAGGAGAATGCAAGAGTGAGAGAGGCTTAGTTCCATCAGGAGTTAATTGTTGCGCAAGGGTCTGGGACCCACCTAATATTAAAGAATTTAATATTTGCACACTAGGAAAGGATCATACTTACAATTTCCATTCTCAGGAAAGCCCTATTGTTTTTAAAGGATTTTTGGGAATTAAATAGAAAGGTTGGCCCAATGGCCAACCAAATTTTGCAGATATATGCTCCCCAAGTAGTGAAATCACAAAACTTGATTTCCAGATTGTGTGTGACCACTAATGAGGCTCTAAAAAGTGTAGGAATTCCAAATCAAAGGGCCACCTCCAGTAAAGTAAATGAGATCAACTACCACAAGATCATAATAAGATGCAAGGAATTCTAGGCAATGTTGAACAAAAGGGTCAATGAAATCCAAAAAGATTTCAATGTTCTGGTTGGCTATGGTTTGCCTCCCCTTTTCTCACCAAATGGAGATGTACTATCAGTTAAACAAGTCACAGATGCAATTAGACATAAGGTCCATACTTCTATGGAACTCTTGGGTTCAAGCACAATGCCAACCATTGATGAAATTGAGCATGAGATCTTTCCACTTTCTCGTCTCTATTATCACCTTGGGGCAGTTTCAGCAAGATGGGGAGTTGTTTCTTTCAAGGAATTCGTCGAGCTAGATGAAGCACACAAGCTCATTTGTGCTTTTGTCCAACCAACTGATTTGGAATGGGAGGTTCAACATTCCACATTCCTCAAACTCCTGGAATTTCCAGAGCCCTAGGTTCGTGCCTCCGCAAGTGAAAGCCCCCTATGAGTCACCAAAATTGTAAAGCAAGTTTTCTTTGATCATTTTTTTGATTTTCAACTTTATATGTTTTTGGCTTTAGGATGCGTCCATACTCAGAGAAAAGGTGTTTCTGAAAGGTGCACAATGCACCACATGGTGGTTGTGCAACTTTTGATTATCGTCTACCTTTTAGAAGGTCAAGAAATGTGTCAACTCGATGGATATTTTCTCAGGGGAAACTTTCTTAAACTTGAGAATCCTTGCCTGCTTGACACATCATCTCTTTGCTACAGGAAGTTTTCACTTTTAGAAGCAATATTTTTTGGAGTTTATCGGAGCATGTTGGGTCTTCCTTGTTTTCAAGATGGAAACTTTGAGTCAATGTCGTCGAGCTATGTGATTGGTCAACCATATTTTTGCCAAGCTATTTTCTAGGATTTGATTGCTTTTAGATAGCGATCTTTTCTAAATATCCAAAATGACATAAATGAGGCATTTGAAAATTAATAAGCAAATATTTCCATGACCTAACAAGAGATTTAAGATTGGATCATGAGCTATCAAATTTTGGGTCTTCCTTGTTTTCAAGATGGAAACTTTGAATCGGTGTCGTTGAGCTATCAAATGTTGGAATTAGGCAGTATTTACTTCTAGGATGTGGTGGTGGTTCTCTCTCTTTTCAACTATAAATGAGAGGTGGCGACTGAAGAAAGAGTTCTAGTTTTTTTTTTTAGAACAAAAATTTCTTTTAGTTTTCCTTAGAGATGGATATATTTTTAGAAGTAATTGGAAAAACACTACTTTTCTCTATAATGTTATATTGTTTTTACTCAAACTATTATCAGATTGGCATCTAACCTTTGTTTCTGAGTTCATTTGATATTTAAGCATGAACTGTTTGGAAGAAATCTTTGAAACTATGCATGTTATAGCCTTTAACAAGTTCCTTATTTATGCTTTTGTTCATAATGAAACACTGTGTTAAGCTTAATTCAGATAGTTTGAGTAGTTGATTTCCATGTTGTAGGCTTATGTGGTATGATAATAACTTGTGGAAATTGGATTATGTCTATTGAACTTTTTTAGTTTCTTTAAAGGGTTATTGTTTCTTCATATTATGCTATAACAGAGGAAGGGTCTGCAATCTTTGAATGTTTTTCTGTTAACCTTGGAAACTTTTATGCTTGATCAGACCTTAATGAGCACTACTTGTGGGAAGATTTGAAAGACTACACTATGCTTGTATTTAGCCTTTGTTGTTTGTTCTCTTCCCAACAATGAGGGGTTGTGGAATTTTGTGTCTTATATATCATTCATAGAAAATGAATTGGCTTTGAGATGTTGTAAAAGATTTGATGCATCACCATTTCATGTTTTATATTTACATTTCCTTCTACCCTTTTCTCCAAAACTCAAAGAAGAGCCGAATTTCTATAAAAATCTCGAAGGTATTCAGTGAGGCACAAATTGGTCCCCCACTCATTGAATTTCCCATAAGACTATTGGAGAGGTGCAAGCTTTGATGATCAAAAAATAGTATTTCCTTTAGTGGAACTTCTTTCAACTTAAACTAAACTCCATTTCAAACTATATCTTCCTACCATTCTTTGTCTCACAGGACTCAACCAACCATACTTCTTCTTCTAATTCTTCACTCACCACTATACATGCATACATATCCCTACCAATATCATTGGAATCAAAAATATCACTCACCTCCTCACCAAAACTTATCACTTCCTTTTCAAACTCAACACTTTGTTGCATGATGACTTTTAGCTCTTTGAAGCTTGGTTCCTCTTTTTGATTCAAACTAAATTAATGTAAATCATCATATACTTCATAAGTGAAAAATTCAAGAAAATTAAAATTTACCTCATCTCTCTTGGACACAACTTTTTTTCTTCCTTCATTCCTAGTTGCAACTTTCAACTTACTTTATTTCATGCCTTCAAAAAGACTCAACTGCAAACTCTTTTCTTCTTTCTTATCCTCTTGCTTCATTGTCCCAACTAATACAATCTTTGGCATGTTTGTAAAAAATGTTCCTCTTCTCCTAAATCCTTCAAATAGTGTTTCCTAAGAAAAAATAAAACATTGGAGTTGCTCCCAATTTCCTCTCCTTTATCCTTTAATGGATTTAAAACATATTCTCTGCAATCCTTCTTTATTGAATATGCATTCAATATACCATCATAAACAACTTCTCTATCAAATTTCTATGGTCTTCCCAAAAGAACATGGCATACATCCAATTGCATCACATCACACAATATTTCATCCTTATAATACCAATTTGAAGACTTACCAAACATTGCTCATTCACAACGAAATAACACTCCTTTTGCAACTACGAAACTTGATAAGGGTTGGGATGTTTGGTTCTCTTCAATTTCAACTTATTCACCATCTCTTCGAAGACTATGTTATCAATGCTATTGTTGTCCACAATAAATTTGCAACACCTTCCATCTACCTTGCATCATGTTCTAAATAAATTTCTCCTTTGGATTGGTTTCCATTTCTCCTTTTTCAAATTCAACAAAATTCTTTGAAACATCAATGCCTCCCCTTCTTTAGGATATTCTCCATGCCTTGATGAAGAGTCAACTTTATTTTTAGTCTGTACTACATGTACTTTTTCCTCCTTTCTCCTTCCTCCATCATGTTGGATTTGTGGATATTCAAATGTCTGATGTCCCATCTCTCCACATTAGAAACACACACCACTGAATCCTCTTCCTCTACCCCTTCTAAATGACCCTCCTCCATGAGAGTAATCTCCTCTTCCTCTTGATAATTCACCTCTTCCTTTATCTTCTTGTGAACTTACATGAGATGTGCTTGATACATCTTTTTTATTTTGATAGCCCAGGCTACCACTGCTAGGTTGTTCTTTTTTACATGAAAATATGACCCAACCATGGGAGCTATTTTGTTGTTGTCTGTAAGAGAGGGGGACAAACCACATTCAAGGCCCCAAGTCACAAAGAGCCAAGAGCGGAAGGCTTCCCTAACTTAACTCACTCTAAAGGGGTGTCTTGAAATTAGGGATGAGAATGATGAGGACTATAAGGTCCTTCAATCACTCTATAGACCTGAAATCTAGAATGGGGCTAGGTGATCTAGTTTTTAGGTTCAACATTGTACCTCAGGTAGCTCTCTGCCCGAGGATGGAAGTGCGGTTCTTGGATGATAGTGTGACACATTGGAATCTCTCAAGTGCATTGGCGTCTGTATGACCATAGGACAAGAAAGACTAGTACAAACCACCAAAAAACAAGTTGATGACCTAGCTAGTTATTTCTTAGGGGAACAAAACAAAACTATGAAATAGGAAAGATACAAATGAATATGATAAAGCAAATATATTAAAGCTAAGGTGATGAAGATAATCTCAAAAAAGAGCCTATTCACCAGCTAGCTCCAAATGCACGTCCACCTACATAGAAGAAAGAGGGAAAATTATTGGGAGCAGTATAGGGGCCTACCTCAATCAGACCACCATTTTGGTGTTTCCACCTCCATGAACAACCAAGATAGAAATGATAGAGAAATGTATGATAAAGGAGAAAAGAAAGTAGAGAACACAATAAACACTACAAAATAGTAAAGTGCTAGTCAACCAAAACATAGGGGAGAGGAGTGAAAACATTACCACCTCCACCAAGAGCTCATTAGCCAATGATGGAGAAAGAGAGCTTGAACAATCACCACAACCTCAATTGTGATGAAGGGAGGTGTTGCAAACCTTAAGCCCCTACTGCAATGGCTTGTTCCACACTTTCTCTATGGGGTTGATGGAGTGTTGTTGTTGCAATGGAGTGTTGAAGTGCTACTTGAGAGTGAAGTGAAGGCTGAGAATGCTTGAGAATGCAAGAAGTGATTGATAGAATGCTTAGAGGGTGAAATGGAATGAGAATGGATCCATTTGAAGGAAGAGTGAGCAAGAATAAAACTTTTTTAGGTTAGTTGGTCAAAGAGGGACATTACAATTTGTTCCCAATAGGAAGTGTAATTCCTCTGCCAACTTTAGACACAGGAATCTGTTAGGGATGTAAGCTCACTACTTGGAAATTTGTGCACCACGCGGGCATCCTTGAAAAATATTCTCCTACCAACACAACAAATGAATGCCAAGTTGAAGGTAATTAGCTAGTTGAACTGGAATTTTTCCTTCAAATTTGGTTTTCTATGGTGAGGAAGTGTAAAAGGGGAATTTGCATAAGAGGTGCAAATTCACTCCTATATATTTTTCCCCCACTTTAGTGAGCACAAATACTGATGAGTGATTTAGTAAAGTAGATCGAAGAGTGAATAGAGTTAGAAATTTATACCTGAACCTTCAAGAAAGCATATCGCAATCTGGCGAACTCAAAAGCGTAGGGTAGGCAAAGGACTTCATAGCCCCGCAAAACTATGAAGCTAAAGAATGAAAGCGTCTTTCAGGCCTGTAGACCTGTGAGGAGGAAACCCCCAAGATCTCTCACATGAAGGAAGCCCTGAGAAGTAAGTGCCTCACAGGCCTACAAACCTGCAAGGAAGGTATCCTCCAAGACCTGTAGACTTGCAAAGAGGAGTCCCCCAAGATCTCTCACAAGGAGGAAACCTAGAAAATAATTCTAGAGGCTCGTAGACCTATAAGGAAGGTGTCATCCAAGATCTCTCACATGAAGGAAACCCAAAGAAAGTGCCCTACAAGCCTACAGACCTGTAGGGGAGTGACCCCCAAGATCTGTTGCATGGAGGTGGCTCAAAGGAAGTTCCCTACAAGCCCATAGACCTTAAGGGAGGTATCCTCCAATATCTTTCACATGGAGGAAACCCAAAGACAATGGACTTTGCAGAGTGGGAAAGTAGCTTTACAGGTGCACCTGTAAAGTGACATGTCTACCCGCAAATAGAACATGTCAGAAAGCGACCACATAGGAAAATAAATGGACACTCATGCAGACTGTCAGCAAGTTGGAAAATTTTCAAAGGGGTCCCTTGGGAACCCAGCGTAAAGAAGGGGTCCACTCAAGGGACACACTTTTTGAAAGTATGAAAGAGATGTTTCTTTCTCGAATCAATTCATCATCAAGGAGTCCTTTTTAAAGATGTTCACTTCATCAAGGAATTAGAATGGAAGAAAATTCCCCCATGCGAGGGGAAGGTCAAAGCTACTCCTTCCTTGAAGGAAAGGTTCTCAAGTTCTTTCTTTATGAACCCATGATGAAGGAAAAACATTTCGTTAAGGTTCTAGGTATAGAATGTGATTCCTTGAGAAAAGGTTTGTGAATATTCTCAAGAAAAGATTCGTTGGCAATGAATTCATTATCTGAAAATTGAAATGTTATAGAAATGGTGTTGTCACACATGAAAGGGACAACTCAAGCAAAGAAGAGAGAAAGATAAAGGAAACTTTGCTAAAAGAAACATTACAAACAAAGGGTACATGGGTGATCTGATATTTTGGGATTAGAACTACTCATAAATATATATAAGTATGATAATAGTATATAAAATGAACTGTCATCAACCCCCTACTATATCAGACCATGTGAAGAATGGATGATAAGAAAAAGTAAAAAAAAAATTGGGTCAACATGGAAGTGTCCACTACAGTTGTTTCTAAAGGAGGAACAAACTCCTGAATGTGAGTAGGAGGAGTAGGTTTGGAAACAACAAGGGGAGTCAGCTCAAGTGCCTTGGCAGCAAGCATCTTCCCTTTTACTACTTTTGGAGCAGAAGCGGTAGGAGGCTGCAGAGGCCGAGACATAGAGGATTCCCCACAGGGACATTTCTTTTTTCCATACAAATAATACCAAGGCCTGAGAGGCTCAGTAGGGAGATTCAATATCTTGATCTTGGGTCTACACCAAGGAGGTATCATCTGACTTAACAGGTAAAGGCCAGGATTGCTCATCCAATACTCCTCCCAAGAAAGGGGAGCAGACGAGTTGGCCTGAGAGGAGGCAAGCTTCTCCTTTCCTTTTCAGGAAGAGGAGGTAGCTAGCTTCTATCCTACAGGAAGAGCCAATTTTGGTTGTCACTTGTCCCTAATCTTATACTTCACGTAGTTCTTGTAAAGTAGGTGTTCTTGGAGGAAGTGAACAAACCGGGGCAGGCCAAAAATGGTCTAATGAATATCCCCCACGGGACACCAAAGGCTAGTATCTAGTGTCATGCACTACATGCATAACACCTGCATGGGAGAAATTTAGAAATTTATGAATAACAGAGGTGATTCTATTCATGGAAGCTAGCCAAGGTATGCCTAGCTTCATCCTGAACAAATCTGACTTCGGAATGACATCAAAAACTGTGTCAATAGCCCTAGGTCCAACTAGGACAAACAAATTTATTGAGCCATATGGTTTCAGACAAAGACCATCATTTGTACAATGGTAGATTTTGTTTCTTCATACTCTTTTCTATGTAGTGAGTTAAGCCACAACATCTCTTCTATAATACCATTCACTTGACTCATAGGGTCTATTAAGACTCTTGTCACAATATTGTCATTGAGGCAAGTGGGAATATAGAGGGGAGAGGGAATGTTATTTAAGGTCAAGTCCTATGATGTGAATGTCACATCCAGGGATTTGGGCATAGGTTGTGTCATAGGAGAAACCATGACTATGTTAACATAGGCCTCGGGCTGAGTGACAGAATTGGTGGGATTGATAATCATGTTAGCAAAATGCAATGGAAATGGTTCTGTGTATATCTGCAACTCACTATTCACTTTCACCACTGATTTATTCATATTTTATCTACTTCCATCAAGATGAATAGTACCATCCTCGATGTGGTCTTGTATCTCATGACGCAAGTGCATACAACATTTGGTATCATGTCTGTTAACCCGATGGTACTGAAAGTAGGAATTTGCATCATACCAACTAGGGTAAGGTTCTTGTATTAGGATAAATTTTTTAGATTAATATATCATATTAACTTAATCCTCAATCAACAATAGAGCACAATGAAAACAAGAAGCAAATAAACGTGAAACAATATCACCTAGTCTTCAAGCTTCCATTGGTTGACCTCCATTGGCCTTCTCCATCTTGCTACAACTTGTATAATTTCCCATAGATTTGAAGTGCAGGTATCACCTATGCCTTAGACAGGCAACATATTGAAGTAATGTGTGCTCAAGTACTCAAAAGCTCTCAAGCATGTTGAAAATAACTTGTGTGTCTAAAATGACTTGAGAGAAGGCCTTTTAAAGAATGCCAAATTGAGAATAGATGGCCAGGATTAAAAGTTGGTGAAGCCCTAAGATCAAAGGCCAAGAATCAATGTCATAAGGAGGATTAAGGTTAGGAAAACATTAGGTCAAAGTTAGGGCAAGCCTTGAAATGAAGGGTTGAGATTTAATTGGAGATAATTAAATCAATGGTCAAGAATAATAGGTAGTTGGAATAATAGAAATTATTTAATTTATGGAAGAATGTTGACTTATGAATTAAATAATGGTTTAATTCATAAATGGGAATGAGACAAAAGACAATAAATATATATATTTTTTAATTATTTATTTGTGGGATGAAAAGTGGGTTAAATGGATAAAGTTATTTAACTGAAGGATAAATGGTAATGTTATTAAATGATTGGAGGGAACATGGATTGATTAGTGACACACTTAAATAAATAAAAGTAATTTATTTATTTAAGTAATCATGGAGGAATAATTATGACATTAAGATATGATTAAATTATTGAATTATGAGAGGCAGAAGCATGGTCATCATAGAAAATATGGTTTGCAAGTTGAGACTATTTTTTATGTGTCTACATTTTTCCCCTCTTTGACATAATGCAGTCTATCACATTGTGTCAAAGAAAATAAGTCAAAAATATGCCCTAGTGTGAAAGGAGGAAGAGGAAGGATGACGAGGAGGTAGTGGTATGCCCGCGCAAGAGGACATGCGAGTTGAAAGAACGTGAGTGTGCTCTCGAAATGGATGAGAAGACAAGAGGATAAAAGAATAGAAGAAATGTTAGTGTGTAAGACATTGATGTTAGGATGAAAAATGAATACTTCAATATTTTGCTAAGTAACAAAATAGGTGTTGTAGAATCATCATTGGGCAGTAATATGTGAAAAATGGACAAAAAACACCATGATATGACATAGACCAAGGTGTGCAAGGTTGTCCACTTGCGAAAAAAAGACAGTCATAGACAAGGAATGTCCTAACTCATACTAAGGGCTAAGTTGCCCCAGTCTTTTTGTCAAGACACACCCAAGACAACAATCAAGGAAAAACAGGTCATGAGATGTCATTGTACCTATAAATCCTTCATGGGACATCCTCAAGGTAGCTAGTAACATGACCAAGAGAAAAAACAATAAAAAGATAAGACAAAATAAACCAACAAACTCAAAAACCATTCAATATGTTTGCCAAGATTTGTGTGTCAAAGGTTGATTACGTGACAGTTTGATAGTTTAACGATTTGATAGTCTAACAGTATTGATGTTTTGATGATGCCTGTCGTCAGGAAGGACACATCCTGAAAAGGACAATGACTATGTGATGGAGCATGTTGTTAGGAAAGACACATCCTGAAAAGGCAAATGATGTTTTGACAGGGTCCAATTCCAAGAAGGCCACATCTTAAAGGAGACCAGGAAGTGACTAGGTGGACATTGTGTTGGCAATTTGATTGATGTTTGACTTGATGACTAACTGGACTATGTTTCCTGTTGGTTCGCAATTTGAATTTTGATGTTTTGATGATTGTCTTGTGTCTGAGTTTGACTACGTCTAACTTATTTGACCGACACGATGAACCCTAAAGGACTGAACCTAGGGGGCCTCGGGGGCTCATCGACAGATGGCCTTTCCTACATTGTGCACTCAGAGACCTTGTAGTTTGACAATTGATAAAGACTAACATGACTGACATGACTAACTTTGACTCTATTTTTGGGATTTGTGATGTTATTTGGATGTTTTGTGCTTTCTTCAAGACGTTTTTAACTTTTTTGGTCTTTTTTTAGGACTTTTTACGATTTTTAGAATTTTTTTAGGACTTTTTATGATTTTTATGATTTTTTTAGGACTTTTAATGATTTTTAGGATTTTTTCAGGACTTTTAATGATTTTTATGATTTTTTTAGGACTTTTAATGATTTTTATGATTTTTTTAGGACTTTTTCGATTGTCAAGACCATGTGCGATACCCAATGCAGTCTCATGATAAAATATTGCCCCTAGTCAAGTTAATGGAAAGGACATGACCAGTATGGATGATAGGCGGTGCACAAGACTTTGATGTCAACTACTGTTAGCCATGGAAAGAAATGTCATGATGTTAGGGTGAAACATTGTGATGAATCTCATAAAAATGGATGTTTATTATGGACTAAGGTAGATAGAGTGAAAGTAGATGTCAAAGCAATGACTGACTACAAATGGTGCCTATTTTTTAGGTTTTCACCAAAGCACTTATCCAAAGCACCTGTTTACCAGGTTTTCACTATAGAATGAATTATTTCTCTTTATTTTTGTCAATTTTTTCATTTTTTTGGTGTCACCAAGATGCCTGTTTGCCAAGTTTTCATCCAAGTGACGATATTTTTGTATTTTTCAATTTTTTTTGTATTTTTAATGGTTGTCGGCTAGACTTTCTGTTGCTATGTATAGAAATTGCGTAAATGTAGACTATTGATTGGCTTTGTCAAATTTTCACCATTTGGAGTAGCCAACTGATATGTGCCAGAACCAAATGACACAGTGATGATGTATAGACCTAGCCAATTGGGCTCAAACTTACCTAGTTTTTCTTTGTCAAACTAATTCTTAGGATTCTGCATGAGAACCAGGTCACCAATGTCAAATTTCTGAGTCATCACTCTTTTGTTGTAGCTTCTACAAAGATGATTTTGATATGCCTATAAGTGGTTCAAGGCATTATGTCTGCGTTTGTCTAGCATTTCTAATTCATGCAGTCCTAACTGTCGATATTCTTCATTAGTGATTAGACCTTTCATAGAGACTCATAGGGATGGAATTTTGACCTTTATGGGAAAGATGGCTTCGGCTCCAAAGATGAGGGTGAATGGAGTGGCTCTAGTGGGAGTACGGATGCTAGTGCGATATGCCCACAAATCAGGATTGAGTTGTATGTGCCAGTCACGACCAACGTCATTGATAGTCTTCTTAAGAAGTTTGATGATCATTTTATTAGATGCCTCAGGTTGACCATTTCCTTGTGGGTATTAAGGCTTGGAGAAGTGGTGTCGAATATGGTAGTGTTCTCAAAGTTCACAGACATCTTTATTTTTGAAGGGACGACTGTTATCTTTGATGATGGATTGTGGAATACCATATCGACAGATGATATAGTTGAGGATAAACTTGGAAATTTGTTTTCCAGTAATGTAAGTGAGCAGGATGGCTTTGATCCACTTAGTAAAGTACTCAATAGCAGTAATGATGAATTCTTGGCCATTGGACGAAGTAGGATGGATCTTTCCCATGAGGTCGAGTCCCCATTGTACGAAGGGCCAATGAGAAGTAATCAACCGAAGTTCTTGCGCTGGTGCATGAATCAAGTCACTATGTATCTAACATTGGGGACACATTTTGACAAATTCAAGTGCATCTTTCTCAATGGTCAACCAATAATACCCAAGTCTTGTTATACTTTTGGCTAAAGTAGGACCACTTGAATGGGATCCACATATACCCTCATGTACCTCTCGCAAGTTCATTTGTGCTTCGTCAATGTTAAGACATCGAAGAAGGGAGTTATCAAAGCTATGACGGTAAAGGGTGTCACTGAGGATGGTGTATATGGAAACTTTTCGGATAAAGGACTTTCGTTGGTTATTGGATAGGTTGGGGGGAAGGGTTTGGGACTTGAGGTAGTCATAAATGTCTTGATACCATGGAGAATTGGGACCAACAAGCTCACAAACCATCTCTAATTCTGGTATGTCATATGCAGGAACCAAATGTTGTTGTACCAAAAATTCAAATTGAGGCACATTACTAGGAATGTCCAGGAGAGAGCCAATTGTGGCCATTGCGTCTGCTGCCTTATTTTGTGTTCTTAGAACTTGCTCAAAAGTCACCATGTGAAAATATGTTTGAAATTTGTCAACCATTCGTTTGTAAGGCATTAATTTCTCTTCCTTAGTTTCATAGTCGTCATTGACTTGGTTAATGACCATCTAAGAATCTCCATAGACATGAAGCATTCTAATTTTCCATTTGATGGCCATTCTAAGTCCCGTGACAAGTGCCTCATATTTTTCCACATTATTTGTACATGGAAAAGCAATGTGGAAGGACTTAGGGATGGAGTCTGCTTGAGAGGTGATAAATAGTATTCCTGCCCCCGATCCATGATTAGTATGACATCCATCAAAATATAGCCTCCAAGGTGACTTAGGTTCTGTATGAAATATTGACTCATCTGGAAATTCTGCTACTAGTGGATGATCACCCTGTATAGGTGTGTCTTCTAGTTGGTCTGCTATCACTTGTCCCTTTATCGCATTTCTTTCAACATACTAAATATCATACTCAAGATCATTACCCATTTTTGTAGGCAACCTGTCAATGTTGCATGACTTAGGAGATATTTCAGGGGATCATTATTCACCACTAAGTGTGTTTGGTGATTCAATAGGTAGTGTCTTAATTTCTAAGCAGCAAAGACAACTGCTAGGCAAGCATGTTCGATGGTTGTGTAATTTATCTCATATCCAACTAGTGTCCTATTGATGTAGTATATGGCCCTTTCCTTTTCTTCATGGTCGTTATGTGCCAGTAATTCCCCCAGTGCTCAAGTTGTTGCAGAAATGTAAAGAATCAAAGGTTTCCCTTTGATTGGTGGCATTAAAACATGTGGTGACAGTAGATAATCTTTTATTTGTTGGAAGGCCTCCTGACATTTATCTGTCCACGCAAAAGGGATACTTTTGTACAAAAGATACTGAAATGGATGACACTTGTCTGCCAATTGTGCTATGAAACATCAGATAGATTGTAACCTTCCTTGCAATGTCTTGAGTTCACTAATCCCTTTAGGATGCATGTCTAATATGGCTTTTACCTTGGCAGGATCGACTTCAATGCCTCTACGAGAAACAATGTACCCCAAAATTTTTCCTGATGCCACACCAAAGACACATTTATTTGGATTCAAGTGAACCTTGTATTCTTCCAGTCTCTTGAAAATTTTGTCTAACACCTTCAAGTGGTCTTTTCGTGTCAAAGATTTTTCCAAAAGGTTGTCTACATAATATTCAATTATCTTGTGCATCATGTCATGGAATATGGTTGTCATGGCTCTTTGATACATGGCGCCTACATTCTTAAGACCAAAAGGCATGACGCTCCAACAGTATGTGCCCCAAGGACATGTGAATGTTGTTTTGTGTTGATATTTAGGGGCAATACAAAATTTATTATAACCAGAAAAACCATCCATGAGGGACAACATCTCATATCCTGTCGTAAGGTCCACTATGATGTCGATGTTTGGCAAGGGAAAGTCATCCTTTGGACATGATTTATTTAGGTCCCAAAAATTTGTGTAGATGTAGATTTGACCATTTGGCTTTGTAACTAGTACAAGATTTGATATCCATTCAGCATAGTTTATGGACCATATGAATCCCATGTCTAACAATTTCTTAAGTTTTGCTTTAACTAACAAGGCGATCTATGGGTGCATCTTTCATAGCTTTTGTTTCACTGGCTGGGCATCTAGAAATAATGGAAAATGGTGCAAGACAAGTTTTGGATCCAACCCAGGCATATCGGCATAAGACCATGCAAATTTGACCTTATGCTTTGAAAATAATTTGTGGAACTTAGGTTTCTCTTCCTCTGTCAAAGATGCCGCGAAGAGGAACATCTTAGGATCTTCTGCTATAGATATGTTTACTTCCATAGTGTCCTCTATGAGCATGGCTGATTTGTCCTGAGTTATAGGGAGAAAGTCTAGTCCTCCATCCTTAGGTGCCTTAGAGAGGTTTTCACCTTCGGATATGTCATTTATTTTTACTTTTTTATTGTCATAAGGTGCCTTTCAATTTTCACCTAAAGACGTGTCATTCTTTGCTTTATTTTATTTTTCATTTTGTGACTAGAGGACAGAGCAGTCTCCCCAAAGTAAGCGGCACAATCTAGGTCAACGAAAAAACCAACCTTGTGGTCTCCACTTGGTATACCCTCACACAGTCCCATGAATTTTGCAATGGCCTCATCATTTTGAAATATGTCCATAACTGGTAGGCCTTGTTGATCCCATTCGATTAGTTGTGGGTAGACTAAGGAAATACCATCATCAGTATTGGTGAATGGTGGGTAGGATGTGGAAAGCATGCCAACGGAATTAGAGAGGTTAAAGATAAAATTATCATAGTCAGGCTCTATATCAGATTCTATCCAGTACTCTGCCTTGCTTGATTCATAATCATCAGCAAAGTAAGGAACAAAGGGAGTGGAGTCAGGGTCAGTAGTGTCATGTGGAAATTCAAATGAATCTGAATGATGGTCATTAGGTTCAATAGGGTAGACGAGTATGTCAGGATTATGGTCAATTGGTGTCGTGTCAATTTTGAACATTTTCTAGAATCTCTCTTCAAATGTAGGCTCTCCTGGTTTGCAGAACAAGTCCTCAAGGAAACAATCACTCAAGGATTGTTGGGAGCCAAATTCCCATTCATGGGAGTTAGTTTCAGAAAGGGGATCTCAATTGTCTCGACACAGTCTGAAGCATTTACTCTCTTGCTAGAAAACACATTGGTACTATGAGCACCAGATTCTCGTGGTCCTAACCCTAACCCAAGACGTTTAGGTATTCCTTTAGGTGCTAGAGGTTCTTGCCTTCCTGTCTTGTGCTTGCTGGGGCCATGCACTAATTACATTGTAGCCTTTTTCCTTTATCATGTCATATCCCTTACCATATATTTTTACTAGCAAGGGAGTTGGATCCTCTGGTTCTCTATAAATCCAAGATAGCACGTTGTTAGTGTCCTCTTGAATCATTTCACCCCACTTTATGAATACTATTTTTGGAGGGACTCTAAAAATTTCTTTTGACTCTAACATGAAGCAATGCTTTTCGTAGACCTAGGGAGACTTGGGCATGCTCGTTATGCAATAGTCTGTATTTAGCTTATACTCTCCACACCCTTGGTCCTAGATCTTAATACTTGTGTCGATGCTTGGGGTGATGGATGAAGTGGTAGATGTCATGGAGGTGGTCATGGTTGCTGAAGAAGTAGAAGTGGATGTTGTGGTAGTGGATGTGGATGTGGGAGGCTTTGCAAGTTTTGATGGGTCAAGGAATTTAGAGGATGAAGATGTCAAAGCTTCATGGTTGATAGGAACTTGGCGCTCCAAGATACCTCTCAAATTGGTACAATATTGAAATGGGTCAGGGTCTCCATATATGGTAATCTTAGTGCCTTCAAAGGGAAACTTCAAACACTGGTGATATGTGGAAGGGACAACTTTCAAGGCATGGATGCAAGGTCGACCAAGTAAAATATTGTATGGAAGTTCTAGATCCAGGACTTGACAAGTGGTGTCCACAATAACTGGTCTGATATGAATTGGAAATGTAATTATGCCCTGAGAGGAACATTCTTCATCATCATATGCCATGATAACAATGCTCTTTGTAGCATCTACACAAGTATCAGAAAATCCTAGGGCCTTAACCAATTTTAAGGAGCATATGTTCAATCTTGCTCTACCATCTACTAAGACTCGTCTGACCTTATGCTTATGGATAAAGACTTCAATGTGAAGGGCATCATTATGATTGGATTTGGATGATGAGTAGTCTTGGTCTGAAAAAGCTATATGGTGGGGAGCGGTAAGATATCCCACCATGGCCTCAAATTGATTGACATCAATGTCTTGGGGAACAAAACTCTTATAATGTTTTGTCGAGTATAGCCTTATGCACTGGGGAAATGCGTAGCAACTCAAGTATAGAAATCTATGCAAGTGTCTCAATGAGGCTAAAATGTCCTTTAGGCTGGGACTGTTTGGTTAATGGATGGGACTGCGATTGCTGGGTGGATGGGCTAGCTATTGTTATCTTTGGTTGTTGGGTAGGAGAAGGGCCAGCTATGGTGACTTTTCCCCCATGGGTAGTGACATTGCATTCAGGGGTGTTTCTGACAGTAATTGTGTTGACATGTTCAACAATTGTTCTAATATGATTTATGATAGGTCCACCAAAATAGTCATATGCAATACGCGCATGGTTGGCTCGATTGTTGTTATTGGCTTTTGACGTGGAAGGGTTACTAGAACCATGGTCCTACAATGGGTTCTTGTGTATGGTATGGTTTGAATTAGATGCAAATTGTGGTCCACCTATCTCAATGGTATGATTCTCGATAAGGTCTTGTACCAAATTTTTCAGTTGTCGACAAGAGGAGGTTTTATGTCCTTTTTCCACATGATAATCACAAAACGCATTGTCATCCCACCAAAATGGTTTAAACTACCCTAGGTCATATGGTTTTGGGTCCTCAAGTGTGATGACACCATTTTCAAGGAGTTTCTTGAGGACTTTTTCCATGGGCTCACCCAAGGGGGTGTATGTGCGACTCTTGGGGAATTGTCTGGGTTGTCAGGGCTGCCTTTGATTTTGGTTATTCTGATTACCTTGGTTATTTTGATTTGTTTGTACAACATTGGCAGCATGGGTCTGTGTGGTCATATGTGTATTTTGTGGTTGAGCCCCTTTAAGGGTAATCATAGGACCCATTGTGTTGACAACCTTAGCGTCTACAATGCCATCATTGGTGACATGTTTATTCTTAACCTAATATTTGTTCTTGTCGGTGGTTGGACTTGCATTTGTCTTCTTAGGACCATATTTTAATCTTCCCTCAACAATAAGGGCTTTCTCAAGTTGGACGCCTCATTTGACTAGGTCCGCGAAGGTTGTATAACAATGAACTCGCAAGCCATTTTTCAATGGGCCTAGGAGTGTTTGTACAAACATTTCAACCTTCTCTTTTTCAGGTATGTCTATGTGGCAGCAACTTGTTAGGCCTCTCCATCATTTGAAAAATGGGATAAAATTTTCACCAGTGTCTTCTTGTGTAAGTGTGCATAAGCTAGTGATGGAGGTGTTTGTGTCAATGTTATAGGCATAATTTTTCACAAATTTGTCTACAAGTTCATCCCATGTTTTTATCCCCTTCAAAGTGGAGAACCATTCAAGTGTGGGTCCTATGAGACTTTTGGAGAAAAGTCTCATCAAGTAAGTGTGTTCATATGCAATGTCCATACAGTTGATTGTGAATTCTCAAATGTGTTCAATAGTATTTCTCTTACCCTTGTATTTGGTGAAGTTTGGTGCCACATATCCTGGAGGAAATGGTGGCATGTATAGACTTGTGTCAAAAGGATATGGGCATAAGTCATATGACACGTGTGACCTTCTGTTGGACATTTGCATATTCTCAATGGTTTTCTGTAAGTCCATTACTTGGGCTTGCAAGGAATCAATTATAGGATTGTTTGTCACATCACACATGGGAGTAATGGGTATCCCATGTGTCCCCATTGGTTGTGAAGAGACATTCATATTTTTTCATGGGATGTGTTGTTGTGAGATGTATGACATGTTTTGATTGGAATGTTGTTGATATTGCAAGTTTTGATTAGGGACATGTTGATGGCTATGAATGTGTGATGCATATGTAGGAATGTGTCCTTCAACCATATGAGTTGATAGTTGTGGGATATGTTGGCCATGAATGTTTTGGTGTCCAAATGAAGCCATAGGCTGCGTATTTTGATTTCCTTGTCCAAATTGTTGGAATTGTCCATGGGGAACATTTGTGTTTTTCCCTTGGGAAGTATTGGTATTAAATTGTGATGATGTGTTGGTGTTTGGTTGTGGTGTTCTAATGAAAATACGTTATTTACTTCCTCCAAAGGGATTGAATGAGGTCCCAATGAAAGGATTTGATGATGATTCTCCCATGGTACTAGATGAATCTCCAAATAAGGGGATTGAAGAGCTTGCCCCCATTGATGAGGATCGAAAGGAAGCTCCGATTGATTGTGAGGATGTTGTAGACATTGTATGCATTGATTGTGACATGGATTGTGACATGGTTGTTGCCCCTCTAATGGATGTTGCATTGACTGAGTTGGAGGTATTTGGATTGGAGGTGCCACTAGAGGTAGCATTGATGGTGTTTGTATTATTTTGTGTGGTGGAGGTATTGTTTGTGTTTTGTTGAGGTGTCGAGTGTGACTGATTGTGTTGTTTCGTGTCATTGGGAGAAGTGGGTCTTATGGTGTTAATGTCAAAGCCTCATGGCAACTTGGCCCCTTGGTCTAAGAGCATAGCTAAATATCTGTCATGATCATTCAAGACCAAGTCCTCTACAAAGGAGGCTACTTCAGGATTTTGGGATGCACCCTCTAAGTCCTCTACAAACACTTTCCCATTTTGGTCTCTCTATATGAATGGTTCAAATGGATTTCGAGAGGAAGATGGTATGTTTATGTCACTAAAAAGATTGATAAAAGATGCCCCCATGTCTATGTTTGAGTTCATGTTGTAGGGATTATTTCCTTGTCCGAAAGGATCCATTTGTCTGCTTTTCCTTTGGAGTATAGTCTCAACCATAAAAGTCTTGGTCAAATGAGGGAATGATAATAACAACTAAGTGTGAGGATGACACTAATCTATGTTTTTGTATTTTTGGAAACAAGGGATGATCTTGCAAAATGATAATATTGCCTAAAGGAAATGACTAATGCAAAGTGACAGTGTAAAAGGGGAGAAACTAAAATGAATAATGGACTAAAGTTTTGAGGTATGATATGCTGAATGCAAGGTCTAATGAAACTATAAGGTGCAATCACTTTTGGTAGACTTAAGGAAAAGTATACTAACCATTCAAGGTTTGTTCAATGTCTCAATTTGGATTGTCAAGGGACTTGTTTGTAGGACTAGTTGACAAGATGACAAAATGACAAAGTGAGGTTTCCACACTAGAGTTATGAGTGTGAAGTGACTCACAAAAAGGACAAGAGACTAAGAGATTGATTATGATTAAGTCCAATGACAATTTAATCTTGAAGACAAAGATTTGACAAGGTATGGTAAGTTTTCCTATTCTCAAGTCTACAAAAATGAGGACCTAAAATTTGGTTTATTGATGGAAATGATGATGATGGACTCTAAGGTGCAACTAGGATGTGAAATGGTAGACCTATGGTGAAACTAAATACAAATTAAAATGTAAGGATGGAGGTTTTGAGCAATTCTTTTTCTAGTTTTGAACAATGATTGTTGAGGAAATATGTCTGAAAATAGCTTGTAAATGTTTGATCTTGGGTTTTTGATAGTGACAGTGATTTTCCAATTGACAGGCAATTGTGTTGTCAAATGCATTTCAGTTTAAGCAAATTCGGCACTATGGGTCACAGATTCGGCTCAGTAAATGAATTACAATTTTTTGGAAAGCAAATGTAGTTTGGACCGGTCAAATGTGTTGTATCAGAGCGAATGTGTTGTAGAGACTGTCAAATGTGGCATAGAACAATGGATGCGTTTTAGAAAATGTGGTACAAAATGCAAAAGATTGATTTATCTAATGTTTTGGTAAAAAATATGAATTGTTTGAAGTTGATTGTTTGTTTCTAGATTTGTGAGTGTTGTTTGTTTTGTTTCAGTATCTAGAAAACACTTGGCAAACATGATATTTGGAATGTGTAATCAATCACAAAGAAGACAAGCACAATCCTATGTTTAGGCCAAGACAATATCTACTACATTCAACATGGGTTTCCCTAGCTACATATCCTTAGCGTGTGAATCTAGAAGCTTGGTTGCACGGGCTCCCCCTTATAGTGCACTCTCTTCTCAGGCCAACCAAGCTTCCAGCCCCCATAAAACTCCCATGGCAGGTTGATCACCTCTACTAAAGACTACGAAGATGTGGATGCCTTGACAACGACTGTTGTTGCACTAGTAGATAGAGGGTTTTTGGCTACTACACAAAAGTATTTAGTTCAAGACCCCCGTTCGAGTGGCCATACATGGGGCAAAAGATTAAGCTCCATTTAGGAGGCACTCCAGCCTGAAGAGGTTATACTCAACAAGGTTTTGGGGAGTGCTAATTTTTCTGTATGACACATCTGCACTCGTAATCCTAGGCTTTCCATTAGGATTCACATTTATATACTGATTGGGGGTAGCTCAGCCAAAGAGCTTCGTTGCCGGTTTGAGTCGCCTTAGGGTGAGTACTTTTTCCTACCAAGGAAAGCCCAATTTCCTAGAGTCAATAACAATTTCTCTTGCACCTAGGATTGCACAAGTGCACAAGGGGAGAGGATACTCCTATTATTGAATCAAAGGTTACACAAGTTTAAGCATTTGTTCATTTTAATAGCCAAATTGAAGTGTGAGGAAAACACATCAAACACTTTGTTTATTTTAATCCAAGCTTATGATGTCAACTCAAGAACACAAGTTCTTTTTAAGCCCACTAATCCTTCTATGTGAAAAAAAACACTCAAGATAAAACAAAATTGAAGCGACAGCCCTGCAAAAACACGATTAGTAGTTTTGAGTCTCCAATCTTTGGCAAGTGAAAGTTGACATTGCAAATCTTGAATCGTGGACATGTGAACCTACAAGAAAAAGTCAAAGATTAGTCACAAAAAATTGAAATTAAAAAAGAAAAGAAAATGACAATAATCTAATTAACTGGGAATAAAAGTTAACCTAAGTAACCTTGGGAATCCTAAAAATAATCTAAAATAATCTAAAATTAATCGAAATGTTAAACTAAGTTATTTATTAAAATTAATGTAAGCTAAAAATTGAAACTAAAAAGAAAGTTATTACCAAAATCTAAATGAAAGTGGAAAATCTAAAATTTAAATTAAATTAAATTTTAATCTAAATTGATCTCAAAACTAAAAATTCAAAAACAAAAATCTAATCTAATGAATAGAAAATTTTTAAAATCTAAAATTTAATAAAAAATCTAAATTAACAATTTAAAATCTAATTAGAAAAAATCTAAAAACATCTAAATCTAATTAAAATCTAATTGTAAATTTAATTAATTTAAAATCTAAAATATAAAAAAATAAAATCTAAATCTAGTCTAAATCTAATGTCATTAAATTAAAAGCTAAAAAAAAAAAATCTAAAAACTAATTAAAAATTAAAATCTAAGCTAATTCTAATTAAAATCCAATTGAAGATTTAATTAAAATTTAATGAAATTAAAATCTAAAATATTTTAAAAAAATCTAATCTAAATTTAATGTAAGTAAAAAAAATATTTAAAAACTAATTTAAAATTAAAATCTGAACTAAATCTAATTCAGTTAAAATAAAGTCTAAAAAAGTCTTAGCTAAGTCTAATTTAATTAAAATAAAATCTAAAAAGTAAATGAAAGTAAAATCTAATTTAAGTTAATCTAACTAAGGAAAAGTAAAATCTAAATAAGTTATTTGTACGAAATAAAGGTAAATGAAAGAATGCTAAAGATACTACGTAAGGCTAAATAAAGCCTCTTCCAAAAGCTTTCCCGCAAGGCCATAGGTGTTTCAAGGTTCAGCTGGCCTAATTGGAGAAGTGAAAGGTCAATTTCAGCGAAGTGTTTGGAGCAGCGAAGACCAATAGCGTTTAACAACAACTTTTCAACAGTGTTTGTTGTAGCTTCCCAAATTAGAGAAGTGAAAGATCATACCAGCGAAGACGAGTGTGGAGGAGTGAAAACCAATAGCGATGTTTTGTTTGCAGGCTTGAGGTCACCAAATTGGAGAAGTGTGAATGAATGCTTTCAACTACAAAAGCAAAAATGTCAAATGGAATTAATGCTTAAAAAGAAAAAACATCAAGCAAAAATACTGAATGCAGCTATGGGTTCAGCCAACTTTCGACGCGAGATAAATGAACTCCCCTCTATCTTTTGAATCTGTGTCGGTATGTGCGATGGAAACATCAAGTAATATGGGTCAGAATGAATCAATCCTATACTGAGAAGACGGTTGATCGGTCTGGTTGAGTGATCTGGATCGTAAGAGATTAGGGCCACAGCCTGTGAACTAAGAATCTCTATCTTCCGCACTATCTGATATCACATATTAAATGCCATATAAAATTCCATATAGCAAATTAAAGAGCATGCAGACACATTTATTGATTTTTAGGTTGTACTAGCTGAATAGGAGAAATGAAAAGTCAATACCAACTAAGAAGAAGTTGAGGAGTGGAAATGAATAGCATTGGAGCAAGTAGGTCACCAAAGTGGAGAAGTGCATTGTAAATTTTAGGTTGTAGCTCGCCAAAGTGAAAGGTCAATACTAGCAAAGGAGTGTTTGTATGAGCAAAAACCAGGAAGATATGACCTCGAGGCCTTCTAAAAGGCTCTGTGTGGAGGAAAATGTCAAAAACAACCCATAAATTCCATTTGCACATAAATGTTTTTATTTTGCTAGCGTTGGGAATCAAATGCACACAAAAAGTGGAATCATCACAAAACTAAGGCCATCTTTGCAAAGTCAAGTACAAGGGTGTGGAAATGATTAGGGATCAAGAACTCAAACAAACAGCGAAATTGGTGTTTTCAGCAAGATACCCACAGAACACAAACAAACATAGAAACTTTGTCGGCTATATTGTATGCTCTGGATATTGCCTTAAAATGGCAAAGAAAGCCATGTGCATGCATGGAAGCGACTATACATAGAGCATGATGAAGAAGATTGTGGAGGAGCTAAAACCAATAGCAATGGTAGAGCAGCAAACACTACAGCCGATGACCCTTGTCCACAAATATTTTTCTTGCTCTACCTTTCTTAATAAAACATGCAAACCTCTAGCCTATCTCCACATAAGATACAGAGTCATCAAATCAGCACATAATATAAACTACTCAAAAATCTCTATCTGATTTCCTATGAAATACTCAGTCATAAGATAAAATCAAAACTTATGCATTTCAAAAGTGTTGGAGTTGAAAAAGTACAATATTTTGAGTAGGCACTATTGGTAAACTAGTCATGAATTTGCTTGCAAGTATGAAATATCTCATTCAATGGACAAAAATACTACAAAACAAATGAGCCTTACAACCAATGGTGATTAAAATAGCCAAAGGTGACGAATGAAGTGCAACTATCACCTATGCCTTAGACAAACAAAATATTGAAGTAATGTGAGCTCAAGTACTCAAAAGCTCTCAAGCATGCTGAAAATAACTTGTGTGTCTAAAATGACTTGAGAGAAGGCCTTTTAAAGAATGCCAAATTGAGAATAGATGGCCAGGATTAAAAGTTGGTGAAGCCCTAAGATCAAAGGCCAAGAATCAATGTCATAAGGAGGATTAGGGTTAGGGAAACATTAGGTCAAAGTTAGGGCAAGCCTTGAAATGAAGGGATGAGATTTAATTGGAGATAATCAAATCAATGGTGGAGAATAATAGGTAGTTGGAATAATAGAAATTATTTAATTTATGGAAGAATGTTGACTTATGAATTAAATAATGGTTTAATTCATAAATGGGAATGAGACAAAAGACAATAAATAATTATTATTTTTAATTATTTATTTGTGGGATGAAAAGTGGGTTAAATGGATAAACTTATTTAACTGAAGGATAAATGGTAATGTTATTAAATGATTGGAGGGAATATGGATTTATTAGTGACATACTTAAATAAATAAATGTAATTTATTTATTTAAGTAATCATGGAGGAATAACTATGACATTATGATATGATTAAATAATTGAATTATGTGAGGGAGAAGCATGGTCATCATAGAAAATATGGTTTGCAAGTCGAGACCATTTTTATGTGTCTACAGTTCCTTAAGAGGTTTAGGGTTTTGCAAGGTTATGATCTTATTCTTCAACAACTTTTGAAAGATGGAAGAATAAGATTCTGCTAACTTTGTGAACTTTCGATTGCATTTGAGGTCGTTATCATCCAAAGCGACTACTACATTCACAATAGCCTTACCTTTCCCAAAGATTGATACAATGGACTTTCCTTCAGAACAGGAGTGGGAGGAGGAATCCCCCAAACTAAACTATTGTCTATTGATACTCTCATAGGACTGCACACAAATGCGTGAAAGATGGGTATTTCATAAGGGAAAATTTTTCCTGCCAAGGCCTTTGCAAGTTCCCTATGAACACCTTCTGCACGAAAGAATCTGACAATGGATATGAGATTTGTGAGAAGAGCACTTGATATCACATTATGATGTCAGTAATATTTTCATTATCACCTTGTTTGCATCGAACGAGTTCTGAAAAAGTCATCTTCGGCCCAATGTTAGCTTGGAATTGTCATAGGAATTGGTTTACAAGTTGGTCAAATGAGAAAATGGAATTATCAAGCAAGGAACAATACCATTCGAGTGTTGTATCCTTGAGAGATCGAGGGAATAGTTTTTCAATCAATGCACCATGATTGAAGAAATCTATGCACAAGGTGTTAAAGGCAGACACATGTGTTTGTGGGTCTCCTTTGCCACCATATTTTTTAAATTTAGGAATCTCTATTCCTTGAGGGAAGGGAGTGTTCAAAATTGCAACCAACAATGGGCTATGCTAGAAGAAGGGTTGAAAGATAGGCTGGAAAAATGCTTGGGAGAGACTCACCAACTAGCTCTGCATCTTACCCATATTCTAAAGAAGAGTGTTCAAAATAGGGTCATTAGAAGACATAGGACCAAAGGAACCTCCTCTAGAACTACCATTGGAACCACCACTAGAACCATCGATATGACCACCATCAAAAGAACTAGTAGAGCCACCTTCACTTCCAAAGCCACCACCATGGCCTCCACTGGAACCACCTCCACCAGCATCGCTTCTTCCGCCAAATCCACCACCACTACCAAAGCCTTCACCACTCATCCTACCAAAACCTCCACTGCTAGAGGTGACAGGAGGGCTGAAGCTGAAACCCAAGGGGATCTTGTTTTCTTTGATAGTTTAGGACCTCTTGGAGAAAAAAGGGATGTCAATTGAGGGTACAACATTGGCCATGTAAATAGATGTGGGAGGAATCAACATTCCAAGTTGTCTCTCATGATCTTCAAAAGTGGCCCCTTGTACAATGTTAGGATTTTTTGGAGGAGCACATGCTTTAGTTAGAATAGAGAAACTAGCCAGGAGTTATATGCTAGTTCAATCTTTTCCAACCATGTACTTTATTTCATTGATAGCCCTAGCAGCCCTGGCCATCTTCAAGTCCTTTTCGAAGTGATTCTCCAAGTCACCTAGTCCCTTGCTAATAGTAGAAATATATTCTGAAGGAATGTGAACAGCCTCGTACTTTTCCATCGATGATGATCTAGGATATGCAAGAGGAGTGGGGACCTGGTTTGTCTCATCAGAGATCCCTATCTCACCCATTGACAACTACTCCTGCATAGCAAGACCAACGACAGACCCAACAAAAAGGCTTGAAGAGAAACTAGTAGTAACCTTTGTCCTCTCCATGAGAAGGTGTTGTATACTTCTCCTAACAATATACCAAAAGGTTGTGGACTAGGCTATGATGCTTATAAACCTTCACAACACTTAGGGGCACAACGATCACAAGGTACAAGGGAAAAGCCTCAACACTAATGAATGAGCAGACATTAGTTCACGTCGAGTTCACCAAAAATGTAAGAGAGGGGGACCAACCATGTTCAAGGCCCTAGGTCACAAAGAGCCAAGAGCGGAAGCCTCCCCTAACTTACCTCACTCTAAAGGGGTGTCTTGAAATGAGGGATGAGAAAGATGAGGACTATAAGGTCCTTCAATCACTCTGCAAACCCGAAATCCAAAATGGGGCTAGGTGAGCCGATTTTCGGGTTCAACACTATACCTCATGTAGCTCTTTGCCCAAGGATGAAAGAATGGTTCTAGGATGACATCGTAGCACACTAGCATCTCTCATGTGTGCTGGTTTCTGTACAACCAGAGGATCAGAAACACAATATGAACTGCCAAAAAATAAGCTGATGTCCTAGCTAGTTATTTCTTAGGGGAACAAAATAGAACTATGAAATAGGAAAGATATAAACGAATATGATAAAGCAAATATATTAAAGCTAAGGTGATGAACATAATCTCACAAAAGAGCATGTTCGCTAGCTAGCTCCAAATGCACGTTCACCTACACACAATAAAGAAGGAAAATTGTTGGGGGTTGTATAGGGGCTTGCCTTAGTTAGACCCCGATTTTGGTTTTTCCACCTCCATAGACCGTCAATATAGCAATGATAGAGAAATGTATGATAAAGGAGAAAAAAAAGTAGAGAACACAATAAACACTACAAAATAGTAAAGTGCTACTCAACCAAATCATAGAGGAGAGGAGTGAAAACGTTACCACCTCCACTAAGATCTCACTAGCCAATGATGGAGAAAGAGAGCTTGAACAATCACCACAGCCTCAACTGCGATGAAGGGAGGTGTTGCAAACCTCAAGCCCCTGCTGCAATGGCTTGTTTCACACTTGGTCTATGGAGTTGATGGAGTGTTGTTGAAATGGAGTGTTGAATTGTTGCTTGAGAGTGAAGTGAAGGCTGAGAATGCTTGCACTTAGAGGGTGAAATGGAATGAGAATGGATCCATTTGAAGGAAGAGTGATCAAGAATAAAGAATTTTCAGGTCGGTTGGTCGAAAGGGGACGTTACAATTCATTCCCAATAGGAAGTGTAATGCCTCTGTCAACTTCAGACGCAAGAATCCATCAGGGACATCAGCACACTGAACAGGCATTTCCAACAAATATTATCCTACCAACACAACAAACGAATGCCAAGTGGAAGGTAATTAGCCAATTGATGTGGAATTTTGCCTTTGGATTTTGTTTTCTAAGGTGAGGAAGTGTAAAAGGGGAATTTGCGTAAGAGGTGCAAATTTTCTCCTATACACTATCTATTCAATTTTTCTTCCACCTTTAAAGCATATTTATATTCCTTCTCTACACTATGTATATTCATCAAATTTATTTCACCTTCGATGGATATGTGTAGACCATTCAAATATATATTAAAACTTGTTCAATTTCCTCTTCAACATGACCATCTCGTATGCTTAATTGGTAAAAATCTTCAGTATAGTCCTCAACACTACTTTCCTTTTACTTCAAATTTTGAATTTTCTTTATCAAATTAATTTGATTGTTTTCTATCATAAATTTGGATTTGATTCTTGTCACCATTTGATCCCATGAATTAATTTTCTCCTTTCCTCTTCATTGTCTATCTATTTGCAAATGTCCCTACCACAAGGATGTGTTTCCCTTCAACTTTTTGTGTGCATACTTGACCTTTTGGACTTCTTTTGTCTTATCATATTCAAAAACCTTTCCATCTTAGCAATCCAATCCAAGAACTCCTCTACATTTAGTCTTCCTTTGTAATTTGCTAGATCAAATTGAGGTTTATAATTTATTTTCTTAATAACTTTGATAAATCTCTCTTCTCTCAAATCAAGCCCTGGCCAATTCACTTCATCACATCCTTCAACAATATACTTTTCTTCTTCATCATCGTTAGCATCCTCTATATGGACTCCTCTTCTTTGAGCCATCTCCATTGCATCCAATCGTGCAATGATACCTCTAGATGTTTTTTCCCTACATGTGTATGTTTGCTTTCCTTGCTCACTTTGTTTTTTTCTATGATCAACTTCACATTTCTAAGGGACTTCCTTCCCTTTTTCTCCTTTTGTCTCTTACGTGAAGCTCATACACATGTCATGCAGGCACAAATTTTTGAATTTTTTGGATCGCTCTTCACTTAAAGGTGCATGATGGTTCCACATGGTGGTCGCATGACCTTTGAACATTGTTTACCTTTTGAGCATGGAGAGTGACATGTGGTTGCATGGTGAGGTTTTTGGCAATAAGCTCAAGAGGAGGTTTGGGAAACACCTACCCATTTGTTGTGTGTCTTGAAGGTTTTTTCCAGAAGGAGTATAGAGTTTTAGAAGGAATGTATCAGGTGCACTATCAGTAGAAGAGAATTTAAGAGGCACCATACATACCCTGAAGGGTCATGAATGGCATATCCTCAATCACCCAATTCTTACATGCAATCAAATTTTTTGTCTGACAAGATTTTATGACACTACAATGCCCCTGCCAAGGAGGTTCTTTTCCACTACTCATCAGACTCTAGCTTAGCAATTATCACCTTTTAATGAAGGGAACTAACTCAAGAATTTTTAGTTTCATTTCAATTGGTGATCAAGTAGCTCAAACTTTATTACTCAGTGGATTCATCTAATAGAAATCCAATTTTGGAACAATATTTTAGGGTGGTGGATTTAATGCCCCCGTTTGGTTTTTTTCTTATATGTTTTGTGGCGGTGGAGAGTGATCTATGCTTGTTCACTTCCATTGATCTATAAAAGGGAATTCCTAAGCCTCTCCCCGAGAGTTAATGGGTGTGGAAAATCAATTATGAAATTATCTGTCTTAAGTCTTGTAATAATATTTTGATCAGTTTTTTGGATTATGTCCTGTTTAGACCCCGACCTTAGTATTTTGTATTATTTTTTGAGATAAAGTAAATAAAAGGAAGAAACATATTGGAATATTCCTATTTGGCCTTTATCGCGTGTCTTATTCTTTTCTTACATAAAAACAAGTGCTTTGTGTCATTCTTATTTTTGGGAAAATCCTTGATAATTGATCATTCTTTGTTTTTAGCTTTTATGTTTTCTTAACTTGGATTTATAGTAAATTGGATTATGTTCTTGTAACTCTTTCATTTTTTGTTAGAATCGTGTTGTATCTCATATTATACATGTAAGAAAAGCAATTTTTTTAAGGGTTTGAAACACAAGTAATTGTTTTTTTGGTTTATCAACTTTCTGTCAAACCTTAGTGGGTGCTTCTTGCAAGAGGATCTAAAGGTTTACTCTATGTTTGCATAAGCCTTAGTAGTTCATTCTACCCTCAAAAATGAAGGGTCTGTGGCACTATGTGTTCATTTTATCAGCTTTGATATCCCAATAGGGTATTTGAAATGTTGTAAAAAAATTCAATGCATCACCATAGTTAGTTTTATTTCCTGCATTTCTTCCTCCCTTTTCCCAAACCAAGAACAAAGAGTTGGTTTTGAAAATACCAGAGGTCATTCAGTGGAGCACAATGGGTCACCCATCTATTGAATTTACCATAATTTTGTTCAGAGATTCATAAGCTTTGACGATCAATAATTCTATTTATAGCATGCTCGATCATTGCTACTATGGTTACTTCTACTACTTTGGAACCCCCATGCATAGAATGCCCATTTTCCACCACATTCATAGTTGATTTTTGATTTCCCTATAAGAAGCACAGGCTCCAGTCTACAACCAGCCTATTTTACAAGTTTCTTCACCCTCACCTACAACCTAGCCAATGACCCTTGTTTCTATTGTTGTCCCTTTAACCTCGATGAGTACCCTACACCCTTTGAAAAATTGGTGGGGTATCCCACCTTTTTTTACCAATGACCTTAAATTTTTTGATGGCTTCCCCATCAAATGAATCAAGTGCCTCTTTTTCCATCCCTTTTTTTAGCTTCCCTCTGGTACCCCTATGGCTATACAAACTATTGAGTCCCCTCAATATTTTTGAACTCATATGGATATTTTTAGATGATCCTAGGAGGAGAGAAAATAAAAACAAAGGGTGAAAGTTGCACTAGCTCTAGCCACCCCAAGATAGAGATACAATATGAAGAGAAGCATGGTGCTCTATTGATTGCATCTTTGAGGCCTCTAACCTCTAAGTCTGAGGAGAAAAATCAATATGAGGACTATAATGTTCAGGAAGCTGGCCTCAATCTCAAAAATACCCTCCCTTGCGACAAAGTAGGCATGATGAAAGCCACATAGAAGGTAGTATATTTTGACTACCTGAAAACAAGGAAAAAGTTGAAGAAAAGAAAGGAAGAGTTGAAGGAAATAAAGGCCACAGTCGCAAGACAACAAGCTATAATCAAAGCACAAGATGCAGATATCACCCACTTGAAGCAAGAGTAGTGATACAAAATTGTAAAGGAAATTTAGACAGTACAAGCAGACATAGATCAACTTCAAGGTGAACTAAGAGATATGTTGCTCAACGTTGAATCTGAGAAAAAGGAGAATGATGGATTAAAGTCTAAGTTGCAAGAGATGAGACAAGAGTTGTAGAGAATGCAGAAAGAGATCTTCGACATATCAGGCCAACAAAGGCATGGATACATAGTGATGGAACAACAACTATAGTAAATGCAAGCTAAATTCTTTGAGTTTTTAGATCAACTGAATCAATTATGCAACAAGTTCAAGAAACAAAAAAATGAAGTGGAAAAGGAGTTGGCCAGTGCCTAGGCTTAGGCCACAAATGAAAAGAGAACCAAAGAGATGGAAGAAATACAACTTGATGAAAAAATGGAGCTACAAAAAGTACAACAATAATTGTTTAGTACCTCTAGCATGCAAGTATAAAACCAATGATATTTTCAACAAAAGGAGAATCAGTTCTAGGAATTGCTTCATTGGGCCCAAGTAGCGGTTGAAATCAAGGAGAGGAAATCCACCAAATCCAATCTACAAACCTAGAGTAAGGAGTTAGAGTAGCTACACCTTGAAATTTCAAGCACCTCAAAAATGATAAATTAATTAAAGGAGAAGAGTGCATCAGAGGCACAAATGTAGTAAACTGGGTTCCTCCCTATGTTGCAAGAGCTATATATCTCCTACTAGGATAAGATAAAGAATGCAATAGTTTCCTTATAACCAACTTTATGATTTATGGTAGACACACAAGATCTAAGTGCCAAGGTTAGATTGGTCGTGCAACAATTTTTACAATCAATTACTCCTAGGGTGATTGAATTTGAAAATTTAATTGTTAAGCTTTATAAGGTTATAGAGGATACCTTGGTGAATGCAGGGATTCTAGATAGGAGAGCGGATACCAAGAAAGGAAATGAATTCATAAACTATAACAAGGTAGTCCAAAAGGGGAAGAGTTGTGAGGACACCTTAAAGCTTAAGGTTAACAAGATGGAGGAGGATTTTTAAGGACTTGTCCAATTGGAACTATCTTCCTCTTTCTTTCCCAATGAAACAGTATTGACTGAAGAGATAATCAGGAAAGCTTTAGAAGCCAAGTAGCATGATCAATCAACCTTCCAAACTTTAGGCCCATCCCTGGACACCAATGAAATTGAAGGTGTCTTGCATCCCCTAACTCGTCTCTATTTTCATATCAAGGCCACATAGGAAAAATTTGATGATATCTCATTTAAGGATATATTTGATTTAGATCAGGCCTTTGAAGAATTGCATGAATTTGTTTAGCCTTCGAATGTGGATTGGGATTTTGTACACTTGAATTTTCTCAAGCTTTGAGGCCTTGGGCCTATATTTTCTTTGTTTCAAAGTTTTTTTGGGTTCATGCCTCTGTAAGAGAACTTGCCCCCTTTTGAATTTCCAAGACTATAGATTTTTTTCCTCTACACGTGTTTGTTTTCTTTCCTTGTTTGCTTTGTTTCTATTATGCTATTGGCTTCATGTTTCTAAGGGACTTCCTTCCCTTTTTCCCCTTTTGTCTCTTTTTTCAAGCTCATACACGTCACATGGGCACAATTTTTTGAAGGTTTTGTCTTGCTCTTTGCTTAAATGCGTGTGATGGTGCCACATGGTGATTTCACAACCTTTTGCACATCATTTACCTTCTAGGTGCAGAGAGTGGCACATGGTTGCATGGCTCATTTTTTTCCAAGCAACTCAAGAGGGGGTTCAAGAAATGCTTGCTTGTTTGTTGCATGTCTTGATGGTTTTTGTTAGAAAGAGTATAGAGTGTTGAAAGGAATGTATTAGGTGAATTATTAGTAGGAGAGCATTTAAGAGACACTAGGCATTCCCTGAAAGGTCGTGAATGCAATCTCCTCAATCACCTAGTGCTTACATGTGATCAAATTTTGTGTCAAATGAGGTTTTACGATGTCGTAATGCCCCTAACATGGAAGTGTTGGAGTAAATGAAACACAGAGGGGGGGGTGAATTAGTGTTTCAATAACCAAATTTAAATTCATTTTTTTTTCAAAACACAAAACTTCTTTATAATTATGAAAAGTTCAGCTTGAAGGATGTACTCAAATGTGATAGCTAGTATCATATTTTTAAACCACATAAAAAACTCAAAAGAGGCGTAACATAAAAGAACCATAACACAGTATTTTCATGAGTGGGAAAACCTCATAGGGATTAAAAACCACTCTGTAAAATGCCTCACTAGCTTAATCAAAAACCACTAATTACAAAGTCTCACTGGCTACTATTTGTGCCTCACTAGCAAATATAATTGCCTCACTAGCAAAAAAATTTCACATCAAAATGATTCTGAAAATAAAATAATAGAGTATAATCTATGTTTCACTAAAGGTCATGGTAGCTTTTTTCCTTAACACATTGTGTGTCCAATAGGCTTCATTATATTTGAAACCTAGAAAACATAATATATTAACTTTTCTCTGCACTATCTTTTTGTGTACAACCTTTCTTAAAAAATATTTAGTTTATAGTCCAACTACACACAACATTTTCAAATGCTCATTTCCATGATACTAGGGTTTCAAGAGAAACTTCTACATTCAAACATAACAATCATACATTCAAAACAACCAAGAACAAAAAGGATTCTTTTTGTCTCAAAATTTTTTAGTTCTCTATATCTAGCCATATGTTGACCTCAAGCATCTGCTATGTAGCAATTAATAATCTGATAAACTTCAATACAACCATACCTCAATATTTGAAAAAATGTAACTAAAACAATCTTATGAATCTCAACTGCCAAAACCACCAAATTCTTCATTTGCTCATAGCCAAAACAAATTTGTTGTCAAAACCTTGCAACATGTCATTGCATACCAAACTTTGAAACCCTTGTTTTTCTACCACATACAATAATCTAAAATATTCGATATACCCAAATATACAACATTCACCTACTTAGTCGGTAACACTATAAGAAGGGTCAGTTGCCTAATGTATTTAAATCCCTTTTTTAGTTAGTTAAGTGACTTTTTAACTTTTAATTATAAGTCAACCTCAAAATACATCAAAAAGTTATACACCTATGATTGAATTTGAATTTCTACTAGACCCCAAGAACTCTAGTTGCAAAACATGATGACTTAGACATTTTTAAAGAAGATGCACTTTGAAGAAGAATATGTCCACTTGAAACAAAACCTTAACCTTCAAAAGGCTAGAAAGACCTTGACATCCAAGCCCGTCTTTCATGACTTTATGTAAAGTCTTTTCAATTTCAAATCTTTGAAACCAACTTTACCTTCATGACTCATCATGAAATGAAACTCTGAATACATGAGAAAGCATGCTCACATCATGAATAATCAAGAAATTATGTGATTTTTCCTTTACCATAAACTGACATTTGCACCTTTGATATTTTGTGATGTAGAATACTATGTCTTGAGTATCAATATCAAAACAAGTACCTTACCAAACGTGAATACCTTGAATTTCTTGAAAGCAATTGATGTCTTGATGCACTGATACTACACTTTGACTCCTTGAAGACTTTAAAGCACCTTGAAGCAAGAATGAAACATGAAGACCAATAAGCATGACAAGCAACACTGTTCTAGCAACATTGTCCTTTGTACCAAACCTTGACACCACATGCACCTTTGACATCAATGATAAAATAATGCCAATGCAATGCAACAAACTCCCCCTTTGGCATTGATGTTAACCCTCAAACTTTACTTCTTCCCCTAGGAAAATAAGTTTCCTGGTACCTACAAAAAAACTTGAGCAAATGTGAATCACTATGGACAAAATGTTAAGAAAATATGTACAACCACTATCAAAGATAATCGTTGAATCAATTATGTCAAATTGCATGTCTCACTGAATCAACTATTCCAAATTGCATGTCTTCTCCCCCTTTGACAACAATGCCAAAGGTAGTATGTAGCAAATTTGAACATGATAGCACTAGAAGAGTAAATATCAAAACAAAGCATCAAAGCAAATATGAAGATAGCCTACACTCTCAGGTAAAGATATCAACAATTGCATATCACTGTCATGTGTTACCATTTCATCAAGGGTATTGTAAGTAGTCTTGGTCCTATATTTTGCATACCAATACTAGCACAAGAAAGAGTATCATGACATGACAATTGTCACTATATATCCATGGTGTAAGATAGCACATGCAATCCCAAACTAGAACATAAGTAATATACAAACAGTTTGTCATCACTATTATAAGTATGAATCAAGAACACACTATGAAAGTGTTGTCACATAAAAACTCAAGTCACTAATCCAAGTGCCACTATACAATTTGAACATTTGAATAAGAAGGAAATAGCAATAAAATGATCCATTCATGAGCTAGGGATGAAGAATAAGCTTTGAGGCTCTCCTTGAAACTTTGCATAAATGACTTGTGCTATTAAAGAAAGCCAAGGAAGAGAAAACCAAGTCTATCCCATGATACCAATCTTGATAATATGTATGATTCAAATTTGTTCATTGTTCCTTCATTATGAGTGAGATACTATCTACCAGAGACAATCAAGCAAAGTTATTTCTTCATGCAACAATCCAGTCAAGTCCCTTATGCACATGGGTATTCAATATTCATCAAGCATAGACTAGATGTGAGTAATTTTGTAGTCCTTGTCCCATCCATGAGCCAAGCTTAGGATGTAAATTGATCCAGACTCATAAAACTTAGAGATTGAGTTGTATGCTCACCTGACTGTTGTATCCTAATAAGCTTCCTATTCATTTCTTGGAATATAGGATTATTAAATGCTTCTAAGATACTATCTCTCAATAACGATGTTGGTTGACGTGGTGATCCAGCTATGAATATTTAATCTCCCTTGTCATCATTGCATTTCTAATCCACCAACTGTATTTATTTCTCCATTCTCCATTCTTCTATCTTCTTCTCCAATGTATCTAGACACTTCTTTTAAGGTAATCTAGAATCTTCTCCTATCACTGGAAATGGTTTTAAAAACAAAGCAACATACTCTTTTTTGGAATGAAAAAGGGCATGCAAGCATCAACAGATCTATCTTCAGAAGGCATTAATGAAAAATTATGATTTTTAATATTTTCTCTGAAATTTGAATCTATGTTTGTGTTTTATAATCTATGTTTTAGTCTTCTAATCTTACTTTCCCCCTCTTTGCATTCCTACAATTTGTATCAGAGCAAGGCGATCAGGGATAAAATATCTTAGAAGGTTGAAAGTTGTCAATAAAGAGGGAAAGTTGGAGATATTGGTGTTGCCATCCATAGCAACCTGCAAAAATAAACAAAGAACACAAAGGTAAGTTGTGCTGCCCCAGGAGGAGGATTGCATAGCCTACAAGTGATCGTTGTTTGTTGAGGACATCATTCAGTTGCCTAAGACAAATTTTCCACCAGTTGCCAAAGGCCTCTATCGACCCTGAAAGGAGATGATGCTATTTAAGAAAGGAAGCAACACTGTTTTCATCAGCCACTCTAAAGAAAAGGTGATTGATTTTTTTTTTTTAAAAGCTTGATTATGTTTGAAGATCATAAGTGTTATTTACAAAAGTAAAGTTGTAATTTGGAAAATCTCAAGGAGGGGTAAGTATTGTTTGAAGATTTAGTTTGCAAATTGAAAGATGTTATGAATAAAGAGAAAATCATATCAAAAGGAAGACAAAATGTGTTAATAATATGTTTTTAATAAAAGAAGTCACAGAAAAGATAATGTTGTAAATATGTTCTTAGCTATCAAAGGTAAATCAAATTGTTGTTTTCTATGATAATGTTGTAGTTTTTAAGGTGTTCTTAACCTTGAAGAAGAAATTGAAGAAGAGTGAAGGAAAATAGAGGTAAATTGGTGAGTTTAAATTATTTGAATTAATGGGAAAATTTGGAAAAAGAGTAAAGAAAGAGAGAGATGTTTTGGAGGAGGAATTTTTAGAAGTTAAGAAAAAAAATTCAGAAACACGTTAAAAAATTTAAAAAAGTTTTCAATTGAAAAAATTGGACAAGTGATAAAAATCTATGATCTTGAAATTGAATTGAATAAAATTAAAGCAAAGAGTGAAGAGTTTGAAGAAAAAATGAAGATGTATGATGAAGTCAAGAAAAAATGTGAAGAATTATAAGCAAAGATAAAGTTGTTAGAAAAGGAAAATGAATGCCTAAAGTTAAAACCACTAGTTTGTGATGCTTGGTGCAATACTAGAGACTTGTGTAGTTTAGCTGATGAATCAAATGATTTGTGTAATAGCTAAAGTTTATAATGAAGAATGCAAATATGAAGATAAAAGTGTGTTTGAATCTACAAATTTTAACAATTGTAATGAAAATAATGTTGCTTTGAAAATAATGAAAAGAATGGGATACAAAGGGTGAGGATGAGGAAAGAATTAACAAGGAATAAGAGAGCCAATTGAGCCAATTATGAGGCCGAAGTATGAAGGTATAGGGTATGTCACAGGTAAGGGGAATGATGCTACAAGTTCAAGAAAATTCATTCAAGAAATGAAGAGTGTTGAGTGTACACATTTTCATAGGAAAGGTCATACCAAGGATAAGTGTTGGGACTTACAACCTTGCAATTTCTATGGTTTGAAAAATCATTGTGAAAAGAAATGTTGCAATAATGCATCAAAGAAATATTCAATGGTGGGTTGTATGAAAATGGATTATGGATGGACTTATGGATCGAATTGGAAAAAACTTACAGGTATGATCAAGAATTTGTTCAAGTATAAAAGTTTTCATGTGAAAGATAATGGAAATCATGGAAAGTTTGAAGACACAAGAAATATTTTTGGAAAAACATCTACAAATGGCAAGATTCCAAGAAGTTGCAGATTGAAGTTTTGAAGAACTGTCACAGCAGTGGGAGAAAAATGAAAGAAATACATCATGATTGAAGAAAAGATATGAAGATCATAAAGTTATTGAGCAAGAAAAGTTAGTAAGTCTGAAGACTTGGTTGCAACCACAAGGAAAAGAAGACAAAAAGAAGACAACAGTCAATGGAAAATGAAGAGCAAAAGAATTGGTATTGCAGACATACATGGCAGTGAAGATTAAGGGGGAGTGTTGGCTGATGTGGTGCTCTAGTTGTGAATATTTAATCTCCCCTACCATCATTGCATTTCTACTCCACCAACCACATTTATTTCTCCCTTCTCCCTTCTATCTTCTTCTCTGATGTATCTAGACACTTCTTTTAGGGTAATCTAGAAGCTTCTCCTATCACTAGAAATGGTTTTAAAAAGAAAGCAACATACTCTTTTTTGGAATGAAAAAGGGCATGAGAGCATGAATAACTCTATCTTCAGAAGGCATTAATGAAAAATTCTAATCTTTAATATTTTTGCTAAAAGTTGAATCTGTGTTTGTGTTTTATAATCTATGTTTTAGTCTTCTAATCTTACTTTACTCCTCTTTGCATTCCTAAAAATGAGTCCTCTGAAAATTTGATCAAAGCTTCAACTACATTTTATTTGTGCTCTTCTGACTCATCATGTAATAACAAAAAAAGTATTGGAATAGCACTAGCTTCATCCAATGTAACTCTATCACCTTAATCATAACCTAATTGTGTAACTGCACTAGACACTTTCTCTTTAACATCATTGTTCTCATCCTCCAAAAGTTTCAAAAGTAAAGGGACTACACCTAAAGTTATAACAATAGAATTGGAGTGCTTATAGCTACAAAGGTCCCATATAACATTTGTTTTTGTTGCTTCTACTTTAAGATTGAAACCTTGAAGAATCCTGATCAGTTCGGTGATGGCAATGGCATTCTCCTTTGCAACAACCAAACTAGAGAAAAACATCTTCAACAATTTCTTTCCCCTGAGGGTCATTTCCTTCAAGCAATTTGACAAAGAGTGGAATGGCTCTTGCCTAAGCAACAGGCTGAAGATAATCCACATGGGTTGATATTATCCCAAGAGCATTCCTAGAAATAAGTTTAGCAATTCACAAGAATCCCATGCATACTAACAATTGCTCGTCAAACTTCCTTCAAGCTTGTCATTGCACAAATATGATTTGTTGATCACCATGTAAAACCATTAGATCAAATAACTAGTCACTTCACCAATCATCAAGGGAAGAAAAATCATTATACACTACTTTGAGATCACAAAGGAGACCATAATGACAATCAACATCATGTACCAAGAATCACCAATAACCATCAATAAGGAAACCAATACTGTGATGAGTCCCCTAACTAATTAGTCATTTTACTCATAAAGAAATACAAACTTACAATAATACTATTAAGGAAAGTCCAAAAATGATAAGCTTTTCCAACAAACTATATTCAACCTCTTTCTTTTGCATCAACAAACTTCCTTTCCATTTTGACATCAATGACTCTTCCTATGATCTTTGCTCTTAACAACTTTGTAACAAGGTGATTTTTTTTCATATAACTACCATGACTTCAAAAGTTCATCTTTTCTATTACAACTTGTTTTCATAAAGTATTTTGACATTTGGCCATGCACATCACAGAGGTACATTTGTATTCTTACTATGAAGGACCTATTCCAAAAACTATTGTCATAGAACTTTGATAGAGATTACAAATGTCCAACCAATTAACAACTATATATGCAAGAAACCCTTCTCCTATTGTGATAACAAATCCAAAGAAAAAATAGAGCTATCCATAACCTGAAGAGTACTATCTTGTATTGTCAAGATATTGTCCCAAGAAATGATTAAGGTAGATGAGCATAACACACTCTATATTCTAGAAATTGTTATGACTACTAGGAAAGAAAGTCTTTGGTTTGACATCAAGAAATGAAAGAACAACAAACATAGTTGCTACACACTAACAGAATAGGCACTCTTATCAAAAAATTGTGTGTCTAAAGACAACCATCACCAATTTTTTCATAACACCATGAGAAAAAACAACTCTTTAAGACTGTCACCTTGGGAAAAAATGTCATTGTATGCTCTTGACTTGAAATTATCAAGATAACTAGCACCCAAAGCATAGAGCTAGATATTATCCATTTCCACTGTGAGGAAATAACTATCTTAAGCACAAGTGGTGAAATACTGAGTACAAGCTACCCATCTGACAAAAACCACTGAATGTAAAGCATGTTATCAAAAAAAGAGAGCAATGTAACCAAACAAATCATTGCCTATCAAGATCACTGTTGTAGCACTAAAAAATAGTGAGTGAAGTATATAAAGGGAAAAGATACTATCTAGAATGTAGCATTGGTATAACATACTACCGAATAATATCATTGCAAGACACATTGTCATAGATCAAGATTTGATCCGCCCTTTTCTTTTCTATAACATATCCACAACAAGAAACCATAAAATATCTTTGTTGCACCAAGGACAAACATCAATAAACTTTGATATCAATGATAAAATGAAGCAACACAATCACCTTGTAGTAAGGAAATAGGTACCTTTTCATAACCAATGATAAACTTCATTACGTCTTATTGAAAGAAAGAATACCTTTATATGAAAGATACAATGCTGCTCTTGATGAAGTGTTCATTCTAACCTTCTTTAGATTGTAATTATTTTCCTAACTCTTGACTATGTATCATAATCTAGTGAACTTACTACTTTCAATCTGCTAATCTCATTTGTTGACTATGTTTTAGTGTGACTATCCTATTCAATTGTTACTTACCTTCAGTTTTTACAAAACTTTTATCTGTCTTCATCTGACATGAACCCCATAGACCTTAGGACCCTTGTGAGAAAGTTAGCCAAAGAAGATCCTTCTTAAAAAAACCCTTTGACTAAGGTCACATGTAAACACCAACAAACTTGAAGACCACACTAAATACCATATAAACCAAAAACTTTAATAGGTAAAGAACAAGCCTTCTTTGCAAAACATCATTAGCTAGCATGACTTTATAAATAACAAAACCATGAGTAGCAACAAACTAACTTTTCATGAATTCATCAATATGTAAGGGGCTGAATAATAGAACTATAAACATCTCTGCCTAACCTTATGTTTTTCTTTATGCACTTGTAGGTGTCACTTGTGAAGTATGCACACGCTTAGATTCATCCTTCTTTTGGTTTTTATTTCTTCTCCAAACCTTTTGAATGCTTGTCTTCTTGGGATGTTTCCTTCTCCAAAATTTCTTCTCTGGTTTCACAAACCTAGTTCTATAGTGCTTTGCAACATGATCATGGTTATGACATTTAAAACATATTACATTCATATTCTCAAATAATGCATATTGATTCCTTTTATAACTTCTTCTACAATAGCTTGCTTTATTCCCATAACCATTACATAAATAACAATAACTAGGAAATGAATAATTGTACCTCATTGATTGATCTTGCCAAGTAGGTCAAGATTTTGTGAACTAGCTAGCTCTACTTCTTCCTCTATTAATGTATTTGAATTGTCTATTATTAGTAGTCTTAGGGGCAGCAAAATGATAATTTAAATCTATCTTTCTTCTTGGTGTTTTTCTGACTCTAGAACTTTGTCCTTCTACAAAGCCCAAACCAGTAACATCCTTGTGATTTTTCTACTTACTTAACATCTCATTCAACTTGTTGGTGCTCTCATCAAATTTATGATTCTTTTCTAACTGCTTTCTAATATTCTCAAGATCTTTCCTTAGAGAAACTATTTCTCCTTCAAGATTTTTTCATTCAACCATTTTGACTTCCAAATCAGACCTTGTCATATCTGCTATCCTATTGTTTTCTTCAATCTCTAATTAAAAATTAAAAATCACATCATCTTTTATAGTTTGTTCTTTAAACAGAGAATTTTCCTCTAGTTCTTTTCTAAGAGACAACACTTTAGTCTCAAGCTTTTGACAATATTCCATTTTGGTTTGTAATTTTATGCTGGTAACTTCATCAACTCTTCTAGACTCTGCTAGTTGTAACTTTAGATCTTGATTCTCCTTTCTGAGTGTCTCAATCTCATTAAGGGCATAAATAAGTTCACGTTCAAAATCAATTTCACATTCATCTTCAACATAATCTTGTTCAAAATCACTCACTAAGTGATCTCCTTATTTGTCTACACTCTTCACTACAAAATCATCTTTTGTACTAGGTTTAAGTGGTGTTTGTTCAACATTTTGTTGGATATTTATTCTTCTATTTCTTTTACTTTTTTCCATAACGAGTACTCCACTACTAGGAACCCCAAATTCGACTAGACTTATGCAAGGGTATGGCTTTGATACTAGTTGTTGGAGTATGGGAAGCACTGAGAGGAGGGGGTGAATCAGTGTTTCAATAACCAAATTCAAATTCAATTATTTTTAAAAACATAGAACTTCTTTATAATTATGAAAAGTTTCATTTCAAGAATGTACTCAAATGTGACAACCAGTATCAAATTTTTAAACCACATGAAAAAATCAAAAGAGGCCCATAAAATAAAAGAACCATAGTTAACACATTATTTTCATGAGTGGAAAACCCTCATAGGGATAAAAAATCACTCGGTAAAATTGTATAAGAGTGAATTTGCACCCCTTATGCAAATTCCCCTTTTTTCCTTTTTCCACCTTAGAAAACCAAGTTTGAATGCTTAATTACACCTAAGCTTGCTACTTGCATCCCACTTGGTGCCTGTTTTGAGTGTCGGTGGATGAAATTCTGTCAGGGATGCCTATGCAGTGCGCTTACATCCCTAGAAGATTCTTGCAGATGAACCTGCAGAGGCATTACACTTCTCATTAGTGGTAAAGTTGTAATGCCCTCTTCGGCTGACTGACCTAAATATGGCCATTTTCTTCATCTCTCCTTCAACAAGCACTTCATCCTCTAAGCATTCAATCCAACTTATCTTGCATTCTCTTCAAGCATTCTAGTAGCACTCTTACACCTCATTGCAACAACAACTTCACTCCACCACTTCAATAGAGCAAGTTTGGGACCACACCATTGCAATAGAGGCTTGAGTACTCTCAATCTCTCCCCCATCAGCCTTGAGTGTTTTTGGTGGAGGTGGTAAGCTTCCCATTCCTCTCCTCTATTACTTGGTAGAGTAAACACATTTACTATTTTGTAGTGCTTTAGTGTTCTTTATTATGATATTTTCTTTATCTAGCTTTCTTGGCTATTCGTGGAGGTGGAAACACCTAAACAGGGGTGTGACTGAGGTAGGCCCCTATACAACCACCCAACATTTTCCTTCTCTTTGTGTGTAGGTGAACATGCTTTTGAGGAGCTAGCTGGTGAACAAGTTTCTTTGTGAGATCCTTTTGCCACCTTAACTCTCACATTTTTACTTTATCACATTAGAGAGTATTTTGTTTACTTAATCACATTATTTTGGCCCTTTAGTAGTAGTTAGCTAGGTCATTAGCTTGTTTTCTTAGGTTTGACCTTGTCTTCAAAGTTTTTTGGTCATACAGATGTCAAAACACTTGAGAGACGCCAATGGCCTATGTTGTCGTCCCAGGACCGCGCTTCATCCTCAGACAAAGAGCTTCCTAAGGCATAGTGTTGAACCCAAAAAATGGCTCGCCTAGCCCCATCTTGCATTTTAGGTCTGTAGGGTGATTGAAGGACACTATAGTCCTCATCATTCTCATTTCACATTCCCCTACATCTTGTTAAGCTGAGGTAAGTTAGGGCAACCTTCCACTCTTGGCCCTCTATGACCTGGGGCCTTGAATGTGGTTGGTCCCCCTCTCTTACATTTTTGGTGAACCCGACGTGAACCATGTTGGTTTTGTTTTGCGATACTGACAGTTCCTTTCCTCGTACTCTAGGAGTGTTTTAGGTGTGAGTGTTGTGATTTTTTTGCCTTACAACCCAACGTATGACCCCTAGTTGGCATAGTTGGAAGGTTCCAAAGGTGTTGCATAATGAAACCTTAATTGGGTCACTACCTTATCCTATTACCTTTAGGGACTCTGTGAAAGTATCATCTAGTGTGCATAATGGCCTCCTTCCTACATCAACCTATCCCCTCTGAACATCTTGTGGATAGTGGTACTAGTATAACCTTCACTTCATAGGACTTTTCGATGAGTTTTAATAAAGAACCATCTCCCCTCTATATTCCTGTGCAAATCAATGGAAACATCGTAGCCGGTGTTCTCATTGATTTGACGTCACAAGTAAACATAATAACTGAGGAGATTATGCTAATTAACTTCTTACATAAATATGGGTATGATGCACCTGTGAGTACCATCTACATGCATGACTAGATTATTGTGCCCCCTTTGGGTAGTATTGCCCTGTCGATCTTGGTTGGACCTAAATCCATAAAAATCCTATTTGACATTATCCCTGGGTCTGAGCTCTTTAGGGTGAAATTGGGTATCCCTTGGTTGGTGGTGATGAATGCAATGCCCTCGATTGTGCATAAATGTTTAAAATTTATCCACGGGGGTTCCGTACGCGTAATCCACGACACTGGTTATAGACCACCAGTTGCACATTGGTAGCTATTCCCTAGACTACTCTTGGCTTGCGCCCATTGGTCCTCTTCTGCCTAGGATGAACCTTTTGCATCGAATGTATCAAAACTATAATAAAGGGCATCTAAGTCTAAAAGTGAGATACCCTCCCACGCCTTATGCTATTTCACATAGGGTTTTTTTAAAATCTAACAACAATGCCACTAAGATGCATAGGAAGGAAGAAGAGAAGTGGTCCTGAGATCCTCCTTCCTGTTCCACTGGTTAGTCTGATGCTTCTTCTCACTTTTTTGTGGTACCGTCAGATTTTGTTCTGCACTTGTAGGAGAATCCTATGGTGCCTGATAGGTGAAAGCCTAAGCGTCCCGTATTTGAACTTCATGTTCTGCTAATGGAACCTAGACCCATTCGGTATAATGAGAAGAAGATCTCCCATGGAGAGTTCTCTTTGTCTCAACCTTCACGGCCTCCTACCACTCCTACTCCAAATGCAGTGAATGGGAAGAGGCTCACTGCTGAAGCTCTTGAGCTAACTCCCCCTCCTGCTCCCATTCAAGAATCCGTTCCTCCATCAGAGATAGTCATAGTGGACATTCCCATGGTTGAGTAGGATCCCCCTGCTCCTTCACAGCCTCCAGCCTCCAACTCAAAGAGTTGTAGAAAATTCCTTGCACACAAGTGCAAGCGCCGGTGAAAGGCTCTCTTGGATTAGTAGGCCTCCTTGTAAAGGAATGAGGAATACATGACCACCCCTACTTCAGGGTCCCCTGCAGTGTCGTCCTCTTCCCTTCCTTCTACCTCTCTTTAGTTTGGTCCCATGTTGCCCTCCACCTTCGTTGCGAATGTGAATGCGCCTAACCCCAAGAAGGTGTAGGTTTTCATCACTCCTTCGGTGGAGTCGCCTTTGCTGACGTCCGTTCCAGATATCCAGCCTTTCCCAAAGCACGTGGATATGGTTAATACTTCAATTGTATCCACTGTAGTTCTTTCCTCCTCTTCCTTTGCACCTCTTGGCTCATCTGTGGTGAGTTCATCTCCTCCGATAAAGAAAAAGCGTAGTTTGGTACTTCTAGCAGTTAAGGGTGTAAGAGGAGCCCAAATTCTTCACAAGGTGGTCCTGTGCTGACTTGTTATGTCCTAGTGATAGAACTAGTCCTGACTTCCCCTAAGTTCGTCACTACTCCCGAGTCATTCGGTGAGCCTAGCGATGAATCTCAGGCATAGCCTACCCCATCTACTAAAGTTAAATGTGGCGCTCATATAGGATGCATGTTTAAATTTTTGGATGAAGTTCTAACCTCGTCAGCAATCTTTGCAAAAGTATTGACCCTAGCTCCCCAAGAGCTCGGTGAAGAAGACCTTGTGGGGCCTTCTTCCTTAGCCATTGTTATGGGAGGGCCAGATGCTCCTCCTCTTAACATCCCATCACTATAGGCTCATCCTCCTTCCCCCTATGATGACCTAGCGTGGGAAGCAAACGACCTCTTGGTCGATCAGTGTTAGGATGAGGCCCCTTCTTGATCTTGTGTGTGTGTGTGTTTCATGATATGTTCCCCTGTGATTGTGCTATGTGTGCCTGGATGACCCTTGTCACCCCTGTTGGTGCTTGGATATAGGCATGGTTTTTGTGTTGTAAACCTTCTTCTATTTGTATCATCATTCTTCCATGTTGACCCAATTTTTTATTTTTACTTTGTTTTCCATGCATTTTTCCTGATCTGGTTGGGGAATGATGATCTTTCGCCTTGCACCACAATTACCTATTATTTATATGAGCATGGATAGATTTGGCCCCTCTAAATCAAATCCCTTTGTGCCCTTTGTTTGTGTTTCTCTCTTTTTCTTTCTCTTTATCTTTCACTCTTCTTTGCTTGAGTTATCCCTCTCATGTGTGACAATGCCCCCCTTCAACATTTCAGTTTTTAGAAAATACATTCATTGCCAACGAATCTTTTCTTGAAAATCATTAGAAACATTCATTTTTGAAGACAACATTCATAATTAGGGATCCTTTTGAAAGAACTTGAGAATTTTTCCCCGAGGTGGAATGGCTATAACCTTCCCCTCATGTGGGGGCATTCTCTTCTTTTATGATGAGATCCCTTGATGATGGATCAATTCAAGAAAGAGAACATCTACTTTTGAACTGTTTGTCCCTTGAGTGGACCCACTCTTCATGTTGGGTCCCCAAGGGACCCCTTTGAAAGTTTTCCAAATTGTCGACGGTCTACACAACTGTCTGCTCACTTGCCTACATGGCCACCTCTTGACTCTGTTGAGTCCACTTTCCTAGGTTCCCTCCATGTGAGAGATCTTGGGAGGTACCTCCCTTCAGGACTGAGAGCTTGTAGGGAATTTCCTTTGAGCTTCCTCCATGCAAGAGATCTTGGGGGTGGCTCCCTTATAGGTCTATGGGCCTATAGGGCACTTTCTTGGGTTTCCTCCATGTGAGAGATCTTGGGGGTTACCTTCCCTACAAGTTTGTGGGTTTGTAGGGTGCTTCCTTGGGTATTCTTCATGTGAGAGATCTTGGAGAATACCTTCCCTATAGGTCTGCGGATCTATAGGGTGCTTTCCTCACTTTCTCCATGTGAGAGATCTAGGGGGACGCTTCCTAGGTATCCTCCATGTGAGAGATCTTTGGGGACACCTTCCTTGCAAGTCTATGGGCCTATAAGGTGCTTACTTCATGGGGCTTCCTTCATGCGAGAGATCTTGGGGGTTCCCTCCTTGCAGGTCTGCAAGTTTGAAAGACACTTTCTTTCTTCAACTTCATAGTTCCGAGAAGCTATGAAGTCCTTCACTTTCCCTATACCTTCAAGTTCATAAGATCATGGTCTACTTCCTTGATGGTTTAGGTATACACTTCTAACCTTACTCCTTCCTTGATCTACTTTACCAAAGCACTAATTAGTACTCGTGCTTGCTAAAGTAGGGGCAAAATGTATAAGAGTGAATTTGCACCCCTTATGCAAATTCCCCTTTTTTCCTTTTTCCACCTTAGAAAAACAACTTCAAAGGCTTAATTACACCTAAGCCTGTTGCTTGCATCCCACTTGGTGCCTATTTTGAGTGTTGGGGAATTTCTGTCGGGGACGCCTGTGTGACATGTAGACATCTGCATGGCACGCTTACATCCCTGGTAGGTTCCTACAACTGAACCTGCAAAGGTGTTACACTTCTCATTGGTGGTCAAGTTGTAATGATCATGGTCATTTTCTTCATCTTTCCTTCAAATTATCTCCTTCAACAATCACTTCATTCTCTAAGCATTCAATCCAACTTCTCTTGCATTCTCTTTAAGCATTCTAGTAGCACTCTTGCACCTCATTGCAACAACAACTTCACTCCACCACTTTAGTAGAGAAAGTTTGGGACCACACCATTGCAAAATAGGATTGAGTACTCTCAATCTCTCCCCCATCAACCTTGAGTGCTTTTGGTGGAGGTGGTAAGCTTCCCATTCCTCTCCTCTATTACTTGGTAGAGTAAGCACATTTTCTATTTTGTAGTGCTTTAGTGTTCTTTATTATGTAGTTTTCTTTATCTCTCTTTCTTGCTTGTCAGTTTGAAACACCTAAATGAGGTGTGACTGAGGCAGGCCCTTATACAACCACCCAACATTTTCCTCCTCTTTGTGTGTAGGTGAATGTACTTTTGAGGAGCTAGTTGGCGAACAAGTTTCTTTGTGAGATCCTTCTTGCCACCTTAACTCTCACATTTTTACTTTATCACATTAGAGAGTATTGTGTTTACTTGATCATGTTATTTTGGCCCTTTATTAATAGTTAGCTAGGCTATTAGCTTGTTTTCTTAGGTTTGACCTTGTCTTCGAAGTTGTCTGGTCATACATACACTAGTGTACTTGAGAGATGCCTGCGTGTCGCGCTGTCACCACAAGACCACACTTTCATCCTTAGACAAAGAGATTCCTAAGGAATATTGTTGAACCCAAAAACTGGCTCGCCTAGCCCCATCTTGCATTTTTGTTTTGTAGGGTGATTGAAGGACATTATAGTCCTCATCATTCTTATCTTGCATTCCCCAAGATCTTGCTAAGCTGAGCTAAGTTAGGGAAGCCTTTCACTCTTGTCCCTTCATGACATGGGGCCTTCAACATGGTCAGTCCCCCTCTCTTACAAAAATGCCTCACTGGCTTAGTCAAAACCCACTAATTACAGAGCCTCACTAGCTACTATTTGTGCCTCATTGGCATTGCATCACTAGCTACAAAAATATACCTCACTAGCAAATACAGCCTTACTGAAATTTAATGTTGCTACAACCTCACTAAATTTTCAAGTTAGCAACTACCTCACTGGAAAATACAACTACCTCACTGGAAAATACAACCGCCTCACTGGAAAAACATTCTCACATCAAAATGATTATGAAAAAAATAAGAATAAAGTATAATCTATGTTTTAATGAAGCTCTTAGAAGCTCTCTACCTTAACACATTTTGTGTCCTATAGGCTTCATTATATTTAAAACCTAGAAAACACAAAATATATTAATTTTTCTTTGCAATATCTTTTTGTGTACAACCTTTCTTAAAAAATATTCAGTTTAAAATCCAAGTACACACAAAATTTTCAAATGCTCATTTCCATGATCTACTAGGGTTTAAAGAGAAACCTCTACATGAAAACATAATAATCATGCATTCAAAAAAATTGAGAACAAAAATGATTCTTGTTGTCTCAAACTTTTTCAGTTCTCTATATCTAACCATATGCCAACCTCAAGCATCTACTATATATAGCAATTAATAATCTAATAAACTTCAATACAACCATACGTTGATCTTTGACAAAATGCAACTAAAACAATCTTATGAATCTCAACTGCCAAAACTGACAAAGCCTTCATCTACTCATAACCACTACAAATTTGCTACTGTCAAAACCTTGCAACATGCCATTGCATACCAAACTTTTAAATCCTTGTTTTGTTGCCACGTACAATAATCTAAAATATTCGATATACCCAAATATACAACATTCACTTGCTTGGCTGGTAGCACTATAAGAAGGGTCAGTTTCCTAATGTATTTTAAGCCCTTTTTTAGTCAGTTAAGTGATTTTTTAACTTGTAATTATAAGTCAACCTCAAAATACATCAAAAAGAAGCTTTAATATAATTCTTGCACAAAGACTATTACTGAAGTTACACAGGTCTATGATTGAATTTGAATTTCTACTAGACCCCAAGAACTCTGGTTGCAAAACATGATGACTTAAACATTTTAAAAGAAGATGCACTTTGAAGAAGAATATGTCCACTTGAAACAAAACCTTAACCTTCAAAAGGCTAGAAAGAACTTAACATCCAAACCTAGCTTACATGAAATCAACCTTACCTTCATGACTCACCATGAAATGAACCTCTGAATACATGAGCAAGCATGAGCACATCATGAATAATCAAGTAATCCTGTGCTTTTTCCTTTACCATATACTGACATTTGCACCTTTGATATTTTGTAATGTAGAATACTATGTCTTGAGTATCAATATCAAAATAGTACCTTACCAAATGTGAATACCTTGAATATCTTGAAAGAATTTGATGCCTTGATGCATTGATACTACACTTTGACTCCTTGAAGACTTTAAAGCACCTTGAAGCAAGAATTAAACATGAAGACCAACAAGAATGACAAGCAACACTATTCTAGCAACACTGTCCTTAGTACCAAACCTTGACACCACATGCACCTTTGTCACATGCACCTTTGAGATCAGTGACAAAATAATGCCAATGCAATGCAACATGATGTTATTTTCCATAGCTCACTAGACTCTAACTCAACAATTCTCACATCTTTGAATGAAGGGAAGTGACTCGAGAAGTTTGAGTTGCATTTCAATTGGTGATCAAGCAGCTCAAACTTTATTACTCAATGGATTCATTTGAAAAAAATTCAATTTTGGAACAAGATTTTAGGGTGGTGGATTTAATGCCACCATTTAATTTTTGTCTTATATGTTTCATGGCAGTGGAGAGTACTTTAGAATTCTTGTTCATTCCCCTTGATTTTTAAAAGGAAATTCCCGAGCTTCTCCTCTGGAGTGAGTGGGTGTGGAAAATCAATTACAAAATTATCTTTCTTAAGTCCTATAATAATATTTTGATCAGTTTTTGGATTATGTCCCATTCAAATCCCAACCATGATATTTTGTATTGTTTTCCAGGATAAAGTAAATATAGGGAAGAAACATATTGGACTGTGCATATTTGGAATTTATCATGAGTCTTATTCTCTACTTACATAAAAATTGGTGCTTTGTGTCATTCTTATTTTCAAGCAAATCCTTGATAACTGATAATTCTTTATTTTCAGCTTTTATGTTTTCTTAACTAAGATTTATAGTAAACTAGATCATTTTCTTGTAACTCTTTCATTTTCTATTATAATCTTGTTGGATATCATATTATGCATGTAATCAATGTAATTTATATAAGGGTTTGAAACAAAAATAATTGTTTCTTCAGTTTATAAATTTTTTGTTGAACATTAGTGGGTGCTTCCTACAAGAGGATATGAATGTTTACTCTTTGTTTGCATAAACCTTAGTAGTTCATTCTCCCCTCAACAATGAAGGGTTTGTGGAACTATGTGTTCATTTTATTAGAGTTGATATACCAATAGGGTATTTGAAATGTTGTAAAAACTTTTAGTGCATCACCATAGTTATATTTCTTGCATTTCTTCCTCCCTTTTCCCAAACCAAGAATGAAGAGTCATCTTTTAAAATCTTGAAGCTCATTTAGTGGAGTGCAATAGGTCCCCCATCTACTACATTTACCATAAGGCTATTTGGAGAGGAGTAAACTTTGATGTTCAACAATACCCCTCATTTCCTCTATTGTATAGTTTCTTATTATTTCTACAATCTCAGGCTCCACTCTATTGTCTATAGGCCATTGTCTAACTTTGGAATTTTTGGTTTCACCTCCCAACAAAATAAAACCTAGCTCTGTTACCAATTAATGTAGAACAAATTTGAGAGCCTTATTAGACTATCAAATTTTGTAACCAACTTTATTTAAATTGACAATTTCATTTGTCAAATTAATTACCCAAATAATATAAATAAAATAAACAATTTTTATACAAGATCAAATTTACACAATAAACTGATGGAAATTTCAATTTATATAATAGAATCAAGTTCAAATACCATAATTCTTTAAAAAAAATTACAAATTCAATTTATTTTATCTCATGTTCAATAATAGATATCCCCAATCTCCACTTGACAATTCTCTTATTCAGCTGCACTTATCTTGTGTGTCCTCCCTATTCCTTCTCCATCCTTTCAAACTTCATCTTTCCTTTTGTTTTATTTTCATTAAATCGGCTCTTCCACTAGGTGAAGTCTGGGCATTTTATGCCTCTACATATACCAATTTTTAATTCATATTTTCCACTTATTTGTGGTATAATTCTATGCTAGTTGAATTGGCATAATTTATATATTATCTCCTTATGTTTCCTTCCAATCTATTTCCCATGTATACACCATTTCTTTGTGTGGCATGACCCTGTCTACTTTTTTGTTATAGCTATGTAGCACCTATCTCTTTATATATGGTACGTCCTATAGCTTATTTCCACCCAAGACTCCTCCTTTCCATTATGGTTTAACCTTCTCTATCTTTTACTTGGTTTCTTACCACTCTTACATATGCCCCATTTGACTCTTCATTTCCTTTCCTTTTATAAATTAGTTTGTGTTCTTCAATACTAGGTGATAGAGTATCTAGCCATATCCTCTATGTGAGTGTTGTTGCTGGATTCTTTTAGACTAGGCATTTCCCATGTAGTGTGGTTCCTCAGGTGATATATGTACCATTAGACTATGGTACAACTATCCTTAGGTTTTTTTCTTGTCTAAATATCTTTTACTAATGGAGATAGTATTTGTGTTAGACAATGAATATACAAGGACTTCTAATTATTGATTGGGTTAGATATGTTAAATTATAATGTCTACTTGTGGTGTGTAGCCAATTTTTCAAGTATGGTTAGCTAGGTGTGTTATTAATATTCTATGGTCACTATTTTAGCTATTGTTGAGTATTTGACAAATACTCAAATCCTATTCTAGAGGAGATGAAATTCACTATATGTATTTGGGTTGAACCCTAATATTCAAAGTGCAATCTTGGCTTGTTTTATTATCTTTCATACTTGGGAATGATGGAGGATGAGATTATTGTGGTTGAGTTGGTTGTTACTTCATGGATTTTTTAGATTTTTGGTCGAGATCATGATAATATAGAATTTGTTGCAACATTTTTATACTCTCATTATTTAATAAACTATTTATTGATGTTCCCCTTTTCTCTTGGAAGGTGTATGAAAAGTGGGAGAATGTTTGGATTTTATGAGTGTCATTTACCTTACAATTCCTAATGTTCAAATTATTTCATAATTATTATTTTATATTTTATCATGAAATGGGACATCCCATTTTATGCCTTGACTATTATGACATGTGTAATTTAGTTTTTACTTTGGTATTTAGATGTGTAAGTATATATGTAAAATATTATCTCATCATGAATGATATGTACGAGCATCTATGATAAAGATAGTGGTTATGCCAAATGCAATAGCATGACTATAAAAAGCTACAAAGTGGACTAGGAATCATAACCATCATTATGATGCATAGAAACATCTATGGAATTGTAAGAGATGTAAGAAATAAACTTTGATGAGGTGTAATAAGTGATTTATCCTTTTTGGACTTGGAGATTTGTTATTTTCTTCTAAGTGTGTTATTTTTACCCTTTAGTAAATTTGGGTGCCCATGTTTCTGAGAAAGGCCTTGAATCTTCTAGAAATATGCTTATAACTCTTGGACATGTGTCATTAGATCTCCTTTGCATGTTAACTAGTTAGGAAATGGTATAATAACTTGTTTTACAATACTATTTATAGTATCTTATATTATATTTTCCTATTTATTGAGGCCTTGGGATAGTGGTAAGGAAGAGGAGTAATTAGGATTTTTTTTTAGGGTTATGCTACCATATTATACTAAGATATGATGTTGATCTTCAAGGAGGCAAGAGTGTGATATTGGATTGTAACAAGTTTATTGTTGTTGACAAATACATTGGTTCAATACTTTGGAGGTTATATTTTTCTTGATAGGATTTTATTAGGGTATATCTATATCATTCTCCTTTTTAAATTGATTTTTCTTCTATCTCTCTCATTCTTTATGTTCTAAGTTTTCTTTACATGTTTAATTGTTGCTAAATTTTTTATAGATTTTATTACTACAATAATCTCTTCAAAGGGTTAATTTGGAAATGGCCAGAATTCTTAATAATTATGTTTAAAATTTATTCTAATTGATAAGTCGTTCATAGGTACTTTTCCTAACAAAAGAAATAAGAGAATACAAATATAAAATCCATAATGTCAAAGAAGGATTAAATCTAACATGAAACCCTAAGGGTCATAGAAATGTTGGATTCATCAAAATATAAGGGACTCATTTAATCATTTTTACATAAATAGAAGGTAACTCAATCAATATAAATACTAAGCCTATGAGTAACTTTTAGAGAAGGGGTTTTAGAAATTATAATATTTATATTCTAAAATCAAATGAGGTGCACTTTGATCTAAAATGGATGATGAATTATAGAACATAGAGACATATATAATAAATTTTCTACTATCCCAAAAGTGATTTCCTTGGCTTGGGGTTAATCCTTAGTAGCACATGTCTATCATTTAATTTCTAAACCTATCATGATAAACAACATATTTTTGCAACTTGATTTTCTATAATATCTTAGATCTAATTTTGTGTAAGGATGATAGTAATATTTAAAAATATCTTTGGGGAAGTTAGTAGACCACTAGGGTCAAGTTCTTGTAGTTCAACCCCCTTGATAGACCATGGTTATAGCCTTTGATAAATATTTAGAGACAATATACACAATATTATACATGACATATATGCAAATGTCGATCAAATGGATTATTTTAAAGCTTTGAATCCAAATATTCCTAGAATAGTTAATCCTTTGTAATTATTTTAATTTTTAGATGATTCTTGGATGTTTCTTCTTTTCTCAAATGAATATCTTCAATAAGTTGAACAACTGTGTAATAATTTATCACACAATGGGTAGTGAAAAGGGTTAGAATCTAGAAATTTGATTTTTTCAAAATGAATTTGGGGTCAATCATGAGCCCCTTGTAATTAAACCCAAGCATCCCTTGAAATAAGAAAATAAAATATAAATATCAAGATTAAGAAAAGGTCCAAGAAATTTTAGACTAATATTTGAACTAATAATAGAATAAATATGTGTAAAAAAAATTGAGATAAGATTAAATATATAGAAATATGTGAACATATGAATAAACAAGGACATATAAGAACAAAATATGAGCCAAACTTAAATACAAAAGTATGTCACCTATCACCTATCAAAATAATTATATTAAATTATTTTATTTGATAGAAATTAATGTGGTTATACAAATTTCACCATTATGCATCTAAATTAGTGTAGGATTGCTTTATTTTTTATATTTATTTTTGTGTTTTTACCTTTGGTTTTCTCACAAAGTGTGATGATAGCATATTTTGATTTTCAATATGCAGTGACTTCTTTTATAATCAAGGATAAATTAAAATGGCCTATATTTAACTTTAATAGGCTAACATAAGTTATTTAATTTCTATATATAAATAAACTCAATGCTTTGACAAAGAAGAAAATACAACTTCGAGTCATAGATTTCTTTGTACCATGCATTTTTAACAATATATATTTTTTTACTAGGGCTACAGATAAGATGGGTATAGATGGCAGATGAAGAACCAAAATTTTTAGATTATTCTTCAAGCAAGTGACAAGACTTTATTAAAAAAATTAAAACTCCATATAAATCATCATAAGGTTACAAAAAAAAAAGTGAAACAACAAAAAGAAAGAGAATGAAATAGTAGAAGGAATCACTTCTCTCTTATTCATAAACTGTAAAAACATACACATTTATAGATACAAATGACTTCAAAAATATTCCTATAAAGTAGCAAAATTAGTGGACAACAAAACTAAAACCATTGATGTCTGTAATGTCCCCTTCTCAATGATCACTCTAGATGGACGTATTAGCCTATTTAATTCTTGTAGGCTATAATTGAGAGAAGGGAAATGATTTATTTAATTATTTAATGTTACCTCTAGAGCGGGAAAAATACAATTAAAAGGCTAATGTTAAATAACTAATTAAAAGGAGTTATAAAGTGAATTTTGGAAATATTTTAAAAATAACTCTATAAATTCAAATTATTTAATTTAATGAGCGAGAAAAAGGCAAGTGATATAAAAGGTGATTTTGGAGCTCATTTGTAGGATTCTTGATATTTTTCTCTTATACATTTGAGGGGCTTTTCTAAGTTTCTTTCTTTAGGGAAAAAAAACCCTACGACAATTGGTTTTAGTGGTGAAATGATTCCACCCTAGTTGGTTCATGGGGAAGATCATTCAAGTCTTTCAATTGTGTGTTTAAGGAAATTTTGTGAGTCTCTAGTGGAGACAAAATTGGTGGTGAGCTATTTACACTTCTATCTCTTGGGTGATTAAGGTTGGCATTCGGTTTGGAGGGGGTTGGTGCAATAACTGGGGCACCTTATTTCTACATATTCTAAGTTTATTTACTATTGCTATAATGTTGGGGGTGGGATTCAAGGAACTCATGGATTTTCTAAACCTCAAGGTAGAGTATTTCTAAGGTTATAGAGAGGAGGCATGGAATCTTAAGGAGGTCATGGTCTTTTTTGAGGGGACATGGATAGATAAAAAGGGTTGCAGGCCATATAAATCACCATCACCCTCTTTGTAACAATTGTGGATACCTTCAAGGGTGGTGCATGGGCGTTTTATGGAAGGAATGAGTCTCGAAGTTCTAGCGCGACATCCTTCTTGCCATGAGCTAGCCAGTAATAGCTATGTGTGAATTTGAAGGGAAATTTTACATTTAGAAGGGTCATTTGAGTCTAGGTAAGATAGGTGTGGGTTCTATACCTGGCTGCAACCTTTTTTTGAAGAGTTGTGAATACATGATTGACCTAGGCATGAACATTTTTGGGTCTAATTACATTATCTATATATTGTTTCATTGTTGCTACTTAGTTAAGATTATTGATTAAGTGTAATCCCTCCATTTTTATGCAGTATCGTGAGTATCATTCATCTACATACTGTCAATGTTGTGAATAACTCATTAAGGCTATGTAAAACTGCCTATTGTTGTTATATGGTCTGATAGCTTATGTTAGTTATATACTTGTATCTCAATCATATATCAATAAATGTAGATGAAAATATTGACGTTGAATCTACTCATACATTTCAACTGAATATTGTTATGAATTCATGTAATATCATGAAATATGTTTGAAAAATTGGTTACATTTTTCAAACTTCAAAAATAATTTTAAAAATATCATGCAAACAAGTGGGGAATTTTATAGTGGTATCAAAGCTAGTATTTCTGCTAGCTTGTGAGATTTCCTTCATATCTTGGTTTGAGACATTTCAATCGGATGTTCATTTATGAATCCAGAAGAAAGATAGTATATAACCTATAAGAGAAAAAGGAATAGATTGGCTAATAACTTGTTTGATTTAGAGTTAGAAGAAGAGGAAAATATGGGTGGAAAGTGTGAACTACCTAAAGGAAGTACTATGCAAATATTAAATGACCTTACATGGGGTCAACAATAATTGGTGCAACTTCTTACTCAGTTTATGAACAATCAAAACAATGTTGGTAATAATGGTATGGGGGTACAAATGGTCACAATGGTGATAATGCTAACAATGGGAACATTGGTGAAGGGAGTATCACTCACATTCCTGCTTATATTCACACTAGGAAAATGATTAGAGTGACTCCTAGACCTTTTCTACCTTAGTTCTTTAGAGGATAATAGGTTGGAAATCAAGGGTAGCAAGGACAAGGTGAAGGGTTGACTGACTACTTGAGGGAGTATCAATCTCTTGGTGATGAGTTTCATGCAGCTATGACATTATAAGATTTTTGTGCTATCAAGTATAGAAACAGGCCAAGAGATCATAATAGGGGCCCACAAAATTGGGACCTACAACATAAGGTTGGAAAGTTATCCATTCCTTTGTTTGATGGCTCAAGAAAATACACTTCTAGAGCATGGGTTCATAAGTTGGACACCTATTTCTAGCTCAAACCTATGTTGGAAATAGAATCCATCAAGTATACCATATTAAATTTAGAAGGTGAGGCCCACAAGTGGTGGTACCATGAGTTAGTCACCTTGGGGCATGCTAGCATTACCTCCTATTTGGGCTTCATATAAAATTTTATGGATAGATATGAAAAGAAGGACCCATAGTTCCATTTTAGGGAGTTTGTGTAGCTCAAACAGGTGGGTATTGTGGATGCATATATTTTTTAGTTCTAGAGACTCACAATTATGGTGTCAGATGTGTCGAAGCATAGGTTGATTATACTCTTTATTGAAGGTTTATCTGAACCACTATGTGGTTGGATTAAGGCCTTAAAGATGAAGTCATTATAGGATGCCATCATTAGGTCACATGACATGTGTAGAACTTGGTGCCTAAGAGAAAATTTGGTTCTAAACTATTCATCCCTCAAAAGAACAAAGATAAGAAACCCTTTCAGAAGGAATGGCCCAAGAAGGATAAATTAGATGATGAGGCTTGTAGGGAGTTGAGGTTAAAAAATTTATGTTTTAGTTGTAAGGATCCTTGGGAGCCTGGACATAGATGCACAGGAAAAGGTAAAGTACACTATATTGAGGTCCTTTCTAATAGTGAGGGTGAAGAGGAGGCAAGATCAATGTAGGAGTACAATGATCATAGCAGTTCAGAGGATGAGTAACCATGCATGGAGACTAAGAGTGGAGTTATCACCACTATATTAGGTACTCAAAAATTCAACTCTTTCAGAGTTAGGGGGTATTATAGGTGCACCAATTTATGGTTTCGATTGATAGTGGGGCAACCCACAATTTCATAGACTTGACATTGGTGACAAAGAGAGGTATTCATACTAAGGATTTTGAGGGATTTAGTGTGATGGTGGTAGATGGGTTCAACATGACTTGCACTTAAAGGGTTCCGCGGTTGGGTGTGACTTTAGGAAACTACACTATTTTTTATGTAGTTGAACTAGGTGATACTAATGCCATCTTGGGGATACATTGTCTTCATTCATTAAGGAAGTACTCTCATAACTTCCAAACCATGGAGCTCAAATTCAAGGCAATAGATGGTAAGTAGGTTATGCTAAGTGGTATGGCCAATGGCTATCCAAAGATAGTGTCAAGTAAGTGGATGGAGAGAATTTGTAGGCATGGGGATGTTTCTTGGGTAGCTAAGTGTTTGATTACATCCAAGGAGTCTCCAGATAGCAACCAATCATACCATGTGGATATCTAGTCATTGTTGGGAAAACATGATAGATTTTTTGGAGAGATAACTCCAAGGATACCTTTTGATAGAGGTTTTGATCATGCCATTGAGCTTGAAGGAGCTAAACCAATCATAACCACTCTTTACAAGCATCCTAATGAATTTAAGGATGAGATAGATAAGGCAATTAAGGAGTTGTTAGAAATGGTCCACATTAGGCCTAGCTCTAGCCCATTCGCTTCTTCTAGAGTCTTGATTAAGAATAAGGATGGGACAATGTGTATGTGCATAGACTACTGGGCCTTGAATAAGAAGATTAAAAACAAGTACCCTATACCCAGGATCTATGAGTTGCTTGATGAGTTACATGGGGCAGTTTAATTTTTGAAGATTGATCTTCGATCAAGGTACCATCATATTAGAGTCTAGGAGCAAGATATACATAAGACACCATTCAGGTACCATTACAGGAACTATGAGTTCCTAGTCATTCCCTTTGATTTGACCAACAAACCTACTACTTTGCAGTCATGTATGAATCACATCTTCAACAAGAAGTTGCAAAGTATTTATTGGTGTTCTTTGATGATCTCCTTATCTATAGTAAAACTTGGGATGACCATTTAAGGAAGTTAGATGAGGTATTGGGCATAATGGGAGAGAAGTATTTATATGCTAAGGCATCTAAGTACGAATTTGGTACGTGGGGCATGTGATCAATGTAGAGGGTGTACAAGCACATCAGGAAAAGATTCAGGCGATATTAGATTGGCCACCACCTAAGTCCCTTATAGAGTTGTACGATTTCTTTGGGTTATGAAGTTAGTATAGGCACTTTGTGAAGGGATTTTAATAGCCAGGTGCACCCTTGATATATCTCATGAAGAAGGGAGATTTTAGATGGTAAGAGGAGGCTTAAAGGGTGTTCAATAGGCATAAGGAGTTGAAGAGTAATTGTCCAGTGTTGGAACTTCCTAATTTTACTTAGCCTTCCATGTTGGAGTGTGATGCATCAGGTGAGGGCATATGAGCAGTGTTAATGTACAATAGGCATTTGATAGCATTTAAGAGCCGAAAGTTAAGGGGTCTTGGGTGATTGTATTCTATCTATAATAAGGAGATGCTCACATTATACATGCATTAGAGAAGTTTAGGAAATATCTGGTAGGTAGATTATGGTGAGGATCAGTCATAATAGTTTGAAGTATTTCCTGGAGCAAAAGGACCTAAACAAGTGGTAGTAGAAGTGGGTCAAAAAAATATAGGCCTACAATTTTGATATAGAATATGTTAAGGGAAAGAATAATATAAATACAGATGCCCTGTCAAGAAAACCAATAACATGTTCACTTGCAAATATTTTAGCTAATTGGAAATCTCACCTCTTGGTGGAGCACTCCAAGAAAAAAAAATTTATGCATGTGGATGGATGGTCAGGTGTAGAATGATCAATACATGGTGGTAGATGACATCATCTACTATGAAGACAAGATTTACTTATTGCCTAAATCTAAGCTCAAGGAGAAGATTATGAGAGCTACACATGATACTTTGTTGGCAAAGAATCTAGGGTACTTCAAAACATATAGGAAGATTAGGAAGAGGTTCTCTTGGAAGAGCCTCAAGGATGATGGGTTGCATTATGTGAGAGGTTGTGTGACTTGTTAGTAGAATAAGTTAGAGTATACCCATCTAGTAGGGTTATTGTAGCCATTTCCCATTCCATAGTAGAATTGGGAGAGCATTTCTATGGAATTTATCACAGGTCTACCTAAGGTTCAGGGTAGGGACTACATCTATGTTGTGATAGATTGATTAACTAAATTCATTCACTTCTTCGTGATCTCTTCTGAGTATAAGGCACTATAGGTAGCAGAGTTATTTTTAGGGAGGTTTTCAAACACCATGGGTTGCTGAAGTATATTGATAGTGACAAGACAATAGGTTTCTTAGTGCTTTTTGGTAGGAGCTATTTAGACTTACTAGCAAAAAATTAACTCTGAACAAGTACAAGTTACCAACCCCAAACAGATGGTCAAACAAAGATAGTGAATAAATGGGTAGAGGGGTACTTACATAACTATGTCTTGATATAGGAGAGGGCATGGATAAAGTGGTTGCATCTAGGAGTGCAATGCTACAACACCACTTACCATATGTCCATTGGTATGACACTATTATGTGCATTATATGGTTATGATGTACCTTCATTTTTGGATTTCACATTTGGGGACAACAGGGGTCCCAAATCCAAAGATTGGATATAGAAGAGACAAGATATTCATAAGGCTCTTAAGGAGAATTTATAGGTGGCTTCTAGAATCAACACAAAACTTATACAGATAGGCACAAGGTTGAGCATAATTTTGAGGTGAGAGACTTGGTATTCTTAAGGTCGTAACCCTAGATGTAGTCTTCGTTGAAGAAAAGTGGTGCAAAAAAATTGAGACCACATTTCTACAGTCCTTATAGGATAACCAAGCAAGTGGGGAAAGTAGCCTATGAGTTGGAATTTCTCGAAAAATAGCAAGATTCATAATATTTTTTATGTGTTGTTCCTCAAGAAGGTATTGGGGAAGCAAGTTACCTCATCAACAAAGTTACTTCTGTTGGATGAGGAGGGGCATTGGTGTTGGTTCCTAAGGAGATTATTGATGTCAGGGAAAAGAGACTAAGGAATAGAGTGATCAAGGAATATTTGATTAGATGGAGAGACTTTCCAGTGGAGGACACAACTTGGGAAGGAGAACAAATATTACATCAAAAATTTTAGTTTCTTGAGGGGAAGAAATCTTGAGAAGGGAGGACTATAATGTCCCCTTCTTAGTGATCATTCTAGATGGATGCATTAGCCTATTTAATTCTTGTAGGCTATATTTTCCAAAATAGAATTAATTTATTTAATTATTTAATGTTTTGATTAGATTAAGATTAGAAGGGATAGTACCCATTACATAACAACCATAGACAAAAATGAGGAGCTCATGAGGAGTGAGACATCTAGCCAAAATTAAAACAAAAACTTAAACTTAAATAGTCTAAACAACAAAGGAAACAAAGAAAACACAAAGAACAAAGACCACCACAAGACCACTAGACACCTATAGGTCTCCTAGTAGATTGAGACCACTGATAGTATTCCATTCTTGAGACAGGAATCAAAGCTTCTCTTCAAAACTTAGGGGACCTTTCAGAATGACCAGAGTATTTTTTGTGGCATCCTGGGTCAAAGTTTCAACCATTTTACCTTTCTTCTTTTGCATGTGACTATCATCTATGCCATCATCAACCACCCTTTTACCCTAGCTCTTCCTTAATTCATGTTGAAACATTTGAATGGTGAGGAAAATATTCTTCATGGTCTCTTTGCTATAGTTAGTGATTACCCTGAGGCATTGAGTATTTTTCTCCTAATTCTTATGAAGAGCCTCAATCTTCATCTACAAATTTCTTTCCTCATCCTCCGTACCAACAATGGCTCTCAACTCTTTCAACTCCTCCTAATTAGCCCAATTCTTGAAAGAATAGTTGGCCAAAGAGGTAATTGGATCCTAGTGCGCTTTTTCCTCCACCTCACCCGGCCATGGGACCTGCTGCTACAGAACTTTACTTTCCAATGTCTTGATTCTCTCTTTGGTTGTAACCAGCTAGCCCAACAACCACTTCACAATATCATTCTAGACATTAAATGTCTTAGATATTTCATTATTTTTTTGTAGAGGGGGTCACTAGAAGCATTAAAGTTGAAACCCTCCCTAGGTTCATCACAGGTCCCTTCCAAATTAATGCAAAGGTTGGGGGAATTTTAGAGGTCAGGGTTTAAAATTGGGGGAGTGGTAGGGACATTAGAGACCTCCAAATGGGTAGGGGAGTTCATAGGAGAGTTGGTAGTTGTGGGGTTACATGACTCATCTTTGTCTAAGTTATCTAATTCATCTGAACTGGAAGTAATAGGCGTGAATTGTGATAGGGGAATGCAATTGATGGGGTAGGGGGTGTAATTCTCATTAGTAGGGGCTTTACCATGGGCCTAAGAGTTGCACCGAATGGTAGGGGGTTTCATCAAGGGTAATGGAGGAGTTGGGGTCCATGGGGGGTTTGGTGGGGTTGTGAACAATCAAAGTGTTCTTTTCAATAGTGGTAGGGGATGGTAAAATAGTGGAATGGTACTTGTAGAGATGATAAATAAGACCCTGGTGATACATTCTTGTTTTTACCCTAAAAAAATTTGATAGTTTGCTCGAGTGAGGACAAAATTCAAAAGGAGAAATTCATTTAACATTATATCGAAGGTGATTAAGCATTGGGAACAAATGAGCATGAAAGCAACAAAACCTCCCCTCTAGTTTAACATACCTCATGAGGACCTCAAAAACTTTGTTCCAAATGCCAAGTAGGTCCACATGATTAAAGCCATTTTGAAGTCTATACACCTTCTAGCCATCTTTCAAGAAACATTTCATATCCTTCTGATAGTGGCCTTTGAATTTACGAAGGATGCAAACTCCCTCCAAAGATAGCCCTGTCACCTTCACAATAAACTTAGTACTCACTGTGAATGAGGTCTCATCAATAGTGATAGTGCCATTTTCCCATGAGGTAACAAACGCCACCAAAATCTTGGGGTCATGCCCCTACATCCCTTCCACAAATGAGGCTAACTTTCCCCACTGCATGATGGCCCAAACTTCCTTGTCTTGTTTCCATACCTCAGCCAATAGGCTCTTCTTGAACTATACTAATTCCCATCACTAAAAAATAAAACTTTAGAATAGGGCCACACAGACTGTAGAAATAACTAGATAAAATCCAGAGCCACTAGTTAAAGTGTTTATAAAAAGGCGTCATGAAAGGGTTAATTTTCCATAAATAAAAAGTGTGAAAAATATCAACAAGAAGTGACATCGTATTCAACTCAATCTCCAATTGGTAGTACTTTAGAATCATGGTAAATTAAATATCACACATGACTAGGGATATTGAGGATATTATCCCATATTACTAAATTTGGTGTGATGGCACCAATATTTTCCAGTGCATCAACTTTATTGTCATTTTGAAACACATGAACAATATTACAATTTTTGAGATTAATCATAATATTGTGAGTTGAAGACACTGGGTCCTAGAGGGTCCAACAAGGAGAGGCCTTCCCCATCAACATGAGAATTGTGTTTCAAGAATCTCCCTCAATGATTAAGTTGGACAACCTAGCCTACGTGGCAATTTGTATGTCATGGAAAGCCACCGCCACCTCAACGAAGCTAGATGATTGTACCCCCAAGTTAACCACATTAGCCAATATTAAATTTCCTTTGTGATTCTAGATAACCCCACCCCACCCACTCAACTAGGGTTAGGTTTGGTAGAGTCATCAAAGATAAGCTTCATCCAACTAGGGTTGGGGGGACTAGTGAACTCATATTACATTTGTCCAAGGGAACAAGAGAGTTGAGAGAATTGAGAACCTCAGACAAGTTCCAAGTTGCTGCAATAAAGACTTTCAGATTGTTAGGATTTATTTTAGGCTTACAAGAGGTGACTAAAATAATTTCCATAATCTGACTTATGATCTTATTGGCCACCACCAACCACAAGGACTTTTTGTCTCTGAAGACCCTGTTATTACACTCCATACAAAGTTCCCACCCAACAAAAAATAAAGATTACCACCAGAGCCTCACAATCAAAGGGTGAGACATCAAGGGACACCAACTATCTAGAATGCAATGAACATCCTTTTTTCATACC
>VDFB02379711.1:138146004-138181588 GCA_007258455.2 Sequoia sempervirens | reverse complement strand
CGGCCGAAACATGTGGCATATGAGTCATCTGTACGGACCAATCATTGGACGACACATGTCTGTCCGTACCAGTGACGTGGCATCCGTACTCGGACGTGGCACCCAGTCAGTGACACGTGGCAGTCCAGTCATCATCCGAGTCAGCATATGCGGCAAATAGGGCTCTGACACGTGGTGCCCAGTTAGCGTACGGAGATCAGTGTAAGCGGCTTTGTCAGCAACGCGCAGACAGTCTAGTCAGCATTGGCGGCGAATGGAATGAGGACACGTGTCCACCCTCGGCTTCCGAATTGTTCTAACAGTTTGCTAAAATGCGTCGAACGGGTTTGAACCCGTAACCACCGGCGAAACAGCCGCACGGTTTACCGTTGCGCCCGCAGGGCTCCGTCAACAATGTATTGTTAGCGGTTGGTTTTGTTGTTTTAAAACAATGGTGTTGTAAACAAAACGGAGGCCGGCGGGTTGGAACCGCCGACCTCCATCCAACCAAAATGTATAGCCACCACTGCGCCACGCATTATGTCCAATATATATGTGGGCAGTGGTTCTTTTTGTTAAGATTTTGTTAGCCGAACCATTAACAAATGGCTTTTTAGCCACAAAAATGTAAAACCACCTCCAACCATTAAAAACAACAAACTAAATGGAGATACCAGAAGAGTGATACGACAGGATAGAGGAAGATATGCATTTAATCAAGTGGTTAAGCCTAATTAGGCAAGCTTTTTGTATAAAAAGAGGGGTATAGGCTTTGATTTCACGAAGTCCAGGTTGAGATAGCGGGAGAATGCTCGAGAGTTCTTGAAGACATTTCTGCATATCAGAGTACTGTCATGCTGCTGAATGCTTGAAGGAGATAGTCTTGAAGCCATTGTAATTGAATTTGGAGCTAATCGGATCGGTCCTCCATTGGAGAGGGACCCGGAGACGTAGTCCTTAGGGACGAACTCCATTATCAACTTTGGTTTCGTCTCTCTATTTCTTCTCTCTTTTCTTTCTCAGTTTATTCTTGGCATTTAATTATTTTATGTTCATTTATTTCATTTGAGCATTTTAATTTGTAATCATTTAAATTAAATGTTGTAATAATCGATCTTTTACGTTAAGCATTCTGTAAAAGCAATTAGTCCTAGATCCTATATAGATCAGCCCCTATACAACCACCCAAAATTTTCCTCCTCTTTGTGTGTAGGTGAGCGTGCTTTCGAGGAGCTAGTTGGCGAACAAGTTTCTTTGTGAGATCCTTTTGCCACCTTAACTCTCGCATTTTTACTTTATCACATTAGAGAGTATTTTGTTTAATTAATCACGTTATTTTGGCCCTTTAGTAGTAGTTAGCTGGGTTTTTAGCTTGTTTTCTTAGGTTTAACCTTGTCTTTAAATTTTTTTGGTCATATGGATGCCAACACACTTGAGAGATGCCAATGGCCCGCACTGTCGTCCCAGGACCACGCTTCGTCCTCAGACAAAGAGCTTCTTGAGGCGTAGTGTTGAACCCAAAAACCGTCTCGCCTAGCCCCATCTTGCATTTCAGGTCTGAAGGGTGATTGAAGGACATTATAGTCCTCATCATTCTCATCCCGCATTCCCCAACATCTTGTTCAGCTAAGGTAAGTTAGGGCAGCCTTCCACTCTTGGCCCTCTGTGACTTGGGGCCTTGAACATGGTTGGTCCCCCTCTCTTACATTTTTGGTGAACCCGACGTGAACCATTTTGGTTCCATTTTGTGATACTGACAGTTCCTTTCCTCGTACTCTAGGAGTGTTTTAGGTGTGAGTGTTGTGAGGTTGTTGCCATACAACCCAACCTGTGACCCCTAGTTAGCATAGTTGGAAGGTTCCAAAGGTGTTGCGTAATGAAACCTTAATTGGGTCACTACCTTATCCTATTACCTTTAGGGACTCTATGAAAGTATCATCTAGTGTGCATAATGGCCTCCTTCCTGCATCAACCTATCCCCTCTGCACATCTTGTGGACAGTGGTACTGGTATAACCTTCACTTCATAGGACTTTCCAATGAGTTTTAATAAAGAATAATCTCCTCTCTATATTCCTACACAAATCAATGGAAACATCATAGTGGGTGTTCTCGTTGATTTGACATCACAAGTAAACATAATAACAAAGGATATTATGCTAATTAACTTCTTACATAAATATGGGTATGATGCACCTTTGAATACCATCTACATGCATGATGGGATTTTTGTGCCCCCTTTGGGTAGTATTGTCCTGTCGGTCTTGGTTGGACCTAAATCCATAAAAATCCTAATTGACATTATCTCTAGGTCTGAGATCTTTAGAGTGAAATTGGGTATCCCTTGGTTGGTGGTGATGAATGCAATACCCTCGGTTGTGCATAAATGTTTAAAATTTATCCACACGAGTTCTGTACACTTAATCCACGACACTGGTTATAGACCACCGGTTGCGTGTGGTAGCTATTCCCTGGACTACTCTTGGCCTGTTCCTGTTGGTCCTCTTCCACCTAGGATGAACCTTCTACATCGAATGTATCAAAACTATAATAAAGGGCGTCTAAGGCTAAAAGTGAGATACCCTCCCACGCCTTATGCTATTTCACATAAGGTTTGTTTAAAAGCTAACAATGATGCCACTAAGATGCGTAGGAAGGAAGAAGAGAAGTGGTCCTGAGATCCTCCTTCCTCTTCCACTGGTTAGTCTGACACTTCTTCTCACTCTGTTGTGGTACCGTCAGATTCTATTCTGTACTTGCGGGAGAATCCTATGGTGTCCACTAGGCGAAAGCCTAAGCGTCTCGTATTCAAACTTTCTTTTTTGCCGATGGAACCTAGACCCGTTCGATATAATGAGAAGAAGATATCCCATGGAGAGTCCTCTTTGTCTCAACCTTCATGGCCTCCTACCGCTCCTACTCCAAAACAGTGAATGGGAAGAGGCTCGCTGTTGAGGCTCTTGAGCTGACTCCCCCTGCTGCTCCTCAACCTGTTCCCCCTACTCCCATTCAGGAATTCGTTCCTCCATCAGAGATAGTCGTAGTGGAAATTCCCATGGTTGAGTAGGAGCCCCCCTGCTCCTTCGTAGCCTCCAACCTCCAACTCAAAGAGTCATAGAAATTGCCTTGCGTGTAAGTGCAAGCACTGGTGAAAGGCTCTTTTGGCTTAGTAGGCCTCCTTGTAAAGGAATGAGGAACAAACGACCACCCCTGCTTCAGGGTCCCCTACAATGTTGTCCTCTTCCCTTCCTTCTCCCTCTCTTCAGTCTAGTCCCATGTTGTCCTCGACTTCCACTGTGAATGCAAATGCGCCTAACCCAAAGAAGGTGCAGGTGTTCATCACTCCTTCGGTGGAGTCGCCTTTGCTGACGTTCGTTCCAAATATCCAGCCTTTCCCAAAGCACGTGGATATGGTTAACACTTCGATTGTATCCACTACAATTCTTTCCTCCTCTTTCTCTGCACCTCTTGGCTCATTTGTGGTGAGTTCATCTCCTCTAATAAAGAAAAAGGCAGAGTTTGGTCCTTCTAGCAGTGAAGGGCATAAGAGGAGCCCAACTTCTTCACCAGGTGGTCTCGTGCTAACTTGTTCTATCCTAGTGATGGAACCAGTCCCAGCTTCCCCTAAGTTCGTCACTGCTCTCGAGTCATTCGGTGAGCCTAGCGATGAATCTCAGGCATAGCCTACCCCGTCTACTAAAGTTAAACGTGGCACTCCTGTAGGATGCATGTTTAACTTTTTGGATGAAGTTATGGCCTTTTCAGTGATCTTCGCAAAAGTGTTGACCCTAGCTCCACAGGAGCTTAGCGAAGAAGACCTTGTGGGGCCTTCTTCCTTAGCCCTTGTTGTGGGAGGGTTAGATGATCCTCCTCTTAACATCCCATCACTGTAGGCTCATCCTCCTTCCCCTTATGATGACCTAGTGTAGGAAGCAAATGACCTCTTGGTCGATTAGTGTTAGGATGAGGCCCCTTCTTGATCTTGTGTGTGTGTGTGTTTTTTGTGATATGCTCCCCCATGATTGTGCTATGTGTGCCTGGATGACCCTTGTCACCCCTATTGGTGCTTGGATACAGGCGTGGTTTTTGTGTTGTAAAACTTCTTCAATTTGTATCATCATTCTTCCATGTTGACCCAATTTTTTATTTTTACTTTATTTTCCGTGCATTTTTCCTGATCTGGTTGGGGATTGATGATCTTTCGCCTTGCACTATAGTTACCTATTATTTATATGAGCATGGATAGATCTGACCCCTCTAAACCAAATCCCTCTATGCCCTTTTTTTGTGTTTCTCAATTTTTCTCTCTTTATCTTTCACTCTTCTTTGCTTGAGTTGTCCCTCTCATGTGTGACAACGCCCCCCTTCAACATTTCAGTTTTTAGAAAATGCATTCGTTGCCAACGAATCTTTTCTCAAAAATCCTTCAAACATTCATTTTTGAAGACAACATTCATAATTAGGGATCCTTTTGAAAGAACTTGAGAATTTTTCCTCGAGGTGGAACAACTATAACCTTCCCCTCACATGGGGGAATTCTCTTCCTTTATGATGAGATCCCTTGATGATGGATCAATTCAAGAAAGAGAACATCTACTTTCGAACTATTTGTCCCTTGAGTGGACCCACTCTTCATGTCGGATCCCCAAGGGAGCCCTTCAAAAAAATTCCAAATTGTCGATGGTCTGCGCAACTGTCTACTCACTTGCCTACATGGCCACCTTCTGACTCTCCAGAGTCCGCTTTCCTAGGTTTCCTCCATGTGAGAGATCTTTGGAGGTACCTCCCTGCAGGACTAAGAGCTTGTAGGGAATTTCCTTTGAACTTCCTCCTTGCAAGAGATCTTGGGGGTGGCTCCCCTATAGGTCTGTGAGCTTGTGAGGTGCTTTCTTGGGTTTCCTCCATGCAAGAGATCTTGGGGGTTACCTTCCCCACAGGTTTGTGGGTTTGTAGAGTGCTTCCTTGGGTATTCTTCATGTGAGAGATCTTGGAGAATACATTCCCTATAGTTCTGTGGATCTGTACAGTGCTTTCCTCACTTCATCCATGTGAGAGATCTTGGGGGACGCTTCCTGGGTATCCTCCATGTGAGAGATCTTGGGGGACACCTTCCTTGTAGGTCTACGGGCCTGTAAGGTGCTTACTTCACAGGGCTTCCTTCATGTGAGAGATCTTTGGGATTGGCTCCTTGTAGGTCTGCGAGTCTAAAATACACTTTCTTTCTTCAGCTTCATAGTTCTAAGAAGCTATGAAGTCCTTCACTTGCCCTATACCTTCAAGTTCATAAGATCATGGTCTACTTCCTTGATGGTTCAAGTATACACTTCTAACCTTACTCCTTCCTTGATCTACTTTACCAAAGCACTAATCAGTACTCGTGCTTGCTAGAGTAGGGGAAAAATGTATAAGAGTGAATTTGCACCCCTTATGCAAATTCCCCTTTTTTCCTTTTTCCACCTTAGAAAACCAAGTTCAAAGTCTTAATTACACCTAAGCCTATTGCTTGCATCCCACTTCGTGCCTATTTTGAGTTTCGGTGGGGGAATTTATGTCGGGGACACCCACATGATGTGTAGATGTCCGCATGGTGCCCTTACGTCCCTGGTAGATTCTTGTGGCTGAACCTGCAAAGGTGTTACACTTCTCATTGGTGGTCAAGTTGTAATGCTCATGGTCATTTTATTCATCTCTCCTTCAAATTCTCTCCTTCAACAAGCACTTCATCCTCTAAGCATTCAATCCAACTTCTCTTGCATTCTCTTTAAGCATTCTATCAACACTCTTGCACCTCATTGCAACAACTTCACTCCACCACTTCAGTAGAGAAATTTTGGGACGACACCATTGCAAAAGAGGATCGAGTACTCTCAATCTCTCCCCCATCAACCTTGAGTGATTTTGGTGGAGGTGGTAAGCTTCCCATTCCTCTCCTCTATTATTTGGTAGAGTAAGCACATTTACTATTTTGTAGTGCTTTAGTGTTCTTTATTATGTTGTTTTCTTTATCTCACTTTCTTGCTTGTCTGTGGAGTTTGAAACACCTAAATGGGGGTGTGACTGAGGCAGGCCCTTATACAACCACCCAACATTTTCCTCCTCTTTGTGTGTAGGTGAATGTGCTTTTGAGGAGCTAGCTAGCGAACAAATTTCTTTGTGAGATCCTTCTTGCCACCTTAACTCTCACATTTTTACTTTATCACATTAGAGATTATTTTGTTTACTTGATCATGTTATTTTGGCCCCTTAGTAATAGTTAGCGAGGCTGTTAGCTTGATTTCTTAGGTTTGACCTTGTCTCTGAAGTTGTCTAGTCATATGGACGCTAGTGTACTTGAGAGATGCATGCATGCCACGTTGTCATCACAGGACCGCACTTTCATCCTCAGACAAAGAGACTCCTAAGGAATAGTGTTGAACCCAAAAACTGGATCGCCTAGCCCCATCTTGCATTTTGGGTTTGTAGGGTGATTGAAGGACATTATAGCCCTCATCATTCTCATCCTGCATTCCCCAAGATCATGCTAAGCTGAGGTAAGTTAGGGAAGCCTTTCACTCTTGGCCCTTCGTGACCTGGGGCCTTGAACATGGTCAGTCCCCCTCTCTTACAAAAATGCCTCACTGGCTTAGTCAAAACCCACTAATTACAGAGCCTCACTAGCTACAAAAATATACCTCACTGGAAAATACAACCTTACTAAAATTTAATGTTGCTACAACCTCATTGGATTTTCAAGTTAGCAACTGCCTCACTGGAAAATACAACTACCTCATTGGAAAAACATTTTCACATCAAAATGATTCTGAAAATAAAAGAATAAAGTATAATCTATGTTTTACTGAAGCTCCTGGAAGCTTTCTTCCTTAACACATTTTGTGTCCTATAGGCTTCATTATATTTAAAACCTAGAAAAAACAAAATATATTAACTTTTCTTTGTAGTATCTTTTTGTGTACAACCTTTCTTAACAAATATTCAGTTTACAGTCCAAGTACACACATCATTTTCAAATGCTCATTTCCATGATACTAGGGTTTCAAGAGAAACCTCTACATGCAAACATAATAATCATACATTCAAAAAAAATGACAACAAAAATGATTCTTGTTGTCTCAAACTTTTTCAGTTCTCTATATCTAACCATATGCCAACCTCAAGCATCTACTATATATAGCAATTAATAATCTGATAAACTTCAATACAACCATACCTCGATCTTTGACAAAATGCAACTGAAACAATCTTACGAATCTCAACTGCCAAAACTGACAAATCCTTCATCTACTCATAACCACTGCAAATTTACTACTGTCAAAACCTTGCAACATGCCATTGCATACCAAAATTTTAAACCCTTGTTTTGTTGCCACATACAATAATCTAAAATATTCAATATACCCAAATATACAACATTCACTTGCTTGGCTGGTAGAACTATAAGAAGGGCCGGTTTCCTAATGTATTTGAAGCACTTTTTTAGTCAGTTAAGTGACTTTTTAAATTGTAATTATAAGTCAACCTCAAAATACATCAAAAAGCAGCTTTAATATAATTCTTGCACAAAGACTATTACTTAAGTTATACACCTGTGATTGAATTTGAATTTCTGCTAGACCCCAAGAACTCTGGTTGCAAAACATGATGACTTAGACATTTTAAAAGAATAAGAAGAATATTTCCACTTGAAACAAAACCTTAACCTTCAAAAGGCTAGAAAGACCTTAACATCCAAACCTAGCTAACATGACTTTATATAAAGTCTTTTCAATTTCAAATCTTTGAAATCAACCTTACCTTCATGACTCACCATGAAATGAACCTCTGAATACATGAGAAAGCATGAGCACATCATGAATAATCAAGTAATTTTGTGCTTTTTCCTTTACCATAAACTAACATTTTCACCTTTGATATTTTGTAATGCAGAATACTATGTCTTGATTATCAATATCAAAACAAGTGAATACCTTGAATATCTTGAAAGAAATTGATGTCTTGATGCACTGACACTACACTTTGACTCCTTGAAGACTTTAAAGCACCTTGAAGCAAGAATGAAACATGAAGACCAACAAGAATGACAAGAAACACTATTCTAGCAACACTGTCCTTAGTACCAAACCTTGACACCACATGCACCTTTGACATCAATGAAAAAATAATGCCAATGTAATGCAACAAGATGTTCTTTTCCACAACTCACTAGACTCCAACTCAGCAATTCTCACATCTTTTAATGAAGGGAAGTGACTCGAGAAGTTTGAGTTGCATTTCAATCGGTGATTAAGTGGCTCAAACTTTATTACTCAATGGATTCATCTGACAAAAAATCAATTTTGGAACAAGATTTTAGGGTGGTGGATTTAATGCCACCATTTGGTTTTTGTCTTATATGTTTCATGGCAGTGGAGAGTAATTTAGAATGCTTGTTCGTTTCCCTTGATTTTTAAAAGGAAATTCCTGATCTTCTCCTCGGGAGTGAGTGGGTGTGGAAAATCAATTACAAAATTATCTTTCTTAAGTCCTATAATAATATTTTGATCAGTTTTTGGATTATGTCCCGTTCAAATCCTGACCATGATATTTTGTATTGTTTTCCAGGATAAAGTAAATATAGGGAAGAAACATATTGGACTGTGCATATTTGGAATTCATCATGAGTCTTATTCTCTACTTATATAAAAATTGGTGCTTTGTGTCATTCTTATTTTCAAGCAAATCCTTGATAACTGATAATTCTTTATTTTTAGTTTTTATGTTTTCTTAACTCGGATTTGCAGTAAACTCGATCATGTTCTTGTAACTCTTTTATTTTCTATTATAATCATGTTGGATCTCATATTATGCATGTAATCAATGTAATTTATATAAGGGTTTGAAACAAAAATAATTGTTTCTTCGGTTTATAAACTTTTTGTTGAACATTAGTGGATGCTTCCTACAAGAGGATCTAGATGTTTACTCTTTGTTTGCATAAACCTTAGTAGTTCATTCTCCCCTCAACAATGAAGGGTTTGTGGAACTATGTGTTCATTTTATTAGAGTTGATATCCCAACAGGGTATTTGAAATGTTGCAAAACCTTTCAGTGCATCGCCATAGTTAGCTATATTTCTTGCATTTCTTCCTCCCTTTTCCCAAACCAAGAATGAAGAGTCGTCTTCTAAAATCCCGAAGCTCATTCAGTGGAGTGCAATAGGTCCCCCATCTACTGAATTTACCATAAGGCTATTTGGAGAGGAGTAAACTTTGATGTTCAACAATACCCCTCATTTCCTCTATTGTATAGTTTCTTATTATTTCTACAATCTCAGGCTCCACGCCTCTAGGTCCTTTATGTCTATAACCTAGTTGTCTATAGGCCATTGTCTAACTTTGGAATTTTTAGTTTCACCTCCCAACAAAATAAAACCTAGCTCTGGTACCAATTAATGTAGAACAAATTTGAGAGCCTTATTAGACTATCAAATTTTGTAACCAACTGTACATTTAGATTGACAATTTCATTTGTCAAATTAATTACCCAAATAATATAAATAAAATAAATAATTTTCATACAAGATCAAATTTACACAATAAACTAATGACAATTTCAATTTATATAATGGAATCAAGTTCGAATACCATAATTCTTATAAAAAAATTACAAATTCAATTTATTTTATCTAATGTTCAATGACAGATATCCCCAATCTCCACTCAACAATTCTATTATTCAACTGCACTTATCTTGTGTGCTCTCCCTATTCCTTCTCCATCCTTTCAAACTTCATCTTTCCTTTTGTTTTATTTTCATTAAATCTGCTCTTCCACTAGGTGAAGTCTAGGCATTTTATGCCTCTACATATACCAATTTTTAATTCATATTTTCCACTTATTTATGGTATAATTCTATGCTAGTCGACTTGGCATAATTTATATATTCTCTCCTTATGTTTCCTTCCAATCTATTTCCCATGTATACAACATTTCTTTGTGTGGCGTGACCCCATCTACTGTTTTGTTATAGCTACGTAGCACCTATCTCTTTTTATATGGTACGTCCTATAGCTTATTTCCACCCAAGACTCCTCCTTTCCATTATGGTTTAACCTTCTCTATCTTTTTCTTGGTTTCTTACCACTCTTACATATGCCCCCTTTGACTCTTCATTTCCTTTCCTTTTATAAATTAGTGTGTTCTTCAATACTAGGTGATAGAGTATCTAGCCATTTCCTCTATGTGAGTGTTGTTGCTGGATTCTTTTAGACTAGGAATTTCCCATGTAGTGTGGTTGCTGGATTCTTTTAAATTAGGAATTTCCCATGTAGTGTGGTTCCTCAAGTGATATATGTACCATTAGACTATGGTACAACTATCCTTAGGTTTTTTTCTTGTCTAAATATATTTTACTAATGGAGATAGTATTTGTGTTAGACAATGAATATACAATATATTCAAGGACTTCTAATTATTGATTGGGTTAGATATGTTAAATTATAATGTCTACTTGTGGTGTGTAGCCAATTTTTCAGGTATGGTTAGCTAGGTGTGTTATTAATATTCTATGGTCACTATTTTAGCTATTGTTGAGTATTTGACAAATACTCAAATCCTATTCTAGAGGAGATGAAATTCGCTATATGTATTTGGGTTGAACCCTAATATTCAAAGTGTGATCTTGGCTTGTTTTATTATCTTTCATACTTGGGCATGATGGAGGATGAGAATATTGTGGTTAAGTTGGTTGTTACTTCATAGATTTTTTAGATTTTTGGTTGAGCTCACGATAATATAGAATTTGTTGCAACATTGTTATACTCTCATTATTTAATAAACTATTTATTGATGTTCCCCTTTTCTCTTGGAAGGTATATGAAAAGTGGGAGAATGTTCGGATTTTATGAGTGGCATTTACCTTACAATTCCTAATGTTCAAATTATTTCATAATTATTATTTTATATTTTATCATGAAATGGGACATCCCATTTTATGCCTTGGCTATTATGCCATGTGTAATTTAATTTTTACTTTGGTATTTAGATGTGTAAGTATATATGTAAAAGAATATCTCATCATGAATTATATGTAACAACATCTATGACAAAGACAGTGGTTATGCCAAATGCACTAGCATCACTATAAAAACCTACAAAGTGGAGTAGGAATCATAACCATCATTATGATGTATAGAAACATCTATAGAATTGTAAGAGATGTAAGAAATAAACTTTGATGAGGTGTAATAAGTGAGTTATCCTTTTTGGACTTGGAGATTTGTTATTTTCTTCTAGTGTGTTATTTTTATCCTTTAGTAAATTTGGGTGCCCATGTTTATGAGAAAGGCCTTGAAGCTTCTAGAAAAATGTGTATAACTCTTGGACATGTGTCATTAGGTCTCGTTTGCATGTTAACTAGTTAGGAAATGGTATAAGAACTTGGTTTACAATACTATTTATAGTATCTTATATTATATTTTCCTATTTATTGAGGCCTTGGGATAGTGGTAAGGAAGAGGAGTAATTAGGATTTTTTTTTTAGGGTTATGCTACCATATTATACTAAGATATGATGTTGATCTTCAAGGAGGCAAGAGTGTGATATTGGATTGCAACAAGTTTATTGTTGTTGAAAAATGCATTGGTTCAATACTTTGGACGTTATATTTTTCTTGATAGGATTTTATTAGGGTATATCTATATCATTCTCCTTTTTACAATTGATTTTTCTTCTATCTCTCCCATTCTTTATGTTCTAAGTTTTCTTTACATGTTTAATTGTTGCTAAATTTTTTATAGATTTGATTACTACAATAATCTCTTCAAAGGGTTAATTTGGAAATGGCCATAATTCTTAATAATTATGTTTAAAATTTATTATAATTGATAAGTCGTTCATAGGTACTTTTCCTAACAAAAGAAATAAGAGAATACAAATATAAAATCCCTAATGTCAAAGAAGGATGAAATCTAGCATGAAACCCTAAGGGTCGTAGAAATGTTGGATTCATCAAAATATAAGGGACTAATTTAATCATTTTTACATAAATAGAAGGTAACTCAATCAATATAAATACTAAGCCTATGAGTAACTTTTAGAGAAGGGGTTTTAGAAATTATAATAAATATTTTAAAATTAAATGAGATGCACTTTAATCTAAAATGGATGATGAATTATAGAACATAGAGACATATATAATAAATTTTCTACTATCCCAAAAGTGATGTCCTTGGCTTGGGGTTGATCCTTAGTAGCACATGTCTATCATTTAATTTCTAAACCTAGCATGATAGACAACATATTTTTGCAACTTGATTTTCTATAATATCTTAGATCCAATTTTGTGTAAGGATGATAGTAATATTTAAAAATATCTTTGGGGAAGTTATTAGACCACTAGGGTCAAGTTCTTGTAGTTCAACCCCCTTGATAGACCAGCTTCATAGCCTTTGATGAATATTTAGAGACAACATACACAATATTATACATGACATATATGTAAATGCAAATCAAATGGATTATTTTAAAGCTTCGAATCCAAATATTCCTAGAATAGTTAATCCTTTGTAATTATTTTAATTTTTAGATGATTCTTGGATGTTTCTTCTTTTCTCAAATGAATATCTTCAATAAGTTGAACAACTGTGTAATAATTTATCACACAATGGGTAGTGAAAAGGGTTAGAATCTAGAAATTTGATTTTTTCAAAATGAATTTGGGGTCAATCATGAGCCCCTTGTAATTAAACCCAAGCATCCCAAGATTGAAATAAGACAAGAAAATATAAATATCAAGATTAAGAAAAGGTCCAAGAAATTTTGGACTAATATTTGAACTAATAATAGAATAAATATGTGTAAAAAAAATTGAGATAAGATTAAATATATAGAAATATGTGAACATATGAATAAACAAGGACATATAAGAACAAAATATGAGCCAAACTTAAATACAAAAGTATGTCACCTATCACCTATCAAAATAATTATATTAAATTATTTTATTTGATAGAAATTAATGTGGTTATACAAATTTCACCATTATGCATCTAAATTAGTGTAGGATTGCTTTATTTTTTATATTTATTTTTGTGTTTTTACCTTTGGTTTTCTCACAAAGTGTGATGATAGCATATTTTGATTTTCAATATGCAGTGACTTCTTTTATAATCAAGGATAAATTAAAATGGCCTATATTTAACTTTAATAGGCTAACATAAGTTATTTAATTTCTATATATAAATAAACTCAATGCTTTGACAAAGAAGAAAATACAACTTCGAGTCATAGATTTCTTTGTACCATGCATTTTTAACAATATATATTTTTTTACTAGGGCTACAGATAAGATGGGTATAGATGGCAGATGAAGAACCAAAATTTTTAGATTATTCTTCAAGCAAGTGACAAGACTTTATTAAAAAAATTAAAACTCCATATAAATCATCATAAGGTTACAAAAAAAAAAGTGAAACAACAAAAAGAAAGAGAATGAAATAGTAGAAGGAATCACTTCTCTCTTATTCATAAACTGTAAAAACATACACATTTATAGATACAAATGACTTCAAAAATATTCCTATAAAGTAGCAAAATTAGTGGACAACAAAACTAAAACCATTGATGTCTGTAATGTCCCCTTCTCAATGATCACTCTAGATGGACGTATTAGCCTATTTAATTCTTGTAGGCTATAATTGAGAGAAGGGAAATGATTTATTTAATTATTTAATGTTACCTCTAGAGCGGGAAAAATACAATTAAAAGGCTAATGTTAAATAACTAATTAAAAGGAGTTATAAAGTGAATTTTGGAAATATTTTAAAAATAACTCTATAAATTCAAATTATTTAATTTAATGAGCGAGAAAAAGGCAAGTGATATAAAAGGTGATTTTGGAGCTCATTTGTAGGATTCTTGATATTTTTCTCTTATACATTTGAGGGGCTTTTCTAAGTTTCTTTCTTTAGGGAAAAAAAACCCTACGACAATTGGTTTTAGTGGTGAAATGATTCCACCCTAGTTGGTTCATGGGGAAGATCATTCAAGTCTTTCAATTGTGTGTTTAAGGAAATTTTGTGAGTCTCTAGTGGAGACAAAATTGGTGGTGAGCTATTTACACTTCTATCTCTTGGGTGATTAAGGTTGGCATTCGGTTTGGAGGGGGTTGGTGCAATAACTGGGGCACCTTATTTCTACATATTCTAAGTTTATTTACTATTGCTATAATGTTGGGGGTGGGATTCAAGGAACTCATGGATTTTCTAAACCTCAAGGTAGAGTATTTCTAAGGTTATAGAGAGGAGGCATGGAATCTTAAGGAGGTCATGGTCTTTTTTGAGGGGACATGGATAGATAAAAAGGGTTGCAGGCCATATAAATCACCATCACCCTCTTTGTAACAATTGTGGATACCTTCAAGGGTGGTGCATGGGCGTTTTATGGAAGGAATGAGTCTCGAAGTTCTAGCGCGACATCCTTCTTGCCATGAGCTAGCCAGTAATAGCTATGTGTGAATTTGAAGGGAAATTTTACATTTAGAAGGGTCATTTGAGTCTAGGTAAGATAGGTGTGGGTTCTATACCTGGCTGCAACCTTTTTTTGAAGAGTTGTGAATACATGATTGACCTAGGCATGAACATTTTTGGGTCTAATTACATTATCTATATATTGTTTCATTGTTGCTACTTAGTTAAGATTATTGATTAAGTGTAATCCCTCCATTTTTATGCAGTATCGTGAGTATCATTCATCTACATACTGTCAATGTTGTGAATAACTCATTAAGGCTATGTAAAACTGCCTATTGTTGTTATATGGTCTGATAGCTTATGTTAGTTATATACTTGTATCTCAATCATATATCAATAAATGTAGATGAAAATATTGACGTTGAATCTACTCATACATTTCAACTGAATATTGTTATGAATTCATGTAATATCATGAAATATGTTTGAAAAATTGGTTACATTTTTCAAACTTCAAAAATAATTTTAAAAATATCATGCAAACAAGTGGGGAATTTTATAGTGGTATCAAAGCTAGTATTTCTGCTAGCTTGTGAGATTTCCTTCATATCTTGGTTTGAGACATTTCAATCGGATGTTCATTTATGAATCCAGAAGAAAGATAGTATATAACCTATAAGAGAAAAAGGAATAGATTGGCTAATAACTTGTTTGATTTAGAGTTAGAAGAAGAGGAAAATATGGGTGGAAAGTGTGAACTACCTAAAGGAAGTACTATGCAAATATTAAATGACCTTACATGGGGTCAACAATAATTGGTGCAACTTCTTACTCAGTTTATGAACAATCAAAACAATGTTGGTAATAATGGTATGGGGGTACAAATGGTCACAATGGTGATAATGCTAACAATGGGAACATTGGTGAAGGGAGTATCACTCACATTCCTGCTTATATTCACACTAGGAAAATGATTAGAGTGACTCCTAGACCTTTTCTACCTTAGTTCTTTAGAGGATAATAGGTTGGAAATCAAGGGTAGCAAGGACAAGGTGAAGGGTTGACTGACTACTTGAGGGAGTATCAATCTCTTGGTGATGAGTTTCATGCAGCTATGACATTATAAGATTTTTGTGCTATCAAGTATAGAAACAGGCCAAGAGATCATAATAGGGGCCCACAAAATTGGGACCTACAACATAAGGTTGGAAAGTTATCCATTCCTTTGTTTGATGGCTCAAGAAAATACACTTCTAGAGCATGGGTTCATAAGTTGGACACCTATTTCTAGCTCAAACCTATGTTGGAAATAGAATCCATCAAGTATACCATATTAAATTTAGAAGGTGAGGCCCACAAGTGGTGGTACCATGAGTTAGTCACCTTGGGGCATGCTAGCATTACCTCCTATTTGGGCTTCATATAAAATTTTATGGATAGATATGAAAAGAAGGACCCATAGTTCCATTTTAGGGAGTTTGTGTAGCTCAAACAGGTGGGTATTGTGGATGCATATATTTTTTAGTTCTAGAGACTCACAATTATGGTGTCAGATGTGTCGAAGCATAGGTTGATTATACTCTTTATTGAAGGTTTATCTGAACCACTATGTGGTTGGATTAAGGCCTTAAAGATGAAGTCATTATAGGATGCCATCATTAGGTCACATGACATGTGTAGAACTTGGTGCCTAAGAGAAAATTTGGTTCTAAACTATTCATCCCTCAAAAGAACAAAGATAAGAAACCCTTTCAGAAGGAATGGCCCAAGAAGGATAAATTAGATGATGAGGCTTGTAGGGAGTTGAGGTTAAAAAATTTATGTTTTAGTTGTAAGGATCCTTGGGAGCCTGGACATAGATGCACAGGAAAAGGTAAAGTACACTATATTGAGGTCCTTTCTAATAGTGAGGGTGAAGAGGAGGCAAGATCAATGTAGGAGTACAATGATCATAGCAGTTCAGAGGATGAGTAACCATGCATGGAGACTAAGAGTGGAGTTATCACCACTATATTAGGTACTCAAAAATTCAACTCTTTCAGAGTTAGGGGGTATTATAGGTGCACCAATTTATGGTTTCGATTGATAGTGGGGCAACCCACAATTTCATAGACTTGACATTGGTGACAAAGAGAGGTATTCATACTAAGGATTTTGAGGGATTTAGTGTGATGGTGGTAGATGGGTTCAACATGACTTGCACTTAAAGGGTTCCGCGGTTGGGTGTGACTTTAGGAAACTACACTATTTTTTATGTAGTTGAACTAGGTGATACTAATGCCATCTTGGGGATACATTGTCTTCATTCATTAAGGAAGTACTCTCATAACTTCCAAACCATGGAGCTCAAATTCAAGGCAATAGATGGTAAGTAGGTTATGCTAAGTGGTATGGCCAATGGCTATCCAAAGATAGTGTCAAGTAAGTGGATGGAGAGAATTTGTAGGCATGGGGATGTTTCTTGGGTAGCTAAGTGTTTGATTACATCCAAGGAGTCTCCAGATAGCAACCAATCATACCATGTGGATATCTAGTCATTGTTGGGAAAACATGATAGATTTTTTGGAGAGATAACTCCAAGGATACCTTTTGATAGAGGTTTTGATCATGCCATTGAGCTTGAAGGAGCTAAACCAATCATAACCACTCTTTACAAGCATCCTAATGAATTTAAGGATGAGATAGATAAGGCAATTAAGGAGTTGTTAGAAATGGTCCACATTAGGCCTAGCTCTAGCCCATTCGCTTCTTCTAGAGTCTTGATTAAGAATAAGGATGGGACAATGTGTATGTGCATAGACTACTGGGCCTTGAATAAGAAGATTAAAAACAAGTACCCTATACCCAGGATCTATGAGTTGCTTGATGAGTTACATGGGGCAGTTTAATTTTTGAAGATTGATCTTCGATCAAGGTACCATCATATTAGAGTCTAGGAGCAAGATATACATAAGACACCATTCAGGTACCATTACAGGAACTATGAGTTCCTAGTCATTCCCTTTGATTTGACCAACAAACCTACTACTTTGCAGTCATGTATGAATCACATCTTCAACAAGAAGTTGCAAAGTATTTATTGGTGTTCTTTGATGATCTCCTTATCTATAGTAAAACTTGGGATGACCATTTAAGGAAGTTAGATGAGGTATTGGGCATAATGGGAGAGAAGTATTTATATGCTAAGGCATCTAAGTACGAATTTGGTACGTGGGGCATGTGATCAATGTAGAGGGTGTACAAGCACATCAGGAAAAGATTCAGGCGATATTAGATTGGCCACCACCTAAGTCCCTTATAGAGTTGTACGATTTCTTTGGGTTATGAAGTTAGTATAGGCACTTTGTGAAGGGATTTTAATAGCCAGGTGCACCCTTGATATATCTCATGAAGAAGGGAGATTTTAGATGGTAAGAGGAGGCTTAAAGGGTGTTCAATAGGCATAAGGAGTTGAAGAGTAATTGTCCAGTGTTGGAACTTCCTAATTTTACTTAGCCTTCCATGTTGGAGTGTGATGCATCAGGTGAGGGCATATGAGCAGTGTTAATGTACAATAGGCATTTGATAGCATTTAAGAGCCGAAAGTTAAGGGGTCTTGGGTGATTGTATTCTATCTATAATAAGGAGATGCTCACATTATACATGCATTAGAGAAGTTTAGGAAATATCTGGTAGGTAGATTATGGTGAGGATCAGTCATAATAGTTTGAAGTATTTCCTGGAGCAAAAGGACCTAAACAAGTGGTAGTAGAAGTGGGTCAAAAAAATATAGGCCTACAATTTTGATATAGAATATGTTAAGGGAAAGAATAATATAAATACAGATGCCCTGTCAAGAAAACCAATAACATGTTCACTTGCAAATATTTTAGCTAATTGGAAATCTCACCTCTTGGTGGAGCACTCCAAGAAAAAAAAATTTATGCATGTGGATGGATGGTCAGGTGTAGAATGATCAATACATGGTGGTAGATGACATCATCTACTATGAAGACAAGATTTACTTATTGCCTAAATCTAAGCTCAAGGAGAAGATTATGAGAGCTACACATGATACTTTGTTGGCAAAGAATCTAGGGTACTTCAAAACATATAGGAAGATTAGGAAGAGGTTCTCTTGGAAGAGCCTCAAGGATGATGGGTTGCATTATGTGAGAGGTTGTGTGACTTGTTAGTAGAATAAGTTAGAGTATACCCATCTAGTAGGGTTATTGTAGCCATTTCCCATTCCATAGTAGAATTGGGAGAGCATTTCTATGGAATTTATCACAGGTCTACCTAAGGTTCAGGGTAGGGACTACATCTATGTTGTGATAGATTGATTAACTAAATTCATTCACTTCTTCGTGATCTCTTCTGAGTATAAGGCACTATAGGTAGCAGAGTTATTTTTAGGGAGGTTTTCAAACACCATGGGTTGCTGAAGTATATTGATAGTGACAAGACAATAGGTTTCTTAGTGCTTTTTGGTAGGAGCTATTTAGACTTACTAGCAAAAAATTAACTCTGAACAAGTACAAGTTACCAACCCCAAACAGATGGTCAAACAAAGATAGTGAATAAATGGGTAGAGGGGTACTTACATAACTATGTCTTGATATAGGAGAGGGCATGGATAAAGTGGTTGCATCTAGGAGTGCAATGCTACAACACCACTTACCATATGTCCATTGGTATGACACTATTATGTGCATTATATGGTTATGATGTACCTTCATTTTTGGATTTCACATTTGGGGACAACAGGGGTCCCAAATCCAAAGATTGGATATAGAAGAGACAAGATATTCATAAGGCTCTTAAGGAGAATTTATAGGTGGCTTCTAGAATCAACACAAAACTTATACAGATAGGCACAAGGTTGAGCATAATTTTGAGGTGAGAGACTTGGTATTCTTAAGGTCGTAACCCTAGATGTAGTCTTCGTTGAAGAAAAGTGGTGCAAAAAAATTGAGACCACATTTCTACAGTCCTTATAGGATAACCAAGCAAGTGGGGAAAGTAGCCTATGAGTTGGAATTTCTCGAAAAATAGCAAGATTCATAATATTTTTTATGTGTTGTTCCTCAAGAAGGTATTGGGGAAGCAAGTTACCTCATCAACAAAGTTACTTCTGTTGGATGAGGAGGGGCATTGGTGTTGGTTCCTAAGGAGATTATTGATGTCAGGGAAAAGAGACTAAGGAATAGAGTGATCAAGGAATATTTGATTAGATGGAGAGACTTTCCAGTGGAGGACACAACTTGGGAAGGAGAACAAATATTACATCAAAAATTTTAGTTTCTTGAGGGGAAGAAATCTTGAGAAGGGAGGACTATAATGTCCCCTTCTTAGTGATCATTCTAGATGGATGCATTAGCCTATTTAATTCTTGTAGGCTATATTTTCCAAAATAGAATTAATTTATTTAATTATTTAATGTTTTGATTAGATTAAGATTAGAAGGGATAGTACCCATTACATAACAACCATAGACAAAAATGAGGAGCTCATGAGGAGTGAGACATCTAGCCAAAATTAAAACAAAAACTTAAACTTAAATAGTCTAAACAACAAAGGAAACAAAGAAAACACAAAGAACAAAGACCACCACAAGACCACTAGACACCTATAGGTCTCCTAGTAGATTGAGACCACTGATAGTATTCCATTCTTGAGACAGGAATCAAAGCTTCTCTTCAAAACTTAGGGGACCTTTCAGAATGACCAGAGTATTTTTTGTGGCATCCTGGGTCAAAGTTTCAACCATTTTACCTTTCTTCTTTTGCATGTGACTATCATCTATGCCATCATCAACCACCCTTTTACCCTAGCTCTTCCTTAATTCATGTTGAAACATTTGAATGGTGAGGAAAATATTCTTCATGGTCTCTTTGCTATAGTTAGTGATTACCCTGAGGCATTGAGTATTTTTCTCCTAATTCTTATGAAGAGCCTCAATCTTCATCTACAAATTTCTTTCCTCATCCTCCGTACCAACAATGGCTCTCAACTCTTTCAACTCCTCCTAATTAGCCCAATTCTTGAAAGAATAGTTGGCCAAAGAGGTAATTGGATCCTAGTGCGCTTTTTCCTCCACCTCACCCGGCCATGGGACCTGCTGCTACAGAACTTTACTTTCCAATGTCTTGATTCTCTCTTTGGTTGTAACCAGCTAGCCCAACAACCACTTCACAATATCATTCTAGACATTAAATGTCTTAGATATTTCATTATTTTTTTGTAGAGGGGGTCACTAGAAGCATTAAAGTTGAAACCCTCCCTAGGTTCATCACAGGTCCCTTCCAAATTAATGCAAAGGTTGGGGGAATTTTAGAGGTCAGGGTTTAAAATTGGGGGAGTGGTAGGGACATTAGAGACCTCCAAATGGGTAGGGGAGTTCATAGGAGAGTTGGTAGTTGTGGGGTTACATGACTCATCTTTGTCTAAGTTATCTAATTCATCTGAACTGGAAGTAATAGGCGTGAATTGTGATAGGGGAATGCAATTGATGGGGTAGGGGGTGTAATTCTCATTAGTAGGGGCTTTACCATGGGCCTAAGAGTTGCACCGAATGGTAGGGGGTTTCATCAAGGGTAATGGAGGAGTTGGGGTCCATGGGGGGTTTGGTGGGGTTGTGAACAATCAAAGTGTTCTTTTCAATAGTGGTAGGGGATGGTAAAATAGTGGAATGGTACTTGTAGAGATGATAAATAAGACCCTGGTGATACATTCTTGTTTTTACCCTAAAAAAATTTGATAGTTTGCTCGAGTGAGGACAAAATTCAAAAGGAGAAATTCATTTAACATTATATCGAAGGTGATTAAGCATTGGGAACAAATGAGCATGAAAGCAACAAAACCTCCCCTCTAGTTTAACATACCTCATGAGGACCTCAAAAACTTTGTTCCAAATGCCAAGTAGGTCCACATGATTAAAGCCATTTTGAAGTCTATACACCTTCTAGCCATCTTTCAAGAAACATTTCATATCCTTCTGATAGTGGCCTTTGAATTTACGAAGGATGCAAACTCCCTCCAAAGATAGCCCTGTCACCTTCACAATAAACTTAGTACTCACTGTGAATGAGGTCTCATCAATAGTGATAGTGCCATTTTCCCATGAGGTAACAAACGCCACCAAAATCTTGGGGTCATGCCCCTACATCCCTTCCACAAATGAGGCTAACTTTCCCCACTGCATGATGGCCCAAACTTCCTTGTCTTGTTTCCATACCTCAGCCAATAGGCTCTTCTTGAACTATACTAATTCCCATCACTAAAAAATAAAACTTTAGAATAGGGCCACACAGACTGTAGAAATAACTAGATAAAATCCAGAGCCACTAGTTAAAGTGTTTATAAAAAGGCGTCATGAAAGGGTTAATTTTCCATAAATAAAAAGTGTGAAAAATATCAACAAGAAGTGACATCGTATTCAACTCAATCTCCAATTGGTAGTACTTTAGAATCATGGTAAATTAAATATCACACATGACTAGGGATATTGAGGATATTATCCCATATTACTAAATTTGGTGTGATGGCACCAATATTTTCCAGTGCATCAACTTTATTGTCATTTTGAAACACATGAACAATATTACAATTTTTGAGATTAATCATAATATTGTGAGTTGAAGACACTGGGTCCTAGAGGGTCCAACAAGGAGAGGCCTTCCCCATCAACATGAGAATTGTGTTTCAAGAATCTCCCTCAATGATTAAGTTGGACAACCTAGCCTACGTGGCAATTTGTATGTCATGGAAAGCCACCGCCACCTCAACGAAGCTAGATGATTGTACCCCCAAGTTAACCACATTAGCCAATATTAAATTTCCTTTGTGATTCTAGATAACCCCACCCCACCCACTCAACTAGGGTTAGGTTTGGTAGAGTCATCAAAGATAAGCTTCATCCAACTAGGGTTGGGGGGACTAGTGAACTCATATTACATTTGTCCAAGGGAACAAGAGAGTTGAGAGAATTGAGAACCTCAGACAAGTTCCAAGTTGCTGCAATAAAGACTTTCAGATTGTTAGGATTTATTTTAGGCTTACAAGAGGTGACTAAAATAATTTCCATAATCTGACTTATGATCTTATTGGCCACCACCAACCACAAGGACTTTTTGTCTCTGAAGACCCTGTTATTACACTCCATACAAAGTTCCCACCCAACAAAAAATAAAGATTACCACCAGAGCCTCACAATCAAAGGGTGAGACATCAAGGGACACCAACTATCTAGAATGCAATGAACATCCTTTTTTCATACCCAATATACATTATATAGAGACTATAGTTTTTTCCTAACCTACCAAGAGTAGGAACAATGAAAAAGTAGATGGAGGATAGAATCGACTTCGTTCTCACACAAGAAACACCAATTACCAAGTTGTAAACCTTTCTTAAATGCAAGTTATCAAGTGTGAGGAGGGAAAATTTCCACCAAAAAAAATTGAATTTAGGGAGGGAATTCCTTCGCTAGAGCCACATCCAATCAAACTAAGAATACCAAGTGCTAGATAGAAGATTGTAACTAGTCTTAACATAGTACATACCATCCTTGGAAGCTGACCAAACCAAAGAGTCCATCAAGTTGGAAGGAAAGAAATTGTAATTCTTAACAGTTCTAAGAAGCTCTTCAACTACCATCTGAAGGGGGGATCAAATCAATTGGGGTCAATCTTCCATCTAGGAGGAACAAAAAAAGTATCTAAGTAATCAGAAACCTTAAACCCCATCCAAGCATAGAGGTTAGTCCTTACTTGAAACAAAACTAGATGAAGACCAAGAGCTAGCAAGGAGAGCCATATACCATCCAAGAAGGAGACCAAATTACCTGATCTAACTAGCCAAGAGGAGCCTAAAGAGAGTAAATTCGTAGTCTTTAAGAGGTTGTTCCATATAATAGAAACAATAGGAAGAACTTCATTGTTCAATAGAGAGGCCATCCTGTCCTTGCAAATACTTGTCCTTGAGGATAGAGATCCATTCCACATGACTATTCAGGAGATTCCAAGAGATTTTAGTTATAAGATCCATTTTCATCACTCTAGTTTTTCACAAATCCAGGCCACCATGACATTTTCTAGAGTACATAGTATCCCAATTCACCAAGGAAAACCTACTCCTCTCTTTAGTCCTCAAATAAAGAAATATTTGTTGGATTTGTTCAAGTTTCTTTAACCATATGGTAGGAATAAAAAATAGAGACATTAAAGGTACATAGCCAAACTTTGAAGGGTGGATTTAAGAAGGAGAAGCTTACCAACAATGTTGAGAAGAGCCCCTTTCCAAGAAACGAGCTTCCATTGAACTCTTTCCAAGAGAGTAGACCAAATCATTCATTATCCACCTTGCCAACAGTAAGCGGCATGCCCAAATACGTCGAAGGAAGGGGAAGAATTTGATAGTTGAGAGTTCTAGATATCTTAGTTTGAAGAGCAGGGTCAACGTTAAAAAAAATGGTACAAGTTTTAGTGAAATTGATACACTAGAACCAAAAGCCATAGAATTTTTTTTAAGGACATCAGTCCATGCTTTGGCCTCAACTAGTGTAGCCTCCCCTAACAGAATTGTGTCATCAAAAAATTGTTGATGTGATTAGTTGAGACATAGAGGAGGGGGAAAAACTCAATAAGGAACCATTCAAAATTGCACCAAAGGACTTCAACCATCATAATAAAGAGATAAGGAGACAAGGGGTCCCCTTGGATAATTCCTCTAGAAGCCAAGACAAAACCTTGCGGGGTTCCATTAACAATCACAGAGAACTTGGGGGAAGTGACACAACCTTGAATGAGTTTTAAAAATTCACCAAAAAAAACAAATCTACAAAGAAGTTCAAATAGAAAATCCCAAGACACCTTGTCATAGGCTTTGAAAATATCTAGCTTAAGAGCCATAATTTCCTTTTTTCCTTTTGGCCATGGAGTGGAGGGTTTCATGCACAAGCATAACAACATTAGTTATTTGCCTCCCAGAAATAAAACATTTTTACTAGGGTCAATCATTTTGTTCAAATGAGGTTTAATGCGATTGACCAACAACTTAGAATAAATTTTGTAAAACATGTTACAAGGCCTAAATTGGGATAATCTGTTTTCCCCTGAATGCTTGGGAATGAGACTGATGAAAGTATTATTGAATTATTTAAGGATATTTCCAGTAGAATGAAAATCAACCACCGCAACAGTGACATCCTATCCAACAATGTCCCAAAACATCTAGAAGAAGAAAGGAGGATAACCATCAAGCCCAAGAGCCTTAAAAGGGACAAGTAAGAACACAACCTCTCAAATCTCATCAATCAAAGCATCTCTTTCCATAAACCCAACCTCAAGTTGAGAAAAAGAAGGACTAACACTAAGGATGTCACCCACCTAAAAATCTATTGGATGTGGGTTGAGAAGGTTATGGAAGAAAGAAACCCCAACACAAACCAAATCATCCTAGTCAGCTCAAAACCATCATTGAGGACCAACTCCAAGATAGTATTATTCTTCATGTGTCTCGAAGCTTTCATATGAAAGAATTTGGAGTTTTTATCCCCTTCATGAAGCCATTGGTTCTTAGATTGTTGCTTCCAATAAACCTCCTCTTTTTCAATAATATTATCAATTTCAATCAGTTTGGTCTTTTCTTTAGCAACTAGCTCATTCGAGATGCCAAAATCCATCTCCATTTGAACCTGTCTAAGTTGATCTTTAAGAGACATTTTTTTTAATATGTTACCAAAACAACTCCTATTCCATTCCTTCAAAATGCTTTTGAGACTCTTGAGTTTAAAGACTAGATTGTACATAGCAGAGCCACAATTGCAGTCATTCCACCAAGTGGAGAGAAGTTCCATGAACTAAGGGTGGTACATCCACATTAATTTGAAGTGAAAAGGCTTCTTAGCCTTAGGGGGAGGATTTTTCCAGTGTAGGAGTAGCGGGGTGTGATCCGACCTAATCCTAAGAAGAGAAGAAAAATAAAGTGAAGAGGTGTCCCAATTGTTGGAAACCAAATATTGATCAAGGAAAACTTGGATGAGAGTGTCCCCCACACATTTATAGACCAAGTAAAAGAGCTACCTTCGAGGTCTAGATCAATCAATCCCCCATCATACAAAAAAGAGTTAAGGTCCAACATACTATTCAACAAATCCAAGATACCCCCTACTTCTCAAAGGGAAAAAAAAGGGGTATTGAAATCCCCCATCACCATCTAGTTATTATGCAAAAAAATATTCTTGCATTCTAGCAGGTCTTTCCAGGTATTCTTCCTTTGGGTCTGACATTATTGGGGGTATAGACATTAGATAAAACCCACTTTTGGGGTTGAAGCTTTAAGAGAAACTAACATTAAGAATGTTTTTTTCCTTAGAAATTAGGAATCCTTTGAGAAAGGGTTTCCACATCATGATTAACCCACTAGAGGTCCCAATCGCATCCACCACCAGGAATGGAGCATTAGTCCAGATGAAATTACTAGACTTGTCAAAATCAGTAATAGTCATTTAAGTTTCTTGCAAGAGAAGTATGTTAGGCTTAAACTGTTTGATGAAATCCTTGACAATATGCTTCTTATGAAGGTTATTAAGCACTCAAATGTTCCAAGATAGGATCAATATTTCTTACTATGTTTGGAGCCAACCTACTATAGGGTTGACTGGTTGCCATTCACAATATCTCTAGCCATGTTCTTCTATCTAGTAACTGTTAAAATAAATATTTGAGTAGCTCCCTTCAGATTTATTTTTGTATTGTGTGTGCGTCGGCCTATGCATCACCGAGTTTATTCAGCTTTCCATCAAGTTTTCATCTACCACTTCACATACATACTCTTCGCGGCTTTGGGAAGCAGCTTTCCTTTTAGGTTTTGAGGAGCTGCATTGGGCGTCCACGTGTCACACTAGTGGGAGGTTTTATTTTCTATTTCCTTAAAAGGACTCTTTGGGTTGCGGAGTGCTTCCGTAGGGCCGTCATTTCTGAAAAGTGTCAAAGGGTCCTATATCATGCTATGTGGTGGCAAATTGCAAGTTTTCCATGCAGGGATGAAATAAACAACCGCGGGCAGTGAAATGCTGCCACGCATCCTTTACGACAAGCTAATTGAACTTTCCCTCTGTCGCGATAAGGATATCTGCCCATTGGACATGTGTTGCATCTTCGCAATCTCTCAAAAGCGATGGAAGAAAGTTTCATGCAGGTAGCAAAAGGCTGCCACGTGCCTTGCGACTGATCTATGGAGTGAGAAATGGGCTAGCTGAAGGAGATAATGCTATTGGGTACCACTCATCATAGTCATTTATAGCGGTGGATGACACTTGTCGCCTTGAACCTGGTTGGGACCTCTGCCATTATTATGAGGGATACACCTACACCTGGGATGACCAAATGTTGTGTTCTAGCTCGATGTCGTTGTAACGGCCTTGGGAATCTTTATATTCAGGCATCATTGCAGGGGATTGCAGGATCTTTTCTGTTGCAGTTCTCCAAGGCAATGGGAGGTTTCTTTTCTTGCTATATATACTCTCTCTGTCAATGAGAGAAGGTCCAAGATTTTTGAGAAAAACATGCTGGTTTTAGCAAAAGATAACAGACCTCTTTTACTATTTTTATTTGCAAGAAATTGTCAGACTACCAATTGTTCGGCCTTTCTATTTTTCATGCTTTGATTAAACTGTAAACTGTGCTATATACTGTCTTAAGCATTTCATTTGAAAGACTTCTATGTATGTTGAATACAAGTTTTCTTACCTAAATCATGTCTAATGACTCTTCTTAGTAGCGAGGATGTATGCAATATTATTTTATGTCAATAAATGAATTTTCTATGCTATAGTTTTTAATCTCTGACATTTTGGAATGCAACAACACCATTCAGGCCCTTAAATCTATGATTTATCGTGCCCATCAGTAATTTTGGCGCATCATCGTAGATTAGACTTTGCTTCATTATATTTGTTTCCTTTTCCCTTTCCAAAACCCATTATAGAAGAAGTTGGCTTCTCTAAAAATTTGGAGGTCACTCGGTTTAGCACAAAAGGTCCCCCTTAAACTGAGTTTCCTATAAGACACTGTTACCTCATCAATTTTTGGTGTCAACAGTTTGTTCTTTTTCTGGCACGCCCAGTGGGACATGAACTTAACAAAATAGCTTTCTAGATGGGTGTATGAGCCATCGGCCTATAACTAGATCCCAGACTGCAAATAACCTAGGTTTACTAGTACCTCTGCTAGGGACAGTCCAGGCCGCAAATCAACTAGTAACCGTTCCATTTCCACCATCTTTTCCTCTCACCATGTTGTTGGCCCCAAATAGAAACTACATAGCATGGGATGCTGGAAGTCCCCTGGTAGCCCCGGTAGCGCCCATTGTTTGGGGCGCTATCCCGATTTTAGCCATTAAAGCTATTCCCAAATTTTCCGGAGACAACTCAAAAATGCCAGCATAACATTTATAGGATGTAGCGGATGTTTGTCTGGTACATGGTATTACAGCGCAAAATGTAGCCCTGAGGCTCCTCGCTGCATCCTTCAAAGGTAAGGCTCTGGATTGGTACCGAACGCTAACTCCTAATTCAATTCGCACTTGGGATGAGCTCGGAGATCCATTTTATGAAAGGTTCTCAAACGACAGAGATCGTTCTTTGTTATATTATTAGCTATCCATCATAAGACGAGCCCCCCAGGAGGCTCTGATAGACTTCAATGCCCGATTTCACTCAAATTGGTAGAGGATCCCTGTGACTATCTGCCCGACTCCAAAGTTGGCATTCATATTTTATCTGAAGTCCATTAATCCCGACATTTCTATGATGATAAAATCTTTGGGAGGTGCCACTTTACCAAATGCTTATGGTACCGCTGTCAAAGCCAAGAATCATTTGATAGATTGCGAAAAATTGCCTCCTTGACCTATTATGCCAATATTTCTTGAAATATCAACCTCTCAACAAGAGGCCCCATCGGCTAGTGCGCTAGCAACTGCCTAGTCGATGTACTCATATGCCTCACCAATGGAGATGCGGTCCTTACTATGTAAATGCAAGGAATGTCTTTAGAGTAATAGTCTGATATTGCTCCTAATAATGTGCTCTTCTCCTAGATGGAAGATGAGGAAACGGTGTTTGCTAATGACACATTCATATCCAAAACACCGCAGGTGCAATTTGACTATAACACACGCTCAAAGAGGAGATTCACAGGTGAGCTTGTTGTTTCACATCTAAACAGTCCTCAACGCAAAGGTGTGTCTAAACAAATTCCCAATGCTCAGACCGTCCCTTCATCTTCTCAACCATGGAAGGAGATTATTATAGCAAGAACTAAAGAGCAAAAGTCACCGAGTTTGCCACCTTTTAATGTGGTAGAGCAATTGAAGAAATCATCTGCTAATGTGTCTTTATGGGACATCCTAGCTATCCTAGAACAAAAGACGCTATTACAAAGGGCACTTCAAGAGGAGTTCAACCTAGCATTAATAGAGCCTTCGGCCAGTGCAAAGATCAGTTGCCACATACAGCCACCAAAGGTGCTTGCAAACGATACAAAGGAATTTCTTGCCAATGACAGAGGTAGGTTGAAACCTCAACCCTTCTTCTTGACTCTCATTGTAGGGAAAAATCTATTACACAACCCTATGGTTGATTCTGGTGCTAGTACGATGGTTATGCCTAAATAGATAGCGGAAGCTTTGGGCCTCACATATGAACCTATGAAAAGAGGGGTGATGCAGCTTGATGGAAACAGAGTTGAAACCATAGGTGTCATCAAAGCACTTCCGTTAACTCTATTCGCCTACCCAAGTATCACAGTTTCGTAGGACACAGTGATAATAGATGTTCCTCCTATGTTTGGTCTTTGTCTATCCTAAGAATTTACTTCAAAGGTGGGCGGATATTTGTCTTTAGATTGGTCATATCTAATACTTAGAACCAAGCATGGCACAAAAATGAAGATAGAATCAGAGGCTCTACATTCTAAACATGTGGTGGATGAGGCCCTGATCAATTTTGAAGCGGTGCATACTTCTATCACCAAGCAGTAAATGTATAGTGTTGAATTGCTAGAGGAAGACAAGGTGAGTGGAGATCGGAATGATAAAGAAGACGCTCGTTTGAGCGAGGACATAAGCAATGACCCTTTCGGGAATTATCATGCTACAGGATTGGGCACATATGTAATTTATGACGAAGACCAGGTGCTTCGGAAATTCACCAAAGAATCCAATAGTAACCAAGCAAATGAGCTATGGACATTGTATTTTGATGGAGCAAGAAGCAAGGTAGGTGCTAGAGTAGGGATATGTCTAATATCCCCACAGGATGAAAAGTTGTCGAGATCCTTCCATTTTCACTTCGTCTATTCAAATAATGAAGCGGAATATGAAGGGTTAGTCCAAGGCCTAAGCCTTGCGGAATGAATGGGCATTAAGCAATTGATTGTGTTCGGAGATTTTGAACTGGTGGTTAACCAGGTCCAAGGAATTTTCACAGCAAAAAATGTCTGCATGAGATCTTATCGGCACCAAGTATGGGACCTAATTGAGAGTTTTGAAGCTTTCAACATTCAGACCATTCCCTGAAGACAAAATAGCAAAGCAAACCATATGGTCGTGATTGGTGCTCAGTTTGATCCTGTCTCTGACTTGCTTCAGAACGAATATTCAGTACGGGTATTATTCTGACCAGCGGTCCCTGACAATGATCAGAGTTGGCAAGTCTTTGAGAGTGATGAACACATCGCTTCGTTTATCTAGCACTCAAGGGAATTTTCTGATGAACTTCAACCAAAGATCACCGAGGCTTATGAAGGACAAATTATGTAGCTCAAATCAAATAACTTCCAAAAGGGTTGGTTACTCTCGAAAACTTTTTTGATTATAATGATGCCCGAAATGATAAGAAAAAGTTTGTGGCAGACAAAAGTGATTTTAAGGAACTTCTAATCTCCGATGGTAAGAATCTTTGAGTTGGAAAAGATGTCCCACATCATGATAAAGAGAGACTCATCAGTTTTTGCGAAAAGTATGGAATAGTGGCCTCGTCCTATGATGATCTGGAGGGTTACGATCCTAGCATCATTCAACACACTATTGAGCTAATGGAAGGTGTGAAACCAGTCCGACAGAAATAGAGGCCAGTCAACCCTAAAGTTGAGGCCGTAATGGCGCAAGAGCTAACCAAGCTCATTGAGTCATGCATTATCTTCCCAATCAAGCCTAGTACTTGGGTATCGAATCTGGTACCAGTCCGAAAGAAAAATGGTGATATCCGCTTATGTGTGGAATTCTGAGACCTGAACAGAGCATCTCTGAAGGACCACTATCCGTTTCCCTCTATGGAGGCAATCCTACAAACTGTGGCAGGATCAGAAATGTTCTCTCTGTTGGATGGTTTCTCTAGCTATAACCAGATTTGTGTTAAAGAAGAGGATCAGCACAAGACTACGTTCACCACAAAGTGGGGAACATTTGCATATGCTAAAATGCCTTTTGGTTTATCTAGTGCAGGGGAAACATTCTAGTGAGCGATGGACATTGCATTTGGTGAACTGATCAATAAGTTTATTCTAATCTATTTGGATGACCTTTATGTGTTCTCTAAATCTAAAGATGGTCATTTTGATCATTTGGAATTAGTTTTTCAAAAATGCCAGGAGTTTGGGGTTGCCCTAAATCCAAAGAAATGTGTATTCGGAGTACCACAGGGTAAGCTATTGAGGCATGTTGTGTCTAAAGAAGGTGTTTCAATTAACCCCAAACGAGTAAAAGCTATCAAAGAACTTCCCCTTTCGGTAAATAAGAAAGGTGTCCAGTCTTTCCTGGGCAAAGTAAATTTTGTTAGAAAATTTATTTCCGATTTTGTAGGAATGATTAGGTGAATCACTCTAATGCTAAAAAAGGATCAAGCTTTCAAGTGGACAACGAAGCTCGGGAGGCTTTTGAATGGGTCAAGGAAGTGATCTCCACAACCTCGGTGTTGGTTAATCCGGATCAATGCAAGGATTTTATAATGTATGCTTTCAGTAGCGAGTCCAATATTGCTACTGTTCTAACCCAAAGGGATAGTGAAGGAAAGGGAGAACATCCAATGGCATTCTATTCCCAGACCCTAAAAGAATATGAGGCAAATTATAACTTTGTCGAAAGACAGGCCTTTGCAATAGTGAAGGGACTTAAAAAATTCTGCCATCTAATTTCTTACAACAAAGTTCTGGTATATGTCGCATATTCTAGTGTGCATGAATACATCATGGAAGGAGAGATCACAAAAAAAGGGGCTAATTGGATCACCAAGATCCTTGAATATGACATCAAAGTCAGACCTACTAAGACTATTAAAGGAAGCAGATTGTGTGAGTATATGGCACAAAACGAGGAGGTACCTACCGCGGAGGGGCAGCTAGAGCTCGTCTTGATAAATGAATCAACATTGAATGGTGATTGGCTGACTGATAGAGTGAGGTTCATGCAAACTAGAAGGTATCCACCAGACCTCTCATCCCAAAAAAGAGGGTATTACCGACTTTAGAATTATAGGTATACGCTGATAGGAGTCCTTTTCAAAAGGAATTTCAATGGTGTTCTCCTACGATGCGTTACTTCAGAGGAGGCACAGAGGATCCTTGACGCATTCCACAATAGCAACAAAGGTGGAAATTTCTCTGCCAAGACCACCACAATTAAAATCATGCACACTGGCTATTACCGGCCTACACTTTTCAGTGACTCCCGCTTGCTGGTAAGAGGTTGTAAAAAATGTCAATTCTTCACTAACAGAAGGAAGAATTCAGCAATGCCCCTTAGACCTATAGTGGCAGACAAACCGTTTGTGCAATGGGGCCTAGACTTCATTGGAATGATCAACTTTGTTTCTAGTGCCAGACATAAGTGGGTTCTAACTGCTACAGATTACTTCATGAGGTGGACAGAAGTTGTTCCCCTTAAAGGTGCAATAGAAAAAGAGATTGTAGACTTCCTCAAAGAACTGGTGACAAGGTTCGGTCCTTCGAAAATGATCATTTTGGATGACGCTAGAGCATTTCTAGGTACAAATGTATGTCACTTTGCATTAAAGAATGGAATATTTTTTAAAACATCATCAAACTATTACCCACAGGGAAATGGTCTAGCAGAGTCGACGAACAAAAGTTTAGTCTGACTCCTTAAAAAGGTTGGCTCAGAGCACCAGAGGGAATGGCATTAGAATCTTTGAAAAGTGCTCTGGGAAAACCACATAACTCCTAAGCAAGTCCTTAAGACTTCACCTTATGAATTGGTATACGGGAAAGAAGCACTGTTACCCATCTCCATGGAGATTCCAGCAATACAATTGTTGAAATCTCTTGAAATAGAACAAAATGAAGCCATGGAGGTTCAGCTCGCCGAACTGCTAGAAGTGCAAGAAAAAAGGGAGAATTCTCTAATGGCAATGACAAGCCATCAACAAGTGGTCAAACGATGGTTTGACAAGAGGGCTTCCAACCAAGGTCTAAAAAGTGGAGACTTAGTGCTAAAATATGATAGTAGGGATGCAAAGCTAGGTCAGCATGGTTAGTTTGATAGCCTATGGGAGGGACCCTTTAAAATCATTCGGTGCAAACAACACAACACTTTTGAGCCAGAGAATATGGAACATGAACCGTTAGGAATCCCAGTCAATGGGATTCATCTTAAGTTGTTCTATTAGGCATTAAATTCTACTTTGTACATATGTAAATAGCGTTTTTATTTTCTTTCCTGTTTGTTTGGCCGGTTCTTTTTTCTAAAATCAATTTGTATTTCTGCAAAATTACTCATTATCATTGGCGAGTGAAACACCAGGGTTGCTTTACACAAAATGCACTCATGTACGGAGAAATAGCATATAAAACTTGCAAGCCCAAAAAAGTTTAAAACATAGAAGCAAAAAAAAGCATGGACTTTCCTTAAAATGAGAGATATATATTTATATATATGTTCTTTGGTTACAAAATGGTTAGGGTGCTGTATTCCAAAATATACAAGCATATTGAGGTATATTATATATGATAGTCTTTTATCAAGCTTATATATAGAAAAGAGAGTTACATTTTGAATAGTAGGCAAAGGGGTTGTCTATCTAAAGGCATGACTGGCAACAATTGACACATTCATTACAACGTCCACTTCTTCCTCATCCATAGGCTCCTCAGCAGTACTAGAAGCATCATTTGGCACAACCACCATTGGCGGTGGAAACACCAGGTTCCTGAAGTCAATATACAAGTTTGTCATAGAAAGGTATCACATTGTAGCTTCTAAACAGGAAGTGTAGGGCCTAAGTAACCCTCTGCTAGTGTTGATCACAGGTCTGCAGACGGAATCCGTTGAGAAATGGCAGCCAAATGACGACAGCTTCTTCCTCAATAAAGTGACACAGGTTGCTAGTTGTTGGCAGACCTATCCCATAGGCAGCATGCGCAACGACCTCACCAAGACCATTTAGGTATTTCTTCGAGAAGATTTCTTTCACCAGTTTCAGGATCAGTGGCCAGGGAATGGAAATGTCCAACATGGATGATACAAAATGGGAGCATACGTCGGTATTCACCCGATACTTATCCTCGTATTCTATGCAATCTTTTCCTAACACCCACTTAATGGCTACCAGAACCAGAGAATGTTTGTTCTTTGTCATTATTTTTAGCCTCCTAGTTGAAATCTCCCCTAGAAATGCCATCTATGACTTATACGAGGTTAGACGAATTGGGGTATCCATTACCCTAACACTGTCCCTAGACCTCTGAGCTAATGCCAAAATTTTTTACCACCTAACCTATGAAAAGACTTGCTTAAAACTCAGCTACTGGCCTATCACTTCTCAAAAGCTAAGTATAAATTGCTTACTATTTACTGGCCTATTTATAGAAAAATTGACAAGACCCATGCTAATCCACCTCTAAAAGATGTGATGTTATGCTAGTTGCTATCTCGAAAGACGAGTCTGCATTTGCTCACATTTTCGGGCCTATTACATCCATGATAGCACGACTCAATGTGTGCTTAATTAAATGAAGCTGATTAATTAGTTTTAAAAAGGTGGCACTTGTTGGCAGAGAGACGTATGGTTGTATGCTATTGTGTCATCTCTCAAGCGCATCCTAGAGCCTGAGGCGATACTCATATCTTTTCAGGCGATGATCGTTTGCTTGGCATAATCATTCTGGCCGGATATTAATTGCCAGCGTATGTTAATGCAAGGTTGGCAAGCCAGTTGTTGACTCAATTTCCAAGGAGATCAAGGCGTATCACACAATCACCCAAATGCAATAATAAAATCTAACCACCTCAGAATAACAATCAGTTCATCTTGCACAAGTTGCAAGATTAACGGTACATGCAGAATTAAATGCAAAAGGTTTGCTTTCTCCTACCACCCTTGGGAAAGGTTGTTATTATTTCATGAAAAGGCTTAATATTTCAAAGTCTTTTTACAAATACCCAGGATAAGTGTAGAGTTGTTTTCTTTCTGTTTATCTAAGAGTCGAGCATAGTCACAGTCATCCAGGAACTTGCAGGAATCTTTAGAGAAGGAGAATGTCAGAAACTTTAGCTCAACCAATGCAGAAGGAAATTAGCCAGGAACTATTCACGGCTATTCATTCTTCAATAGAGGTATATATTTATGAGGATGTGGCGTATGCCACACCTAGTATACCCAGCAAGACAAGAAGACCCTACACAAAGGAGCTAGATAGACCCAAGGAATGGAGTAAACAGAAAAAAGTTGAAGAAGAATGGGACAATATCTATGACCCAAGGCTCACAAAAAACCCTAAGTCCCTCAAAGAGGCAGTTTTTGCAAGGTTATTAGCATCACAGGCAGACCAATCCATAGCAATTAGAGTCTAATATAGTGGTCTCCCACAATACATGGTCCCATTGGTGCACTATTTCCCAAAAATGGTCGATGCTGCTATTCAACGTTATAATCCTGATACCCATTACATTAAAGGCCGCAACTTAAGAGTGCATATCAGCCCAGAGGCCATCTGATATATGTTATGTATCCCAGATCCAAGTAGGAGGAAGGAGAACATCGAGCCCTTTTGCCCAAACAAGGGAGAGAAAATATGGAGGAAGATAAAAACTAGCTCAGAGTTCTTGTTAGAAGAGACTGGTAAGAAAGGTATCGCAGCCGCTAAAGTGCCAAGTATCCCT
>VDFB02379711.1:138103700-138145904 GCA_007258455.2 Sequoia sempervirens | reverse complement strand
GGAACTTGCAAGAATCTTCAGAGAAGGAGAATGTCAAAATCTTCAGCTCAGCCAATGTAGGAGGAAATTAGCCAAGAACTATTCACAGCTATTCGTTCTTCAATAGAGGTATATATTTATGAGGATGTGGCGTACGCCACACCTAGTATACCCAGCAAGATGAGAAGAGCCTACACGAAGGAGCTGGATAGACCCAAGCGAATGGAGTAAAACAGGAAAAAGTTGGAAGAAGAATGGAGCAAATATCTATGACCTGGTCTACAAAACCCTAAGTCCCCAAAGAGGTGCTCTGCGGTTATTAGCATCAAGTGTACCAATCCATAGCAATTTAGGTTCCATATAGGTCTCCCATACTATTATTTATCCCATTGGCGAACGCATTTCCCAAAAAAATGCATTTACGTCATATTCAACGCTATATCCCGATACCCACATAATAAAGGCCGCAACTTAAGAGCGTAATATCAGCCCAGGCCATCCGAGTATGTTATGCATCCCGGGGATCCAAGAGTAGAGTGAAGGAGAACACGCGAGTCTTCTGGGCCTAAACAAGGGAGAGGTGGCTGAGTGGAGGGTGATAAAACTAGCCCCAGTTCCTTGTTAGAAGAGACTGTAAGAAAGCGCACCTGTTGCGCGCTGCATCCCTTTATCGCAGTAATTCCACGATGATTTCCAAGACAATTCATGTCCATATAGATTATATGTGGCCGACTCATGAGAAGATAGAGGGCCTTAGAATGGAATCAAGGGATGTAATTCCCCATGCTAAAATACAAACTCTCTCCCTGCATGATTTTGTCGAGTCTTATGGTTGAATAAGAAATGAAATAGAAAAAATTGAGGAATTACTGGCGAAAACAAGTTTCTAATTTTTTCCCACCGTCCATATGTTTCTCGACAATCTAGATTTCTTCACCATTTTTCTTTAATTATCAATTCTTTAAGGAGTAAAATAAAGAAAGTCGGTGTCTACATGGACACCTTTCATTTCTACATTATATGACTATTATGCATTTGTGGACTATTTCATAGCCCTGGTTTTGAATGATTTGATCAGAGAAGGTGATATTATCTAGCTTGATAAGGAGTAGACTGGATTTATGTAGAGCTATACCCCTGCTTGTGACTGGTTCTTAGGCAGGGATTTTACTATCTTTCGAATGCGGGGTTTTACTAACAAACCGTTCTTGCTCCTAGCTTGCATTACTGATAGAGTGCTCGCACTAGAAATATTCTAGCAGGTGTGTTTCATTGATTTCACTTTCTATAGCAGCGGAAAGGTCAAGAGGAAGGGATTCTTCACTTGTCTAAATAATTTCAAGTCGGTAACTCTGCATAAAAAATAATCGCACTAGTTGTTAAAGGACAAGCTAACACATCTAAGGTTGGTACTGGTAAACGATAAGTGGGAATACAACCCTTTCAACAACTTATCGGAGCCACATATGAAAGTTACCCATGTTTCTCGACCATACTGGGAGAAGCGGCTTAATCCACAAATGGATAGAGATGAGGATTTTGTTGAATTAGCACAAATCCCTATGCCGGACACTAGAGGCCCATGGCACAAGTTCTACTTTCTTGTGGCTGTGGCCAAGGATAATGTTCTCATAGAGTGTAGCATGTACAATAGGTTGAAGAGGGATGAGGAATGGAGTGATGAAAAAATAAAGGCTTTCTGGACATATTGCCAGGAAGTAGCATAGTTGGATACTCCTTACAATCAGGCAAAGGATGACCCAGAATTTGAAAGATGATGGAATGAAGGCTACCCCAGTTCGAGCTCTAGTATTGATAGGAGCAAAGAGGGGGAGGAATCTGAGGAGCATGAAAAGGAAGCGGCAACATCATCCTCCTCAGCACAAAAGGGCAAGGTCTCTAGGCATGCCGCCTATGTGGCCACGAATGTGCATTTTAATATATCAAGAGGTTTGCATACACTCACTTGGGCCGCTAAACCAGCCAGACTAATGCCTCAGCAGAAGGATTCGACTGCTAACGTTAGTGAGTGTCCGCCTGCTAAAAGACAATGCACAGAAAGTATTATCGGAGGGGTTTTGTAAGAACCCGTCGAAGGAGAAGTGCCCACTGCTAGCCACATACCATAGTTTGTGGGGGAGTCACGAACAATTCTGGAACCATTGTTGACCAGTCAACAGGTACATTTCGCTCCTTCTTCTCTTGCATCTCATTCCTTCGTATCTGCCCCTACTCCACTGGCGATTCCTGCCATAAGTTTGAGCCCTCTACCTTCTACTTTTGGTCTAACTTATTCGGTTGGATTCGCCCAATTTTCGTAGGCCCACCCGCTTGTAATTACTCCTCTGAGTAAGCTCACACCTACCGCTACTGCTAAGACTTTCCTTGTCTTGCTTTTGGAAAACGTTCCTCCTATCGATGCCCATTCTTTTTCTGCTATGCTTACAGACCCTTTTCCATTGCAACAAGCTGACACCCCATTAGCAACCCCCCTTTCCTGGCCAATGAGCCTTATGGCTAATTCCCTGATTCAGCCACCACCAATGCCTAGCCCTGCTAATCTGCTCAAACCAAACTATGAAACATGCCACACTTATCTCCACAAATAGTCACTCTCCAGAAGAAGCAAATGCATGCGCCTATGAAGGTTACCTATCCATATGCCCTACCTACTGGTGCTCCTTTTGTAGGTGGGCTAGTTTCATCACCAGCCAAATTCATAGCACAGATAGATTGTGGAAAAGAGGCATGTGCGAACAGAATGAGGAAACGTAAGGCAAAGGATGACAATGCTCCTGCCAAGCTAAGAGTACAAGCTCTGTATGATGATGCCCGACAAGAATTAAAATTTGTGACCATGTACCCAAGGGTAAGCAAGCCTCAGGGAGAAATACAACCCGAAGACTATGAGATATATGCTGTCAAACTTGACATGAAGGTAGCCTAGCCACAAGATAAGGTTGAAATCATAGAGGAAACGCAACGGGTAGTCACTTCCGACTTCCTCAAAACTGGTCGCCAGTTAAAGAAAAAGGATGAGCAGCTCCGGGCAGCTAGGAAAAGGGTAAGTTTTCTGGAAATAAAGGAGAAATCCTTAAAGGCAGATATCGCCTGAATGACTGAAAAGGTGCTGGTAGCAGAAAATGAAAGAAACAGGCTTCAGAGTGAAATTGCGAAGACCCAAGTTGCTAACCCGAGCATAATGAAAGAGCTGCAAAGTAAGAACAAGGAAGCGCAGCAAAACCTATGACGAAAGGATGAAAAGCTCGAGTGCCTCCGCTTTGAGCATAGTCAGGTGATGACACAAAAAGGTGAAGAATTAGAGTGCCTACTGGATCAGTGTGCACAAAGAGTATAAGAGAAAGAGGCTAAATTTAAAGGCCTAAAGGCTCAACTAGAGGAAGAGCTTTGAGAGACAAAGGTTTCTCTGGAGGAGCAATCAACAAACCACTCCTGAGCTAAGTAGAATTGGAATAAAAAAATGAGCAACTATGCGAAGTAGCTGGCATCTGAGAAAAGGAAAAAGACAAAATTAGCTAAGGCCCTTATTTCAAGAGACATGGAGATTACTTCGCTTAAAGCCTCTCTGTTGCCTTCCCCTACCCAACCTGATGTCATTCCGCTGGTTAGGTAATTATACATTTCTCACTGGGAGAAAATCAAGACCTTTTTCCTAACACTACAACCAACCCTCCAATTTATCGACAAGGCATCAAGGCTCAATCAAGAAGCCAATGATACAATGGAGCAATTCCCACGATTCATCTTGGAGAAAGTTCCCAAGGCAAGGAATTTTCTCAACAAGCTATACTCTGTCTCTAATGAAATCCTTGCCAGAGCGGGTATTGAGGATCGGGACGCAGCTACCCAAACGACAAATAAATTCATTCATTGTCACTCTGCTTTCTAGCGCACTAAGGCAACCACGACTTTTCTAGGTAAGGCACTGGATGGCATACGGGGAGGTTTCTCTGATTTAAGCAGAATGGGGTTGTCATCCCCATTCTTCGAGGATGGCTCTATTGCCACAACTACCTAGATTGCTGAGGTTATTGAGCAGAAGGAAAATGACCCGGAGGCTTTAGGGAGTTCAATAGCTGACATTGAAGTAGTCATTCATTTTCTCTCGCGGCTACTTTTCCATATACAAGTAGGCGTCATTCTACCTGATGTGTTGCCTCACAAGGAAGCTATTGATCTACGTGGAGCACAAAAAAATTTGCACAGCATGGCAAAGCCATCTGAAAATGAATGGTCACCCTTACAGGCAGCTCTTTCCAAACTCTGACTCTATTAGCTCTATGCATAAAGCTCTAGTCTGCAACACCAAAGAGATTTTTTGGTTCTCTGTTCCTTATTTGAAACGCCCCTAATAGTCACCAAAAGCTGTTAAAATAAATATTTGAGTAGCTCCCTTCGGATTTCCTTTTGCATTGTGTGTGCGCCGGCTTGTGCATCATCGAGTTTATTCGGCTTTCCATCAAGTTTTCATCTACCACTTTGCATATATACTCTTTGCGGCTTTGAGAAGTAGCTTTCTTTTCGGGTCCTAAGGAGTTGCGTTGGGCGTCCACGTGTCACACTAGTGGAAGGTTTTATTTTCTATTTCCTTAAAAGGACTCTTCGGGTTGCGGAGTGCTCCCGCGAGGCCGTCATTTCTGAAAAGTGTCAAAGGGTCCTACATCATGCTACGTGGCAGAAAATCACAAGTTTTCCATGTGGGGATGAAATAAACAACCGCGGGCAATGAATTACTACCACACGTTCTTTACGATGAGCTAATTGAACTTTCCCTCTGCCACGATAAGGATATCTGCCCATTGGACATGTGTTGCATCTTCACAATCTCTCGACAGGGATGGGAGAAAGTTTCGTGTGGGTAGCGAAAGGCTACCACGTGCCTTGCGACTGATCTGTGGAGTGAGCGATGGGCTGGCTGAAGGAGATAATGCTATTAGGTACTACTCATCATAGTCATTTACAATGGTGGATGACACTTGTCGCCTCGAACCTGGTTGGGACCTTCGCCATCATTACGAGGGATGCACCTGCACTTGGGATGACCAGATGCTGTGTTCTAGCTTTATGCTATTGTAACAACCTTGGGAAGCTTCTGATTCAGGCATCATTGCAGGGGATTGCAGCATCTTTTCTGTTGCAGTTCTCCAAGGCGGTAGGAGGTTTCTTTTCCTGCTATATATACTCTCTCTGTCAATGAGAGAAGGTCCAAGATTTTTGAGAAAAACACACTGGTTTTAGCAAAAGATACTAGGCCTCTTTTACTATTTTTATTTGCAAGAAATTGTTAGACGGTGCTAATTGTTCAGCCTTTCTATTTTTCATGCTTTGATTAAACTATAAATTGTGCTATATACTGTCTTAAGCATTTCATTTGAAAGACTTCTATGTATGTTGAATACAAGCTTGCTTACCTAAATCATGTCTAATGACTCTTCTTAGTAGCGAAGATGTATGCAATATTATTTTATGTCAATAAATGAATTGTCTATGCTATAGTTTTAAATCTCTGACATTTTGGAACGCAACAACACCATTCAGGCCCTTAAATCTATGATTTATCATGCCCATCAGTAATTTTGGTGCATTGCCTTAGATTAGACTTTGCTTCATTATATCCATTTTCTTTTCCCTTTCCAAAACCCATTATAGAAGAAGCCAGCTTCTCTAAAAATCTGGAGGTCACTCAGTTTAGCACAAAAGGTCCCCCTTAAACTGAGTTTCTTATAAGACACTGTTACCTCATCAATTTTTGGTGTCAACAATAACTTTACCAGGCTTCCTTCCTACCTTAGTAGTAGTCCCCACATCTGCTGACTTCCAAGGGCTAAACAACCTGGAAGGACTAAGAAGACCTATCTTTATAGGAGAGGGGGGACAACACAAGGGATTCCAAAAGAAATTTCAGAAAGAATCACATCAATCACTGACCACGAGCCATCTGCACTCAACAAAGGGGACAAGTTTAAAGTGAAAACCTCAAAATAGAACTTGGAAGAATTTGGGGGAAATCATTGGTCATCTACAATAGAGAAGAGCAGGGACACTAGAAATGGGGTAGAGGGAACAGGCTCAAAAATAATAGGAGCCAGAGAAGGTTTAGAGGCTAGCAAGCCAAGAAGAGCAACCTCATAAGACGAGGGAACAAGAGCTGCAGGGGAAAATAGGGGAGTTGGTATGGACATTACCAATGCCAGAATGGATCCCCTAGCACCGAGACTGGAGGATGGGGAGGCCACAACCTTGGCTTCACCCATAGGGGACTTGAGTAAACCCTTAGGAAAAGCATTCCAAAGATGACCAACAAATGAACAATTTTAACAAAAAGGAGCAGAGTTTTCATATTCAATGGTTTGGGACCACTTACCAAGCCTGGATTCCAGAATAACCGAGGTTGGGAGAACCTTATTTGGTTCAATACTAATGCAAAAATGAACAAACACTAGTTTGTACTATTCTTTGGTGACATAGTCCAAATAGATGAAGTTTCCAAAGGAGTTGGCCACTCCTGCAATAATCTCTTTATCCCAGAACTCCAAAGGGAGGCTAGGAAAATGAACCTAGGTAAGAAGCACTGCCACCAAGTGAGTAGAGGGGTCAAAACTAGGGTGCCATTTGCACAGGGCAAGGATCTATTTACCAAAGAAATAGGGGCTACCAATGAGGGTAGCCAAGCAGTCCTCATGAAGATTGAAGTTGAGAAAAAATAACCCTATTGGAAGAGCCGAAGTGGAGAATGAGCCTTTAACAACCCACCTAGAAGAAGCCCACTTGTGAAAAGATTCAATATTGGGCATTCTCCCCACAAACCTACTGACCAGATAGTTTTCCATTTTGGTAATTGAACATTCCAAAGACAAGTCTAGTAGTACCCTCATCTGAATCATGATCTAGACCCTATCCCTGACCACACATCCAATCGCACTAGATTTTTTTGGAAAAAGTTATTTCTAGGTAAGTGGTGGGGGTACCTTTTCAAAAGGGACAAAAGGAGACCCTAAAGACCTATGAGAATCTTTGGGAGACCCACCTTACCTGGCAAAATTTCTAGAATCCCCTCACACCATAGGATAGGAACTAGGAGATTCCCACCTAGTGCCATCCACTTGGTCTCTGCTCATTTTAAACTCGTAAGATCCAATCTTATTTAATTAGTTAATGTTACCTAGTAGGAAAAGTACAATTAAAAAGGTAATGTTAAATAAATAATTAAAAGGAGTTATCAGTGAATTTTGAAAAAAAATTAAAAGTAACTCTATAAAGTCACTTTACTTAATTTATTTAGTGGGAAAAAGGAAAGCATTATAAAAGGTGATTTTGGATCTCATTTGTAGGATTCTTGTTATTTTTTCTCTCTTGGACATGTTTGAGTCTAGCTATTTGAAGTTTCTTTCTTTGGGGAATGGAAACCCTAGGGAAACTGGTTTCAGTGGTGAAATGATTCCACCCTATTTGGTTCATGGGGAAGATCATTCAAGTCTTTCAGTTGTGTTATTAAGGCAATTTTCTAAGTCTCCTATGGAGACAAAATTGGTGGTGAGTGAAATACACTTTTATCTCTTGGGCAATTAAGGTTGGAATTTAATTTGGATGAGGTTTGGTACAGTAACTTGGGCACCTTATTTTTTCATATTCTAAGTTTATTTACTGATGTTATAATGTTGGGTGTGAGCTTCAAGGAACCCATGGCTTTCCTAATCCTTAGTGTAAAGTATTTCTAGGGGTATAGAGAGGATGTGTGGAATTTTAAGGAGGTCGCGGTCCTATTTGAGGGGATGTGGATAGATAAAAATGGCTACATGCCATCTAAATCATCATTGCCCTCTTCTTAACAACTGTGAATACCTTCAAGGGTGGCACATGTGCATTTTATGGAAGGTGTGATTCTCTAAGTCCCAGCAGAACATCCTTCTTTCTGCCATGAGCTAGCTAGTAATAGATGTGTGTGAGTTTGGAGGGAACATTTAAATGTAGAAGGGTCATATGATGTTGGGTAAGATAGGCATGGGTTCCATACCTGGCTATAACCATTTTTTGAAGAGTTGCGAATACATGATAGACCTAGGAGTCAACATTTCTAGGCCTAAGTACATTATCTTATATTATTTCTTTGTTGTTGCTTAGTCCAAAATATTGATTAAGTGTAATCCCTTCATTGTTGTGCACTATCCTAAGTATCATTCATCTACATATTGTCAATGCTATAGTTCATAGTTCAATAAATCTATGTAAATCTTCCTATTATTGTTACACAATCTGATAACATATTTGCTTGTAGCTTATGTCAGTTATATACTTGTATCTCAATCATACATCATTAAATGTAGATGAAAATATTAATGTTGAATCTTCTCATACATTTCAATTAATACTATTATGAATTCATGCAATATCATGGAATATGTTTGAAAAAATGGTTACATTTTTCAAACTTCAAAAATCGTTTTAAAATTATTGTGCAAACAAGAGAATTTTACATCAAACTAGACACCTCTACAATCATTATTGACACCTTTTCAATATCTGATGACACATAAGCAACATGAGCATAATTGTGTTATGACTTATTCTACACTCACTAATTGTTCACTAATACACTTGTTTATGTTGGAGTGTATATTTTATTAAAATATTAATCATGTTGAAACCTCGAAAATGGTAGTTGCATAATGTTTTAGGACACACAACCATCAATTTTCTACAAGTTTCACTCAAGGAAACCTTAGAGATCTCAATCAAGGGATGGAATGAGGGAAAGAGATCTGCAATAAGGTGTCCTAGGGTGTGATTAAAGACTAAAAGGGAGTTCACCACTAAGCTAGGGCTTGAAAAGACAAGGAATGTAAATCATATGCAAGACTTAAGTAAATGACCTAGAAATGAATTCAAATTAGGACAATAAACTAAGAAAGTACAAAGGTGCACTTGGAAACTTAAGAAGCTTGAATGAAGATCTGAAATCCTAGAAATGTTGCTTCTTTATGTACACTAGGACTCATACGTCAATAGGGGTGATTTAGTCCCAATTTAAGGTTTCGAACCGAAACCAGAATCTGGAACTACTGAATCAAGATCTACATAAAATGCTTGAAAATGTGTATACTGGGACTCATATGCCACAAGTGGTGATTTAGTCCTAGTATTAGGGTTGCTCTAAAATTATGGTATCATCTAATTCTTTCATGTAGCTTCCCTCCTATCAAATCTTTGGTTTTGAAACATTGAATTCTGCTCTGTAGGTTACTTTCCATGATCTTGCAAGTAAGGTGATAACTTTGACAAATTTGCAACTTGACAACTTTTCTCCAATCTTTCTCTTCAATGATTCTTCAACCTAGATCTGCTCACACATCAAAGAGAGGAAAAAATGTTGTTTTGTTAGTGGATAGGGGTTTTCCTTGGTCAAACCCCATTTTGGTAATTAAACTTTGAAATGAATAGAAATATAATGAAGGAACGATGAATGAACAAATATGCAATGTTGCAACTCACCAAACCCATGAACAAAAGGCTACAATCTTGTATGTAATGGCTAGCATGAATGTGGATCTTGACTCTTCCTGGTATGTTATGGATCTTGACTTGAATGCTTTCTTGAATCATAAAACCCTACATCACAAATGTTAGCTCAAAAAGAAATATGATGCATGATGACTTTGAAATGATGCTTGATACTTGAATAATGCTCTAAAATGTTTGATAATCAACTCTTGAATGCTCTTGAATTGCTCTTGAATGCTCTTGTAATCATAAAATTGCTATAGGAATGCTCTCATCAACTTGCTTGGAGAAAATATGTGAAAATACCTTGTATTTATTCTTGTTTATGCCAAATTTCTTGAAATTACAACACTCCAAGCCGACATCGGATCTAGGAGAATAAAATCCCGCCAAGAATTTGAATTGAAATTGGGTCTAAGCTAAGTGGGACTCATACACCAGTTGGGGCATATGTGCCCCATTAGGCTAAGCTTGGGACACATTTTTCAAGAAAAACTTAGTTTAGTGTGAAATTCAAACTCAAGCCCTAAAACTTAGGTGGGACCTATACGCCGAAGGTGGCATATGAGTCCCAGATCACTAAATCTAGGCCATACAATCCAAAATCATTAAATTTTGATTGGTCATTTGATATATGTTGGGATTATCCTCAGAAAGATGCATTAATTAAGGCTTGTGGATGCAAAATAAGGCCAATTAAGGCATAAAGAAGCCCAATTTCAGCAGGGAGGGCCCAAACAAGTGTGAAAATGTAAAGGGCTACATTTTTCTACACTACACATGTATTAGTTAATAATTAATTAATCTTTATTTGACAATTAGTTTAATTCATTTAATGCACTTAAGCTAAACTTAGGAGTGTTTTTTCTATTAACCTAAGTGAGCTATTATTAGATCATTCTCTCTCATCACACCATATGATGACACTTGTCATTATCTAATCCCTTTATCATTTATGGTTGCTTTTATAAAGCACTGGCCCTCATTGTATTATCACTCATGAAGACTCTTGAGGTTTATTCTATAAGCTTTTCTAGTTGATGATATAGAAAATTATTGTTTGTAGCTCTCTTGCATGGAATGTGTTTTTTTGTTGTTGTTTGATCCTACATCTTGTGCTTATTCACAATTCTAGCATATTCCAATACCCCCTCTTAATGCTAGAACACTAAACTAACTAACAACATAAAATAAAACAATAGAAAATATATTATGTAGAAACTATTCTTTAAAAGAAATTCTCAGACTAATAAGACTTTTTCAAGATGTTCTTTATTATAGATATAGTCACTTAGCTATAATCCAAGTTCCCAACATCATTGGACACCATTTGGGTATAGCATGTCTCAACATCCTAATAAAGGTCTGGTGTTGAACTTTCAGATTTTGGGTCTCTCTTGAACTATTGGACATCAATTCTCACATTTATGTCTCATAACCCCAATGAGGTATAGTTTCTTTGATCTACAAGAACTTCAAATTATTGAGCATCTATCTATCCTTTGTTATTTTCAAAGTGTTTACCTTTTTAAAATAGGTCAAGTGACTCATCTTCAATGAAGTTATCATCACTATCAATATGTGATGGTTCTTCAATAACAGCTATATTTACTAATTCTTTAAGTTTCCCTTTAAAAAGGTCACTTGCACAGATTTTACAATTAATTGTTGTATGACCTATTTTTCTACATTAGCAACACTTGATCTCACTCTTACCTAACATTCACTTTTCCATCTATTTTTTTGAGTATAATACAAGCTCTTGTTGAATATCTTCTCTTGAATCTCATGTAGTTTCTCTCATTTCTTCAACTAAGATTACTAAAGTCATGTCTTCTATAGTTTGTTAAGGCATCTGACTGAGTAAAAATAGCATTGCTATATTTCGATGGAAAACTATTCAACAAGATGGATTTATCATCCTCTTTATCTACCACAACATTGACTTCTCTAGTTGCTTAATGAGAGATCTCAAATTGTTTGTGGTTAAACATAGTAATTTCATCAGAAATCTTGAATCTAAATAATTGTAGCTTCAAAGATAACTTTGCATTTGTTGTTTTTATCCAAAAAAATAATATTTAATTCATCCCAAATTTTTTTAGATGATTCTTCTAGATCAACATGATGTAATTTCAAATCTGAAAGATCAAGGCCAATAATGGACTTGGCTTTTTCATCTCTTCCTTCCCACTCAATCTTTTTTTCACATCTATAGGTACTATTTATGTGCCATTCACTATACGCCATAATTTTTTTTTGCATCAATTGCATTTGTATTTTTACCTTATATGTGTGAAAATTATAGCCATTAAATATTTCTAGAAGTGTTTCTATTTTAAGAAAAAATTGTGAAAAAAAAAAAATATTTTGAAGCGATACAGATCTTCCTTTGAAGACTACAACACATCTACAGCATCAACAATTTTCCTCTTCCCTTTTCAATCGACAGTGCAAACTTGGCTATGAAGATCATTTTTCTCTAATACCAAAACAGAAAAAAAATGAAACAGCAAAAAAGACTCACTTCTCTCTTATTCATAAAGAGACTCAGACTCTCTTATTCATAAAGAGTAAACAACATACATATTTATAAATACAAATGACTTCAACAGTCTTCCTATAAAGTAAGTTGACAACTAATTGAAACTGTTGGCATCAAACTGGATACCTCTACAATCATTATTGACCCCTTTTTAGTATCCGATGACAGATAAACAACATTAGTGTAATTGTGGTATGACTTATTCTACACTCATTAACAGTTCACTGATACATTGTTTATGTTGGAGCATATATTCCACAGTTACACAGAGCACACAGTTAGAAATTATAGGGAATAAATGAATGGTGGAATAATGATTTAACTGGCGAAAGAATTGACTAAAGAGAGGTAGGATTGACAGCAATGGGTGTGTAAATGTTGTATTTAGCGTTGGACCAGGTGAGCGAACCAAATACAAATGTAGATGTTGTCTTTGTTACAGTGAATTTCACAGTGAATGACTTCTTCTTTCCATACTTCTTGAAATAAAGCTGATTTGGAAGCACCTCCACAAGCACACCGGGTGGGGTTTGCACGGTCACCTTGTAAAGAGAAGCTTCTTTTGCAGAGCTCATGAGAGTACGAGAAACTATTAAATTTCCAGTCAGATTTTCCACTCCAATGGAGGGATAGTTAAAATTGTATGCAGGCGGTGGGTTTGAGAGGCATGTTGTGTTATCACTAGTCATATTTCTAAGCTGAGCAAGCATGGGTCCATTGCTGCATAGGAAGTTGATCACGTCCTTGACATTATAATCGTACAATAGCCCAGGATTTAGAGCCGCAATAGGATTTATGTGCCCTGATCCATAATCAAATGGCCCTGTTGAGCTCCCGAAAGGGCTTCTAATTATCGAGTTGTTGGTGTTATCTACAACCGATGCTGCACATTACATATTGTGCTAATGTTATTGAGATGGCAACCATTGGAATGCTACTTTCGAGTCATTGAAAATAATTGAAGTGATTGCCTGTTGTCATGATAGCAGATTTGATTGCAGCAGGACTCCATGTGGGATGTTGAGCCTTGATCAGTGCAGCTACTCCGCTCACATGAGGGAAAGCCATGGATGTTCCAAATATTATGTTGAAATTGTTAGAATGTTCTAGATGTTCTAGTAATTTCTACTAGCTTCCACCTTCTCCACTATCCTCATTAAATACTCCATCTAGAATGTCAGTAAAACAGATAAGTCAGCAGGTAAAAGAAGAGTCCAGAAGAGGAGACCAACGAAGTATTTTCCACATGTTTCCAAGACGTTCCAGACAGTTCTAAACTCCTCTTTAAAAGAGGCATCATGTAACAGATTTGCGTATCGGTGGCAGGATGGATAGCATGAGCATCGGCAGCTCAGTCTAACTCAAGATATTAATCAAGCTTGGTTCTGTTTTAATGTTTTCTCTTGTACTGTATAATTTCTATGTGTTTGTCCATGTCCATCCACCCCTACAAGTGGTATCAGAGCTCGATGGTGAAAGATCCTGAAGATGTGGTAAACAGAAGATTGTCAAAGAAGCCGCAACTAAGGATGTATAATTGTTTTGTTGCAGAGGCATCAATTGTTGCTTGAAGAAGAGGTATCAATTAAATTGGAGAAAAGACGAAGGAGATAGCATAAAGTTTGTTAGGAGAAGCCGCCACCAAGCTACGGTCACAGCCATTTAAAAGATCATCATCCAAGGAGTTGCCATTGAGATTGGTTGCCGCAGACTGTGAAAAATAAATGTTAAGCTGTAGACTATTGGAAGTGTCAAAGAAGATCAAGTCCAGTGTTTACAGATTTTAATATTCATAGTAGTGGCATCAAATATTGAGGATGAGCCTAAAATCAAAAGGATACAACAACAACTGATGAAGGAGGAACAATCACAACAGTAAAGAAGATATTGGAAGGCATATATTCAAGTTGTGTAGAGTGTTGAAGAAAATAGTACAAAGATTTCGCAGAGTTGTGCAGCAATTGCTAAGACAAGATATAGATTGCCAAGCAAGAACTGAATTGTCAAATCACAGATTGAAGGAATCACAGTCAACTGTCAAGGTAAGGTGTATTTGTTTCAATGGGAAAAATTGGAAAAAGAGTTAAAAAAGAGAATGAAAATTTGGTGGTTGAAAATAATTTCTTGGAAGAAGATCAATTAGCGAGGTTTAGAGAACAATTGGATATTGTTAAAAAGAATAATAGATTCTATTTTGAAATTAATAAAGAGATGCAGAAAGAAAAGTGTAAACTTTTAGATGAAAATTATAATCTTGAAAAGGAATTGGAAGAAGTTAAAGATAGAAATGAAAAGTTAGAAGAAAAGTTAAAATTGTTTGATGAGATTAATAAAAGAAATGAAGAACTAGAACAAAGAGGGAAGTTGATTGATGATTTAAAGGAGAAGTTAAAGATGTTTGATGAAGCTAAACAAAAGAATGATGATTTGGAAAGGAAAATAAAGAAATTAGAAGATGAAAATAGTTTATACACAAATGAAATATCAAGATTGAATAAAGAGAATGAATGTTTGAAGGAAAAAAAATTGACATGTGATGTTTTATGTGGTACAGAAGATTTGATTGATGAATCAAGTGGTTTATGTAATGTTTCTCAAGTTGTTCATGATGAAGAATGTAAAGATGAAGTTGATAATGTGACTGATTCTACAAATCATATTAATAAGAATAATGTTGGTTTGCAAATCATGAAGAGAATGGGATATAAAGGCCAAGGATTAGGTAAGCATGAGAATGGAATGAAAGAGCTGATTGAACTAGTTATGAGGTCAAAATATGAAGGCCTTGGATATGTGAGATGTAAAGGAAATGTTTCAAGTTCAACAAAATTTGTTCAAGAAATGTATTGTATTCAGTGTTCACATTGTAACAAAAAAGGGCATATAAAAGATACATGTTGGGATCTACATCCGTGCAAAATTTGTGGTTTAAGAAATCATTCAGAGAAAATGTGTTGGCAAAGAGAGAACAAAAATACAGGAAGCATACAAATGGATTGTGGATGGACTTTTGGATCAAATTGGCAAAAGATTACAGACATGATAAAAAAATTGTTCAAGTATAAAAGTTCTCATGTAAAAGTTGATAGCAGTCATGGCAAGTTTGAAGGCACAAGAAATACTTTTGGTAAGGCATCTATAGATGGAAAATTTTCAGGAAGTTGTAGATTGAAGGTTTGAGAGACTACTGCAGAAGTTGGATAAAGACAAAGGCATCGTCAGGCATGAAGATCATCAAGATGGCAAAGAAAGGATTTGAGAGGTCTAAAGACTTGCTTGCAACCATAAGACAAAGAAGAGAAAGAATGACCGTAGTCAATTGCAAATGAACAACAAAGGAATTGGAGAATGCCACAACATTCGAAAAGAGAATGACATTAGAATTTGAGAAAGTCCGCAGACTTCGTTAGAGACAAAGGAAAAGAATGTGCAAAGAATGATGTTTTATTGACACAATTAATGATTGTAAATGGGTACCTAACAAGGCCTTAAGCTGGGACCCATCTCTACTAGATTATGGCATGTGTAATTGGTTAGTGGTAAAAATTAGGGGGGAGTGTTAGAATGTTCTAGATGTTCTGGTAATTTCTACTAGCTTCCACCTTCTCCACCGTCCTCATTAAATACTCCATCTAGAATGTCGGTAAAATAGATAAGTCGGCAAATAAAAGAAGAGTCCAGAAGAGGAGACCAACGAAGTATTTTCCACATGTTTCCAAGACGTTCCAGACAATTCTAAACTCCTCTTTAAAAGAGGCATCGTGTAATAGATTTGCGTATCGGTGGCAAGATGGATAGCATGAGCATTGACAACTCAGTGTAACTCAAGATATTAATCAAGCTTGGTTCTGTTTTAATGTTTTCTCTTGTACTGTATAATTTTTGTGTGTTTTTCCATGTCCATCCACCCATACAGAAATCCACCGATCGACCACCGGCTTCACTTATTGCTATAGGTGACCATGCTGCCAATATGCTCACTCCTGGTGCTGTAACATCCGACTGAATTGTAGTACATATGTTTTAGTTTAAAATTGATGTAGAAAACTGATCCAGATGAGTCATTTTGTATAATTGATCTGATAATTTACAAAGCAACAGGCAAAGAGTATAGAGATGCATCATTCGATTTAAGGATTAGAAAGCACTAGGCGGAGAGATGACAGATTACAATGACTCACTTTGATTATATCTGGAGCGATTATATTGGGACCCAATGAAGAAAACACTGCCATCTGAGGAGCCGGAGTATTGTTCAATACAGTCGAAGTCGTTTGGATGAGTGTTGTGGGGTTCCTGATCATGGAATTCCAAATTTTAGAAACAAGTGAAAATTATGATTTGAAATCACTTAGAATGTTATTGGATTAGATTATGTGAGCAATTTCTTTTTGTCAATGTTTGACTCGCAGTTTATGATTTATCATTAGGATGAATAAGTAAGAGAAAAAAAATGTTTCAAATCATATTCTATGATTTATTGAAGATAAATTTCTGGAACAAGTAAGAAAAGAGAAATGTTTAGGATCACACTCTATGATCCATCAAATTTCTCTTGGCTTGCTTGTTCAGTGAGAAATTTATCTTTCTCTTGCTTGCTCATCCCAATGTTTGATCATAGAATAATTTCTCTTCTCTTGCTTACTCATTCTGATGCTAGATTATGAAGTGTGATTCATGAGTCATAAAATGTAATTCAAATATTGATAAAAAATATTGCACACAAAATCCAATAGAAAACATGCCCTTTTTTTTAAGCCCTAATTGAATAAATGGAGAACAAAATGAAATGAATCACTAACAAATCGGAGCCTATGTATGCCGTAAGTTGTGCACCTTGCTATTGTCCGATGAGAGTACCAGGTATGACAAATTGAAATGCTACATCTTTTAGAAAGGGGTCGATGATTATAATCCCCACGCCTCCCGCGTCTTTCACAACTACACTCTTTAATGTGCGATTGTTTGCTAGGCTGGAAATGGTACACACCATGACTTTTCCATTTACTTTTGTGGGATCCAGCATGTTCTCTAGGCAGAAACTGTTTGAATGATTAACAAATGAAACTAAAATTATTCCCCCTCTGAGAATACAAACATTTGAATTAAATCTGATTTGGCATATTACCTTGCATTTGTCTGAGAAACACCAATGGCTGCACAGCTGCTTGCAAGGACAAGGCTAGTGAACCCATTTTGTGTGAGAGGATTCACAGCTTCTCCCTACAAGCAAAAATTAGTTTATGCTAGCCGGATTTGATACAAATTGGGTGGAATTCTATTGTATTAAGAGCTAAATACCTTAAGTGTTACGTTGTTTCCGAGAAGTATGTCGGAGCTAAAACTTCTGTCAATGGAAGAGGCGACAACTGTGAAAATACATGGAGCAACATTGGTAGCGGTGTTTGGAAATCCACTATTTCTGGCAGATGTAGAAATAAAAACTCCCTTTCTGAAGGCATGGAAAGATCCAATCGATATGCTATCAACAAAAAAGCTTGGTTGGGGAGGAAGAGGACCCGCTGAAATGGAGATGATGTCTACTCCATCATTTGTGGCATCGTCGAAGGCAGCAAGCAAATCGGCATCGTTACAGAGATTGAACCAGTAGGCTTTATAAATTGCCAGCTGAGCACCAGGAGATCCTCCTCTAGCAGTGCCTTTTCCAATACCAAGTACACTTACATTTTGCACAAGTGCTCTTGTTGCAATGGAGGTAGTATGGCTTCCATGTCCGTCTGTGTCTCACGGCGAATGAAAGAACTTGCCACCGAATGACTCCAACAGTCCATTTTCTGCCTCAAACCCCTTGAAATAGAAACGTGCACTGATTATTTTCCTGCATATATCAGGTAAGAGAATACTTATTGTAGGTTTTTGTTAAATTCCTTGGGCTCATTGAAACCAAATGAATTATATGAATCTTCACCTGTTACAATTGGAGGCATTGAATCCATCTACTGTCTCGCATGTTCCCTTGAAGCAATTTGGAACTTCTAACAAACCCTTGTCACTAAAGCTCTTTGATTCGGGCCAAATGCCTACATTGCGTCACATTTATTTGATGTTGATAAGCATACTCTTTCTGCTTCCATCTGTTTAACTTGTTTCTTCAATACTTATACATCTATGCATAATACAACTGCAACTTACCTGTGTCAATCATCCCTATTATAACATCTGATTGCATCTTCATGCAATAATCAGTGTTGTTGCCGAGATATGTGCTATTCATGAAGGCCAGAGGCAGAGGAATTTTCACGAAAAAATTAAAACTTAAAATTATCTTCAACACAGAGCTGATGCTCATTAATTTTCTGTATGCTCACCTTCCTCTTCATAATCAAAACTAAATTACATATACAAATATATGTTGAAGAAAAAAGTCACGTGAAAAAATATTCACGGAAGAGAGGGAAAGAAATAACATTTATTATAAATTACCTAACTAACTTTTCCCCGTCAAAACGCATTTAATAAAACGTCCTATATATAATATTAAAATTTAAATATTAATTTTTCGTACTACGAAATATCCTAGCAGAGGCGGCTTGATAAAAGGTTCCCCACGATATCGCAATGGGTAACTACCCATATTGCGATATCGCGGGCAGCAGTTTGTTGACGACGCGGATAACGACAGGCGGTTAAGATAAAACAAAAATGCTATAGGGTCTCTCGTGGTATCGCAATGGATATTTTCTTTATTGCAATATCGCGGGCAGCGGCTAGGGGTGATAGCAGCAGTTAGGGTTTACATTCCAACACTCCCCCTTAAACATAACTGCACTGTCCACCATGCCCAATCTGTTTCTTTAAAAAATGAAATTATCTCTTCCCAAGTGCCTTTGTGAAAATATTTGCACTTTCTTCTGATATGCAAAACTCTAAAAATATGTCACCATTGTTAATTAATTCCCTGATGAAATGATACCTGGTATCAATATGCTTGCGCCTCTTATGAAAGACTGGATTTTTTGAGAGAGCTATGCCTGAATTGTTATCACAGTATATTTTTGTTGCCTCCATTTGTTCATTTTGCAATTCTTTCAAAATTCTTCTCATCCAGACTGCCTGGCATGCTGCACTTGTGGCTGCCACATATTCTACTCCAGCTGATGAAAGACAAACTATTGGCTGCTTCTTTGAAGACCATGAGACAACTCCAGTCCCAAAATTAAATACATAACTAGATGTGTTTTTTCTATCATCAATGTTGTCAGCACAGTCATTATCTGTGTGTCCTATGAGTTTGAACTCATCTGAACTTGAATACTTAATGCCAAAATTCCTTGTTCCACTTACATACCTTAAAATTCTTTTCCCAGCTTTCCAATGGGTGTCTTTTAGTGTTTTCATAAACCTAGAAATCAAACTTACTCCATATATAATGTCCGGCCTTATGGCTGTGAGATACATGAGACTTCCAACAAGCCTCTTAAACAAAGTTGGATCAACATTAGAACCTCTATCATCCTTGCTTAGTTTCAGACCTATCACTGTAGGTGTTGGTGCTAGTTTGCACTTCATCATATTAAACATTTTCAAAATGTCATTTGCATATTTTGACTGTGAAATAAAAATACCATTTTCATTTTGATTCACTTCAATGCCCAAAAAATACTTTATCAGACCTAAGTCTGTCATTTCAAATTCTTTCTTCATGTCTGCCTTGAACAGATCAATTGACAAATTTTCAGTGAAAATTAAATCATCAACATATAAACATACTATCAGTATTTCACCTTCTTCATTCATTTTTGTATACAGTGTGGGCTCACTACTACATCTATTAAATCCATTTAGCAAAAGATAACTATCTATTATGCTGTACCAAGCTCTTGGGGCTTGCTTCAATCCATACAATGCCTTTTTCAATTTGTAAACTTTGTCTTCTTGACCCAGAATTTCATACCCAGGTGGCTAATCCACATAAACTTCTTCTAAATAACTGTTTAAAAAAGCTGACTTTACTTCTATTTGAGATATAGACCACTTATTCTGAGTTGCTAAAGCTAAAATCATCCTTATAGTATCCAATCGTGCTACAGGTGCAAATGTCTCATTGTAATCAATTCCAGGTTGTTGTGAATAGCCCTTTACAACCAATCTTGCTTTAAGCTTCTGAACTTCATCCTTTTCATTCAATTTAGTTTTATAAATCCATTTCATTCCAATGACATCTTTGTCTTTTGGAAGACTCACTAGATCCCATGTCTGATTCTTTTCAATTACTTCAATCTCTTCATCCATAACACTTACCTATTTATCATCTTTGACCGCATCTTCAAAATGAACTGGATCTTCTATTTGAGAATAAAATGCAGAAAGAGAAATCTGATCTGAATTATTCTCACCTTCATTTTGCTCATATATATCTCTTATGCTTCTAATTTTTTGTCTTCTCAGACTTGCCAATGTAGGATTTGACTTATCACTTGAACTTGTGGAATGTGGACCCAATGGTCTTGTTGTAGATGGTGTTTGTTGTCCTCTTGTTGGATTGCTTCCTTGAATGCATGAGGTTGTTCTTACAATCGATGCTGGTGTCACTTGTGGACTACTTTGTTGAGCTTGAATGGGAGTGGTAGGAGTCATAATAGCTAGAATATTTGTTGATGCTGAAACTTCATTCTCCTTTTGAGGTATAGTAGCTGAAATATTGATTGTCTTCTTTATGCTTCCATCCCATGCTTCATCTTCTACAAATTGTACATCTCTGCTGATTATAACTTTCTTTGTTGTTGGATTATAGAGCTTATAAGCTTTGGATTCTTCACTGTATCCAACAAATATATATTTTTCTCCTTTGTTATCTAGCTTCCTTCTCAATTCATCAGGCACATGTGCATATGCAATACATCCAAATACTCTCATGTGAGTAACACTGTTTTTTCTTCCTGTCCATGCTTCTTTAGGTACCATATTCATAACACTTTTTTTTGGACACCTATTCATTATATAGGCTGCACAAGATATTTCTTCTGTCCAATATTCATTTGACAAATGTTTGGCTTTCAACATGCTTCTAGCCATTTCCATGATTGTTCTGTTTTTCCTTTCAGCTACTCCATTTTGCTGAAGTGTGTATCTAGTTGTGAATTGCTTGTGAATTCCATAATCTTTGCAAAAATTAAAAAATTCTCTTGAAATATATTTGCCACCTCTATCTGTTCTCCATTTTGATATAATAACCACTTTATTTTTCAACCAAATTCTTGAACAGACGAAACAGATCAAACACTTCATTTTTCTGCTTTAGAAAATAAACCCATGTTTTTCTTGAATAATCATCAATGAATGTTAGAAAATAAAAACTACCACCTATTGAAGGTGTTTGCATAGATCCACACAAATATGAATATATAATTTTCAAAGGGGTTTTTGCTCTAATTGACTTTCCTGTTGGAAATGATTCTCTATGTTGTTTTCCTAAAATGCACCCTTCACATACCCTTTTGGTTTTTTATTAAAGGTAGTCCCTTGACCATACATTTCCTATGAAATTTAAACCTCCAAAGTTGAGATGCCCAAATCTCAGGTGCCATAACCAGTTTTCATCTTTTATCTCAGCTTGAAAGATTTTATGCACTACTGCTGTAGTTTCTTCTCTACCTACTTGTGAATTCATTAAGTGTTGTGCTTGAGCATAATTTATATTCAAATCTGGCCTTATCTTTAAGGGAAACATTTTGTTGTTTGTCATTCTGACTTTTGCAATAAGCTGGTTGCTTGGGTATTTGTCTAAAATTGTGCACAGACCATTCTTGAAGGTTACTCTATACCCTTTTTGAACTAGTTTCCCTACACTCATTAAGTTATGTTTTAGACCAGGCACAAAATACACATCTGAAATATATTTTTTCTCCCCCTGTTTAGTTAGAATATTGACATCTCCTTTTCCCTTAACTGACACTTTATTGTCATTACCCAATATAACATCAGATTTTACATTTTCATCTAAACTTGAAAACATTTCTAGATTCTTTGTCATATGATTGCTACAGCTTGAATCTAAAAACCATACATCTTTTTCATTTGCTTGAGCAACGTTATAAGCTAAAAACATTGTGCTCTTATCTGAATTCTGATTTTGACCTTCTCTTGAAAAATTTGCATTTTGTCTATTATTATCATACTGCTTCTTTCTACACTCATTCATATAATGCCCATATTTTTTATAGTAGTGACATTGGACTTGAGATTTATCATACCTTTGATTTTGTGACTGATTCTGTGTTGGGTTTTGGCTTGAGCCTTGATTACTGCCTCTTCCACTTGAACTTGATAGACTATATCTTTCACCTCTGTAAGAGTTTCTTCCTCTTCCTCTTGATCTACCTCTGCCTCTCCCTTGACTATTTGAAGCTTGAGTTTTGAAAGCATGCTCCAGTGATGTATCTGCTGACCTCTTCAGCATGTGTTCATAATAAATTAAAGATGCATACAGCTCATCAACTGAGAACTGTGAGAGATTCTTTGTCTCCTCTATAGCAACTACAACTAATAGAAATTTTGTGGGCAAACTTCTTAAAATATTTTCAACAATTCTGGTATCTTCCAGATTCTCTCCATGAGACCTAATTTGATTAACCAACCCAATGACTTGAGTGTAGAATGAATCTATAGATTCATTGTCCTTCATACATATTGTTTCAAAATCTTTTCTTAGCATTTGTAGCTTTGATGTTTTAACTTTTGCTATGCCTTGATAGGTTGTTTGAAGTATGTCCCATGCTTGTTTGGACTTTATTGCTGCTGAAATCTTTGAAAAAATGCTCTCATGTACAGCTTGAAATAGATAAAACAAAGCCTTTGAGTCTTTCTTCCTTGTATCTTTTAATAAATCTTTCTCTGCTTGTGTTAAAGCATTGTATGCTACTGCATCTGTTGGCTCTGGAAATCCATTCTCAACTAAATCCCATATATCTTGTGAGCTAAATAGTGCTTTCATGGTAATTGACCAGTACTCATAATTCTTCCCATTAAACTGTGGAATTTGTGGGTTTGTCAAGCTTGTGTTTGTTGCCATTTTTGAAATTTACCCAAATAATTTGCTTTGATAAATTGGCTGTGATAATCGAACTTGCTCTGATACCACGTGAAGGCCAGAGGTAGAGGAATTTTCACAGAAAAATTAGAACTTAAAATTATCTTCAACACAAAGCTGCTGCTCATTAATTTTCTATATGCTCACCTTCCTCTTCATAATCAAAAGTAAATTACATATACAAATATATGCTGAAGAAAAAAGTCACGTGAAAAAATATTCACGGAAGAGAGGGAACGAAATAACATTTATTACAAATTACCTAACTAACTTTTCCCCATCAAAACGCATTTAATAAAACGTCCTATACATAATATTAAAATTTAAATATTAATTTTCCGTACTACAAAATATCCTAGTGGAGGCGGCTTGATAAAAGGTTCCCCGCGGTATCGCAATGGGTAACTACCCATATTGCGATATCGCGGGCAGCGGTTTGTTGACGGCACGGATAACGACAGGCGGTTAAGATAAAACAAAAATGCTACAGGGTCTCCCACGGTATCACAATGGATATTTTCTTTATTGTGATATCGCGGGCAGCGGTTGGGGGTGATGGCAGCAGTTAGAGTTTACATTCCAACAATTCACACCCAAGAAGTCCCAAGAGTGCGTCGTGTGGACTCGCCATGTTTTGCTTACAAACACCGAAACTATTCCATCCATTTTTACATGCAATGCAGGAAAGAATTATAATCATTGCCCTACTTAAATGCTTGGTGTACCAACAGCTTTATCTGGCGCAGTTGTTCTCATTCCCTTACCTGCTAGAGAAGAGGCTTCCAACTGAGTTAGCAGTGCAGAAAAGCCTCTAAAGCTTTTTCCATAGTGATGAATTACAGCTTCATCCATTCTGTGCAAAGTGGTATGATAATTTATGTCATCATCCATTGAAATAGAAATCTACCAGGAAAATCATGATGATGCAAAAGAGAAAGCTATTAAAAAACTCTAGAAGATCATGATAATGCAAAAGAGAAAGCTATAAAAAAAACTCTAGAAGATCGTGATGATGCCAAAGAAAATGAACCAAATTCCCACCTTCTCGTGGTCAATTTTCCCAGAAGTTCCTTATTGGACAACTTTTCAGCCTCTAGATTTTTGTGGGCTCTACCGCCCATGTATACGATGTAGTTCTGCAGCTCGAACAATACAGTATATCAGTGTTTCTCCCCTTTATAATACCCCAATAGAAGCTGTACGTACTAAGGACTATGTAATTATAGTTTTTCGTTACCTTGACATTGGTTGCTGCACTCTCCACTCTGAGGTTGAACAGGAGTACAGACGAGCAAACAAGTAAGATTACGGTCACCAGCTGCTGCAACATTGACATGTTCTCAAATTTCTAAAGGATTTTCGAAACAAGACAAGCACATTCCTCTCTGATTGCTTCTATTTATGCGCTCCTCGGCTCTCGAACTAATAAGTCAAATTGGCAATTTGGCAGAAGAGACAGAACATATACTTTGAGCAAACTTTAAAATAGTGATAAGAAAATAATAGATGCGGTTCCTAAGGCAGGGTGTGCGCAGACCCACACCGTACTTCATCAATGGAGTAAGTCATTCGTTTCCCACAACCAATCAAATTTATTGTCTCTGTCATCGACATTGTTTAACTTTGCCTCCTGAAACAATGCAATTTGATTAGTGTCTTCTTACACTGCACGCTTCCATAATTATTAAAAAATTATGAGGCCTGTTAGAGATGAGTGTGGTCCACACCGTTGAGGTGAACGAATATGTTCAGGTATATAAATTATTCTCTACTTCCAATGATTTGACAGATTAAAAAACTTTTCAAAACGGGCGTGGGCTTTAAGCAAAACTAAAACCATGATTATCTTGAAACTAACATTATAGAGATCAGCTATGAGTTGTATAACAGTAAATGCCATTTGATTGCTCTCCATGAGTTTTATCGATTATCCTCTGAACTGAGGAACAATATGTAAATGTTAACGTAACATATGATCACTTTAAAACTTTTTATTTTAATTTTATTGATTTTTTGAATTAAAATTGATTTTTTTTAATTTGCAAGGTTTAGTTCCTTAAACATAGTCAACATCTTAAATGGTTTAGGGATTACATAAGCGTATATAAGCATATTCATAATGTATATTTAATTTTGAGAATTTGATAGAAGTTAGACTTACATATATATATTAAAAAAATAGAATGATAAATAGAAGGTTTATAATATATACGACAATTAATTTTTTACCATTTAAATTAGATAACTAATAAATTAAAAGATGATTGAAGTTATTAATAGAACCATTCATTAATAATAGATCACATTGGACTTAATTATATTTTTTATGGTGAGTTAATTCATATTTTCAAAATAGTGGTAGTCTCTCATTTTTTTCAATATATTTTATTTTACATGATATGTAAGTCTTATGCCCTACTAAAAGTAACTAATAAATTTAAATAAGATTAGAAAAGTCAATATCTTCAATATTGTTCATTTATAATGCATCCCTTTTGTAATAAAGTTCAATCTTGTTAAATTTGACTTTCTCTAAGACCTTTATAAAAATTTAAGAAAAAAATTTCTTCTCAAAAAGGTCTACCTCCAAGTTTTCTCATAAGAAAAGATAACAATGTAAAGATATTTTAGAGTTCATGTGAAAATAAAAATCCTTTAATCTTCAAATTTTCAATCTAAAGATGCAATTTGAATTATTTAAGGAGATTTAACATAAAGGTCAATCCCACCACCCAACCAACTTCAAAAAGTGTGGATTACTGTTTAAGAACTTTTGACAACATGTTTCTAACTTGGCTGGTTACACTTCATGCACTCATGGTTTAGAGTCTCTTTTACCCACTCGTGATAAGCCTATTTCCTCAAGCATAGGTGTTTGGGCTATTCATTACTTGAATTCATTTTTTCTTGTTCAAACTAGCATCAAGGGCTATGATGGACACCAATCATTCATACCTTACAAATTCTACGAACTCCTTCAAATAAGTTTTAGTTGTCCTATTTAGGTAATGGTTTAAATTTTGTGGGCATGACACAATTGGCTAGAAAAATTATCATTAAACAAAAGTGATTTCCACTTTTTTCTAAGAGGTATTTCCTCCTACTATATCAAATGTGTTTCATCTTAGTTTCTCAACTCATCTCAACAACTAGTAATCCACCCTTCATTGCATATGTCTATCTATTTCTATGTATCCCTTATTCTCTAACTATATTGCCTTTATTATTGTAGAGCATGATCTAGTTTTCTTCCATTGTGTATAAATATATAAGCTCTAGATTATTTATAAATATGTTTGTCTAGTTTCTAAATATAAGTCTCCATGCCTTCATTTTTAATCATCTCATCCTAAAAAGGAGTCCTTAAACTTGGCATTTTTTTAATTCTTGGTTAGACTAATCAAGATCCTTTGTTTTTCAGTTTTAACATGTTTATGTGAATGCATAGTGATTGCAATATTCCTCACCTCATTTAAACATGTTAAATGCATAGTGATTACAATATTCCTTGCCTCATTTTATTGAATAAACATGTGTTTATATATTTTTCTATAAAGATTGGTTGAATCAACTCTAACTACATTGAGCATTGAGAAATGGATAGAAGATTGAACACAAAAGAATAGTTGATTTATTCATTATTTTCAATGCATCACCTTATTTTTATTCTATTTACATCCAACCCTTATCTTATATTTGAACTCTTCAACTCCTTCCATCTATTTTCCTTGGTAATTATTAGATTCAAAAAAGATAGCCATAAAATAAATTAGAGTAATGAACTAACCTTATTTGAGGATTCCTTCAAGTTTAATTATTATCATAGAAGTTTCATTTATTGAGGTTTCCTAAAACTAGCCTAGAAAAAACAACTCTTCATTGGTTCTTCTTATCAATGTTATAGATTGTTTGAATGGTTCATAATGATTTTCTAGCTATCCAAGCTTATAAGTGGATTCATATTTTGTTGGTGTAATATTCATACATTGTATAGGATAGTACTTTATCCTAACTATGATATTGTACTCATTTAATAACTTTACTTAATCTATTAGAAAAAATTAGTTTCCCTCACTTGGGTAGCTAATAATCACATGTGTACACCTTAACTTGAGGTTTTCAAGTTTTGCCACTACCTCATCAATCCTTTATTGATGATAACTAGATGTAACCCATTTTTATTCAAGATCACCTCTATCTCAATTAAACTAATTTAATCTTCCTTGTAATAAGGAGTGATCAATAGCTAACTCATAAAATTTTAGACATGCTAATTCCTTGGTTTTATTATTTTATTATAGATAATAGGTCTTAGGTACATTTATAATGTTTGTCACAAAGTCTAACATGGTGTTAGACTCATGATGTCCTAGGTTTAGTATTTTTTATAGGTTTTGGGAGCATGCGGATCTATGGTATGGTATATTTTATGAATGGTGGAGCTTTCATAACATCACACTTACTTTTAAAATATTAAAATTAATTTAAAAGGTCTATTTTTTCATATAAATTGGACATTGGGAGGTAGGCTAACTCAATTTTTTAGGTGATTGGTCTCCATTATTGTTATGAGTTACATACATTTTGGTTAATTTTGATGAGAGTTTTTTCCTAACATCATTTTTAAATGCATAATGTAAATTCTACAAATGATTGTTCATTTACTAAAAATGAACTATTTTCTTCTAAGGCCCCTATAATTTTTTCCTAGGTTACACAAAATTAGAGGAGATTCTATGATACAAATTGCATTATTCCAGTTAGATTTGGTCTTTTGTATTGTATGAGGTCCAAGTTTCATTTATGATAATTCAAAAGGATATATTCATTGACTAATTTTGTGTGACATACCTTATAGTAAATACCCTTTTGCGAGGTTTATTCATAGAACCTTTGTTTGATATTGGGATCATCATTAAATGCACATTTTTTGCTAAATCTAAGGCATATGGATAGATGTACTCTTGCATTGTGTACTTGAATCTCATACCAAACTCCCCAATATTGTACCTCTTTTAAATCTTGATGGCATCCATTAAACATGAATGACTATTTCAATTTTCAACTAGTAGGCTCTTGTTTATAGGCTCCTTGACCTAAATTTAAATATCAACCCTACTTGTTAGGAATTATTTTATGATGGTTATCCATTCAAAGTAGACCTTCAAATTTTAAGACGTGTTATTTTAAAAATTTGCATCATATTTCAAATATAACCCTATATAAATTTTGATAGGCTACCCAAAATATTCTTATCCAAATGATACAGTCTTCTTAATTTTTTAATTTTCTTTTACAATAAAAACTCTTTAATACAACTATATGAAACTTAAATTTATGCCTTACAAGCACCCCCTAGCTTAAACATGTGCATTTATCTTCTCTAGTATTGTGTATGCCTAACAATCATCCAAGTTCTTGGTTTTAATAGTATTGCATATGCTCAACATGACATAAAAGAATTCACTAAAGGGACTTGCATTATATTACAATTTAAGGTGTAGATTCATTACATAGAGCTTGGATTGTCTTTACACCAAGAAAGAGGTATTTTAGCCACAATAGGCTTTAACATTGCATGTACAACCATGAAAAATTACTATATCTACCAACAAACCTATAAGTTTTCTAATATTTCTTGACTTGTAAACTTGATTGGTGTCATACCTTATAAATGTGCAAGTATCAATGACAATTTAACCTTATGCTTCATGGCTTATTATATGACATACAAAATCAAATTATATGTTAAATCTTTTTCTTTACTACAACCAAACATTAATTTTATTTTTATATATTTTACTTCAAGTGGAATGTTTTCAACTTATTATAGCTATTTGAAATATCTTTCTAAGTCATATAGATTTATGTGATTTCTTTTATTTGTCTCTACTCAAACTACTTGGAATTAACAGTTTAATATCCTTGTAGATCTTCATGTCTAAAAAAAATTATAAATGCACTACTTATAAGTGCCATATTTTCTACTTGTTTTGGGGGTTTATGCAAATAAATTAGTGGATTTATTTTAATTAAATGCACTAAGATAAATTTTATTTTGGTTGAATATCTTGATTGATTTAGAAATTTTTCATATGTTTTAAATGTTTTACATGATAATTTGTTGTTCTTAATTAATTGAACTATTTATCCTCAACTAAAGGGATTAAGAACTACTACATTATACTTGATATAGTACTCTATCTCCATGCACCCATTCGTAAAACAAGGGACATAAAATAAAAATTTAAATGATTTGATAGTAAGGAACAATTCTTTGGTAATAATTTCCTTACCCTTTCTAAGGATGAAATACATCAAATCACTCACTTAAGTCCCCTTTTACTTGGACAATCATCGAGTAGTGTTATGGCTCAGATGTTGAATCATTGTTTAAGAGTGATGTTTCATTTGAAAAAATTGAACACATGTGCATGAAGTTGAGACACCTACTAATGCACCTAATCACACCACTATTACAGACATTGTGGGATTAGTGTAGTTAAATGAAATGCACTAAGATTCAACCACCTCTAAAAGCTTCCATATTTATTTTATATCAAGCATATAATATGGACACATCATAGTCACATGATATGAACTAATAATTTTCCTCCACCTACTAATTCTATCAATTTTTGTGTTGCTTCATCACTTAGGGATTTTGGTGATTCCATTAATTGGGAGCAACCTAATTTTAAAAAATACATCTCATTAAGATTTCTCCTTTATGGTTCTTTTAAGTTTATTTGTTGAGTCCCAAATTTTGGATCTAGAGGACATCATTGAGGAATTTTTTTTCTCTTCAATAATAGTAGTTTAGTAGTTGCCTCACCATGACTTTTGACACCTATTATAAATTACTTTCAATGAGGTTTTTTTATCAATAATCTTATTCAATTATTTTTAAGACTCCTAATATAATCCTAGCACCACTTACAACCAACATGGGTATCTCTATACATCTTTTGGAAATATGCATTTTGAGTTTTCTTCCCTCATTTTTTCTTGTATTCAAAATTCATTCTATATGTACCTATGGTATATTTATTCCTAAGGGAAGGAATATTTTTTAGCATGTATAGATCTCAATCAACATTGAATTTGATCCTAGAATCTTTAGTACAAGAGAAAACATAATTGGAGGTTCCATATACTCTTTCTTCATTATATCTATCCTCTCTCTAGGGAATTTTATTTCTATTCGTTTGAAGGGAATTTTTTTTGAAAGGGTGCCTAGTATGGCTATACATTTATTGGGACCCATCTCTATCTTTCTAAGTTATACTTGTGGTGGTTGTTGGTGTAATATTCATAATTCGCAAAGGATATTTCTTTACTCTAAGTGTTATATTGCACCTATTTAACAAGTTTACTTAAGATATTAGTAATATTTAATTTCCCTCAATTTAGTAGTTGATAATGACATGTGTAAACCTTGACTTGAGGTACTCAAGTCTTACCACCATCTCATCATTTTTTATTTACGATAGTTAGGTTTCACCTACATTTATTCAACGCCACATATATCTTAGTTAGATTAAGTTAACTCACCTCTTAATTGGAGAGATTGAGAATTTACTCATGAACTCTTCTACATGTAAATTCCTTCAGTTATGTATCCATGAGATCTATATATTTATACTTGATACATTATACTTGTTGCGACTTAAATCTATGGTGTCATTTTTCTTGAGTCCCTCCATTTTCTATGCATTGTCTTCGTCATTTATGACCAATTATTGATAATGGATCTAAGAAAGTTTAGATGGGTCATGTTTCAATTTTTTGGGCCTCTATTTCTTGTATCATTTCCTTCCCTCTTTGATTTCTTAGTCAAATACCCTAGTCAAAATATCAAAATTTGACTTAGTGTGAGAGCTTTCTTCTTAGGCCATGTTAGGTCCTAAGCCCTAATAGGAATTCAGAACCTTGGGTTCCAAGTTCTTTCTCCCTCCCATGACTCATGCCCTACAATTTCCTTTTCTCTTTTCTTTTGGTTCCCTACTATGCCTCAAGCCTTATTTGGAACCTAGAACCTAAGGTTCCAAGTTCATGCCCCCTTTCATCATTTATTTCCAAATTCCCTACCAATCTCCAAGCCTTGACATGAAATTGGAACCTAGGTTCCAAGTTCTCATTCCCTCTTGAATTTTGGTCCTTGTAGTGCTCTTATCCCTTCTCCTTTGTCCAGATGTTCCTGTCCTAGGTTAGAGTTGGAAACTACAACCTTGGTTTTTGTTCCAAGTTTCCTCCCAATTTTTTATCCCTGTCTACATTTCTTTTTTGATCCCTTTGGTCGTGAGTCCCAAGTCAAACTTGGAACTTAGAACCTTGGTTTTAGTTCCAAGATTCCTCTCACCTTATAGTCCCTTCCTGCATTTCTTTCTTGACCCATTAGGATGTGGGTCCCAATTTGGACTTGGAACTTGGAACCTTTGTATTGATTCCAAGTTCTATTTCACTCTTTCCTCTCCTTTTGTCTCTCCTTGGTTTGTATTAGACATCAAGCCTTGAAGAAAACCCAGAACATAAGATTTAGGTTTGTGTTCCCTCTTCGTGCTTAGCCCTCACCTGTTAGGTTACAACTTCCTCTCTAGGACCAACACCTAGACATAGGTTCAAACTTCCTCTTTGGGCCTAATGCCTACATAGGTTCCAACTTCCTCTTTGGAATATGCATGATTTGAGTGGTTGGAATGATTCTCACCCAAATCAATGTGCTTTGAAAGGAATCTCCTATGATACATTCAACACGATAACCACTTTTGATCTCATGGGGGTGTCCATTTATGGAAACCTAACTTTTGTTATATGCAACATTTCTAATCTCAAGATTTTGGCTCTCTAGGGAAATACTTTTAGTGGTCCTTTTCCATGTGGCCTTTGTATTATAAGTTTTTGTAGAAACTCAATTTTTCAAGCAACCAAATTGTTGGAATGTTGCCCAATCATATTTTTAAATTGAGTGGTTTGAGAGTGTTGAACTCGAAAAATAATACTTTTGGTGGTTCCATTCCTCAAGCCTTCAAAATGCTATCAAATCTCAAATCTCTCTTCTTCGAAGACAATAGTTTGATTGGGACATTCCCTAGATATTGCACTCATCCCCTACATTGTACTTGAGCCTATGGTTTTTATGATCTAGAAACTCTCAAGATTTTTATATTAGAACATATAAAACTATACAACTATTATTTCTACTTAAATTTTTAAAAATTAAAACAGTATCGTATTTTAAAAGAAAACATCTAAAAAAATACACAAAAATAAATAATGAATATTTTTATCTTAAAAATTTTAATATAGAAAAATAGAGCTAAAAAAGGAAGTGCTCAATTTCATTAGTGTCCTAATGATAAAAAAAATAGATACAAACTATAAATATTAAAATTAAATCACATTAGTTTTTTCTTATAGTTTATCTTTGTTCAATAATTCTTTTTATTACAATCAATTTCACATTCTAATTATTCAACAAACTCATTTACACACTCAAGACTTGTTCAGAAAACTTATTCTTTATTTATAATATTCATGGACCATCTTTTTATGCACTAAAGGATTGTCATTTATATCTTGAAATAAAGAGAAATATATATTTTTCTATTATATTATTTTTACAAATTCTTGATAAAACTATCGCTTTATATAGACTAACAATTCCTCTCCATTTTATAGAATCTTTGTATTGAGTACAATACTAACCAACCTTTAATTGTTAATGAAGAAGAATTTAATTTTTTGTTTAGACTTTTAGAAAATAATAATAATATAACTAAATTTTTAATTATATAAACTTTCATTAAATATTATAATTCAATATATTTCAAAATAAAAACAAGACCAATCATATAGTCAAATTGACAAATAATAATAGTTTGAATTTTAATAAGTGGAATTTAAACTATGTTTCATCACAAATCTATTTTGAATTTTTGATAAAATTGTAACATTTTTAAACACCTGTTTTATTTACATAATAATTAACCATTTTGAACAATCTATTTAAATATTATATTTTTTAATAATTAAACAGCCAATACTAATTTTACATCGTATTCTTATAAAAAAATTAATAATTATTTTATTTTTATTAATGAAAATTTACTTTGAACCATTGTGATGGACATCTCCCATGCAAAATGACTAAGTGCGGGGCAGAGTATTAGATTGACAAACACTACAAAATGTAAGATTAATCACACAAAATACTGGCTACAAAGGCTTATTCTGTTCACAGATAAATAAATAAAGAGTTATCTAGAGGGAAGGATTCACAAAAATTGGAGTGTATACTACATGTTTACCATCACACCAGGTAAGTGACCCGAACTGGGAGTTTGAAGATGCATTCTTCACTGTGAAGTTTACTATGAAGGATAACTTGTCTCCCTCCTTTTCAAAAGAAAGCTCGTTGGGAACGACAATAACATCCACACCAGGCGGGGCCTGGACTACAGCTTGGTAAAGAGAAGCTCTTCTTGTCCTGCTTGTGAGAGTTCTGGTCACTGATAGATTTCCTCTCAGATTTGACACACCAATGGATGGATAGTTGAAATTGTCTGCAGGTGTTGGGTTCGACATACACGTTGTCGAATCACTAGTGAGATTTTTAAGCTGAGCTGGTGTGGCTCCATTGCTGCACAGAAAGTTGATCACGTCGTCTACGTCATAATCATAAACCAGGCCAGGATCTAAAGCCGAAACTGGATCTATATGTCCCGATCCGTAGTCAAATGGCCCCGTTGAGCTCTCCGCAGGACTTCTTACTATCGTCGCATTGGTGTTATCCACCACAGATGCTGCTCGACATTGAAAGTGTTAATACTGGGAAGAGATGCTCAAAATTCAGATTTTGGTATTATATTCCGGAAATTCAGTGATCACCTGTTGTCATAATGGCGGATTTGATTGCAGCAGGGCTCCATGTGGGATGCTGCGTTTTAACTAAAGCAGCTACAGCGGACACATGTGGGCAAGCCATTGATGTCCCAGATATTATGTTGAAATTCACTGATCGACCAGCTGCTTGACTTACTGCTAGAGGTGACCATGCTCCCAATATGCTCACTCCGGGCGCTGTAACGTCGGGCTGGAGCACCCACATGCAAATAAGTTAGTGAAAGTAATAGCTAGGTGGTCATACATGTAAGGAAGTGAAGGCGTGTGAGAAACAGTTTTTATACTAATCTTGATAAAATAATGTTATGCAAATTTCAATTTTCAATTATTATAGAGATTTGGAGAAACATATATGAAATAAGAAAATAACAATAAAAAATTTAGAAAAAACTTTACTCTAAAATCTGCACAATGTATTATGAAATCTTAAAATAGATTATAGTACAATTGGAATGCAAGTTTTTATAAGAGTCTTTATCTTAACTAAAACTTGGAAGGATTTCGTCAACATTCTAATAACATGCACACTCGCAAACTAAAGTCTCTCATAATAATGACTATCTAAAAGAACTAGTATATATAAAATTACATTACATGTGAATACTTTTTAGAAATGAGGTTCCATTTTAGAAATAATTAATAAAAAGATAATGACACTCATTATAATCAATACTTGAAAATTAAACTTTCTTATAATAAAGATTATCTAAAAGCATCAAAATATATATATAATTACATTGCATGTGAGAACCTTCTAAAAATGAAATTTCATTTTTGAAATTTTTAATAAAAAGAGTGTGATATTCATTATAATTATTCTGAACATCAACTTGTCCCTACATTCATTATAATTATTTTGAACATCAACTTGTCCCTACATTCATTATTTTATTTTGAACATTAACTTGTCCCTATTTCCATGAATATCAACTTGTCTCTACATTCATTATTTTATTTTGAACATCAACTTGTCCATATTTCCATGTTTCTTGGATGTCATAAAAAAATATATAAATATTCTTGACTCTCACTACTTTTTTAATATAATGTAAAAACTGAGGCACCAATTTTTCTAACAATTCAATGGAATGGAATGATCTTATGTGCGGAAGTCACAAGAATAGAGGAATTGGACTAGAATTTAGAATGAATCTCATGATCTGGAAGGGATGATTACAGTAACTCACCTTGATGATGTCTGGAGTGATAATGTTGGGACCCATAGAAGAAAATACAGCCATTTGTGGTGCTGGACTAACGTTCAAAATTGCTGAGGTTCTAAGAATCTGTGCTGTGGGATTACTGATTATCCCAATCACAAGCTAGTTGGTGATAGAACTAGGAGAAAAAAAAAAAAATAGCTAAGACTGATCATAAGCGTTTTATGTTAATCTGAATTAAAGGAGAAATAGCCAAGATTGAACTAACTCCTGTGAGGCCAAGTATGCTAAAAGTTGCGTCGCTGGTTGCTGTCCGAGGAGAGTGCCAGGTATGACAAACTGGAATGCAACATCCTTCAGAAAGGGGTCGACTATTATGATTCCCACACCGCCTGCGTTTCTCACAACTACGCTTTTTAACGTCCGATTGTCGGCTGGGCTAGAGATTTTGCACACCACTACCATTCCGTTTACTTTCGCAGGATCAAGTGTGTTGTTCAGGCAGAAACTGATGAACAAGCACGGTAAAATACAGTTATTCCATTCCGCGTCATATGGGCTAGTCAAACAACTTAGATTAAACTAGTTTCGCATATTACCTTGCATTTGTCTGAGAAACTCCGGGGGCGGCAGAGCTACTTGCCTCTACAACGCCGGCGAATCCATTCTGTGTGAGAGGATTTACAGCTTCCCCCTTCAACTCACAAACAGACATCCGATTTATGCTATTTGAGACTGCATAAGTTGTGTTTTTCTACTCAACTGAAATGATAACAAATGTGTATTAATAATTACCTTCAATGTGGTATTGTTGCCCAGAAGTACGTTAGATCTGAAGCTTCTGTCAATGGAGGATGCTGCAACAGTGAAAATCCAGGGAGCCACGTTGGCGGCAGTGCCAGGCAATCCACTGTTTCCAGCAGACCCACAAACAAGGATCCGCTTTCTGAATGCGTGAAAAGCTCCAATCGAGATGCTATCAACAAAAAAGCTTGGCTGAGGAGGATCAGGTCCCACTGAGATAGAGATGATGTCCACTCCATCTTCGGTGGCATCGTCGAATGCAGCAAGCAAATCGGCATCGTTGCAGAGATTGAACCAGCAGGCTTTGTAAATCGCGAGGCGCGCACCAGGAGCTCCTCCCCTTGCAATACCTTGTCCAATGCCAAGCTCGCTGGCATTCTTCACTTCTGCTCCCGCTGCAGTGGAGGCAGTGTGGGATCCATGACCGTCTGAATCACGCGGAGATCGAAAGAACTTACCTCCAATTTTCTCTAATGGTCCATTTTCTGCCTCAAATCCCTTGAAATAGAAACGTGCTCCGATTATTTTCCTGCACTAGGCTTTCAGTTTCCAGTCAGGTCATGCCTATCACAGAATGAATACAGTCTAAGGTTTCTCTTGCTTGCTTGAAAGATTATATATTCAATTTCAAAAACTAATATATTTGATTTGTGTCAAGTTATGATATTAATTTCAGAATTCAACTCAATAGTTTTTGAGTCAAATTTATTGATCCACAGTTTATGAGTAGTAATTCAGACAAACCCATCTCTCATGAGAATGAAAGATGCACTTAACAGTCATTACATCTAGATGATATCCACAAGAGTGAAGTGTCATGACTTCTTGAGAAGTCACCGATTGCAACACTACTTGATTCAAGTGCATTTAACTATAGAATTTCCCTCAAGCCCACTTAGCTTGCTATCCCACTTGCAAAATCTTCAGCAAGTGTTGTGTCTTATGAAGCATTCATCATACTCCGCTTTAGCTCATCAATTGATAAGTAAGAGGTATTTTCAGTAATGTGTCAAGTTACGATATTAATATCAAAATTCAATTGAGTAGTTTTTGAGTAACTCGTTGATCAATATTTCATGAGTAGTAATTCACACAAACTCATTTTTATTTGACTCAAAAACTACATAATTAAATTATGATATTAATATCATAACAATATATATTATTTAAAATAAAAATCAAATTTTCAAAATGTATGAATAATGCATTGTTATCATATAAAACCAATATACAAATCAACCCACATTTAATCTGCATTCCTACTTGATATTTAAGGCAAACACTCAACCTATATATTATCTCTAACTTACCTGTTACAGTGTTTGACCTTGAATTTATCCCCCACCTCGCACTTTCCCTTGAAGCGAAGTGGAACTGCAGGCAAGCCCTTATCACTGAAACTCTTTGATTCTGGCCATATACCTGCATATCATTCATTGTTTCCTTTAGATAAGGACCGATCTGATGTATCATAAGGTTTCTGCTAAAATATAACAGAGAATCCAAAAATGCAACTTACCAGTGTCAATGACTCCAACAATAACATTAGCTTGCTTTTTAATGCGTCGTTTCTTGGACGCCTTCTTTTCCCCTGAATTCATCAGATCGACGCCTAAGAAGTCCCAAGAATGCGTTGTGTGTACGGACCATGTTTTGCTCTCAAACACCGAAACGACCTCATCCATTTCTGGACCAAAACAACAGATCTACTAAAACCATTGGCGAAGCATTACTCAAATTTACTTGAAATCTCACCATCTGCGTGACACGTTACCTGACAGAGAAGCGGCTTCTTCCGCTGTTAACAATGCGGAAAACCCTCTGAAGGATTTTGTGTAATGATGTATCAGGGCTTCATCTCGTCCCACTCTGCACACAGTCATTTCATAACAATGCCCCACTTATCACACCATATGAATAAAAAAGTATCTTTAACTTGTACGAAATATAGATCTAGAAAGCTGATATGTTCCAGTCATTCAAGAGCGAGTTACAGAGAATCAAGCGGCACCTTGAACTCGCAGCTTTGTCCAGAATTCTGCGGTTGGATGAAATTGCAGCTTCTGAAGTTGGATGGGTTTTATCACCCATGTACACTATATAGTTCTGCAATTCCACAACTCTCTGTTATATCAGTTTATGGAACACATATCCAAGATGTAACGACACAAATAGCCATTATTTCTATTCTTACCTTGACATTCATTATCTGATCTCCCTCCATTCCAACTGTGAAGATGAAAGCAGAGCAAACAAGTAGAACAGAGAGCTGTTGCCCGATCAACATGTTTACCTTGTTTGACATCATCTGGTTAGATGTACAAGCATAGGAGAAGATCGATTCAATTTCATAGAACGAGATCTGATAATATACAGTAATCCTCGCTTCGGCTGCCCAGAAGTCGTCAAAAACATATATTAATTCGACATTTAATGAGTAAGTGGCCGAAGCGTATTTCAAGCAGCCCCATGAAAACGTTACTGGGTTATTTATTCTGGTGGGAAGGATTCCTATTTCCTGTCCCCGCTCCTGTGGTTGACTTTAATTTCTTAACACATTTTATTAATTTGTTAAGATCACAAGTTGCCAAATAAGGCAAATGGGTCGAATAAAAGTCGGTCCATGAAAAGTACATGATGAAAATACCACGTGTACTTCCATAGGAGAGGGAATTAAAAAGAAATAATTTATAAAATCTAAAATTATTTAAGAGCTTAGGGTTCTATAATGGATGAAATAATTAAAAATTAAAAATATTGTATAAATGATTTAATACAAAGTTTTTTTCATTGCGTTTTATATGAACATTATCTGCTAATTTTAATATCAACGGTTGAGAATGTGGTAGAATGATGGTTGACCATTGAAAAAGATATGACAGTTTCATAAACCCAATATAAAATAAATAAATAAATAAAAATAATAATAATAATAAATAAAACACTTTATAAAAAGAAAGAAAGCAAAGAATTAGATATTTCTACATTTCCACTAGAAAATATGTCTTACATTCATATTATAAAGATAAAAAACAAAACCCAAAGAAAGAAAACAAAAAATTAGATATTGTTTCTAATTTTCCACTAATTCAAAGCATATAAATTATATCATTATTATATATAGTATTTTATATAATATAAGTAGTTTATATATATATATATATATAAAATATGGTATTTTTTATTATTCTAGATTATAAAATATATTTTTTTAGAATATTCTTAATTTAATATTATGAAATTAAATTAAATTTAATATATTTAAATATTTTAAATATAATATTATAATATATAGATATTATGTATTTAATATTTATATACACTATAAGTTATTAAATATAAATATCATATACCTTTTTACATATATTATTAATTAAAGTATGAAATATATTAAAAGTTTAATATTTATCTATATTTATTTTTTAATTAATAATTTCCATTAATTGTCAAAATATTTTTTATTATTTATTTTCTTGGTATTTATTTTTTATTTTAGATTATAAAATATAATTTTCTAGAATATTTTTAATTTAATATTATGAAATAAAATTACATTTTTTATATTTAACTATTTTTAGCATAATATTATAATATTTAGATATTGTATATTTAATATTTATATAGACTATGCATTATTAAATATAAATATAATTTAATTTTTTATATATATTACTAATTAAATATATTATAAGTTTAATATTTATATATATTTATTTTTAAAATATATATTATATTTATTGAAAAATATATATTACATTTATTGAAAAATAAATATTACATTTATTGAAAAATATATTCAATTTATATTTATTATTACATATTATATGAAATATGATGCATATTATTAAATATAAGTATTATATACATATATTCAATTTTCCTCCCACCCTATCTCTATCTCTCTACCTCTACCTCCCCTCTACTACTTTTTTTTATCACCTCTTGTATCTCTCACTCTTGCCCCCTCCATATATTCCTATCTCAACCTCTCTCTCTATATCACTTCCTATATCTTTGTCTTTCTATCTCTCCATCTCCTCCTCTCCCATAGTCTCCCTCTTTCTATCTCTATTTCTCCCTCTCCCTCTTTCTCTCTCCTTCCATCGTTCTCTCTCTATATGTTTATCGATCTTTCTCAAACCACTTCTAGATTTCCCAATTTATATCTATCTCTATCCCTATCTACCCCTCTCTCCTTATCACTCCCTCTTTCTATTTCTCCCTACTTCTCTTGCCTCTCTCTATTTCTCTCCCCCTCTCCCTCCCTCTCTTTCTATTTATAAGCATATATCTCCCTCTCTATATCTCTACTTATCTCTCCCTCACTCATATACGCACACTCCCTCTTTCTCCTTCCCTACCTCTATCTCTCTCTCTCTGTATCATTTTTCCTAGCTATACATAGATCTCTATAACCTATTTCTATCACCTTCTTTCTCTCTCACTCTTGCTCAGGCTCTATCTCTATCTCCCTATCTTTCCCCCCTCTCTATCTATATCATTATATCTACCTCTATCTATCTCTTTCTATCTATATCTCTCTATATCTATCTCCCTCTCTCTCTCCCTATACATCTATATCCTTTCCCTCTCCCCCCTTATTCTCCCTCTATCTTATTCACTCCATCTCTTCTACTCTATATATTTATCTTTATTTCTCACACATCTCTCTATCTCTTTCTATCCATATCCTTCTCTCTCTATCTCTTTCTATCCATATCCTTCTCTATGTATAACTCCACGTCTATATATCTCCCCATCTCTTTATCTATTTTCATATCCCTCTCTATCTCTCTATATCACCCTCTATCTATATCTCTCCCTCTCTCCCCCCTCTACTTCTCTCTCCCTCTTCCCCATCTTCTCTCTTTCCCTCCTCTACCTATCTCTACTTTTATATCCCTCCCTCTCTTTGTCTCTACCCATCTCTCCCTCTCTTGCTCCCTCCCTATCCCCCCCTCTCTCTCTCCATATCTATTTGTCTCTCTATACTTCTCTCTATTTTTATCTCTTTATCTCTCTCCCTCTCCCCCTCTCAATATATCTCCCTATATCTCTATCTTTATATCACTTTATCTTGCCATATATCTCTCTCTATATCTCCCTCTTCCTCTTCCTCTCTATCTATCCCTCTCTATATATCTCCCCCTCTATCTCCCTATCTCTTTCTATCTTTATTTCTCCCTCTATCTCTCTCTATATCTCTATCTATTTATCTCCCTCTTCCTCTATTGATTTGTATGCATCTCTACCTTTATCTATTTGTCTCACTCTTCCTCTCTCACTCTATATTCATCTCTACCTCTATATTCCTCTCTCCCCCTCCATCTCTAGAAATGTCTCCCTCTCTCTACCCATCTGTCTCTCTCCATATCTCTCCCCCCTCCCTCTTCATATACCTTCATTGTCTTCTTGATTTAGAGGTTTTCTTTCACTCATTTTAGTGACCTTTGTTGCACAAACAATATCATTTCCTCAATGGCCAACCCAATTGAACTCATGTAATACACAAATTTATGCAAAAAATAGGCTTAAATTTTTCCTAATTGGGATTCCACACCTCTTCGGCATACCCATTGCACTCCAAGGTGTGATTGCTAGTTTTATAATTTTTGTAATAATAATTTTTTATTTTGATGATTGATTGTAAAATGATCTAAAAATCTTTTATAGAATTTTTTTTAAGAATAATTTTTAAAATATGTGATATAAAATTGTCAAGATCTTAGATTTTTATAAAATATATAATAATAAAAATATTAAAATATTATATGAAATATTTATACTAAATTTTTCTATTATTATTTTGTTCATATTTTATAATTTTGTAAAATATTTTTTATAATTGATTGTAAAATGATGAAAAAATCCTTAACATAATTTTTTTCATATTACTATATAAATTATGATATAGTAATGATGTATGTTTACATGTTCTTAAGAATCATATTATATAATTCTAGAAAAGTAAAGCACGACTTTCAATTATTTTAGTGTATCTAATTGATAATAGAAATCATCTACACTAAAGATTAAAATTTAATCACAAAATCAATTTAACAAGTACGGTCATGTAGTGACTAATACTTGTTTTTAGTTTTTTAAATGCTCTCTCACACACAAACACAAAACCTCTCTCTCACACACAAACACAAATACTCTCTCTCTATCCTTCTCTATATCTCTCCTCTCTCTTAATTTTTTATTTCTCCCTCTCCCTCTCTCTTCCTTTATCTCTCTCC
>VDFB02379711.1:137948768-138103600 GCA_007258455.2 Sequoia sempervirens | reverse complement strand
GAGAATTCATTGTGGAATGAGATTGAACAGGGCCAGAGCAAAGGAAGGAGTAATTCATCATTACACAAAAAGCTTCAGAGGCTTTTCTGCATTGCTAACACCTGAAGAAGCTGATTCTCTGTCAGGTACGAAAACGAAATGGCCAGTAAATTTGAGTAGAAGTAGATCGAGAATCTAAGTATATCTATAATTAAATTTCTAAACGCAGAAATAGGTGATGTAATTTCGGTTTTCGAGAGCAAAACACGGCATGTCCAGACGACGCACTCATGGGAGTTTCTGGGTATAAATCAGATAAATCCCATGACTACCAACAGCCTCAACGCTCAATCGAACGTTATAGTAGGAGTGATTGATAGTGGTAAGTGCTAAGTTGCAAGTTTTGGGTAAAATAAATTATCATGTATGGGTACGCCTGTTAAGGAAAACAGACGCCAGGAAATTCAGTGCATTTGACCATGGAAAACAATGCAGGTGTTTGGCCCGAATCGGAAAGCTTTAGTGATGTGGGTTTGCCACCAGTTCCAAGTCGCTTCAAAGGAACGTGCGAGACGGGGGATAACTTCACTGCTCACAACTGTAACAGGTAAAATTAGGTATATAATAATTTTGGCTCCAGACAAATTCATCGCCATCGCCAGCAATTCACTTTCAACAATTCACTACTGAATTCACTATCAGTAATTCATTGTTTTGATAAATTCATTGCGTATATAATTCATCTCCATGATATATATGTATAACTTTTTCACCCGATGAATGGTTGACAGTGAATTGTTGAGGAATTTTCCTAGAACCGATAATCTCTTTTGAGAAAACCTAAAAATGTATGGGCTGAGCCTGAACTGAATCCTAATGCAGGAAGATTATTGGAGCACGTTTCTATTGCAAAGGTTTTGAAGCTTCAAATGGGCCATTGGAATCGTTTGGAGAGCCGTTCTTCCGTTCTCCCCGTGATGCAGAGGGTCATGGATCCCACACTGCCTCCACTGTAGCAGGGGCAGAGGTGAAGAATGCAAGCGTAATAGGTATTGGAAGAGGTACTGCAAAGGGAGGTGCTCTTGGTGCTCGCCTTGCTATTTACAAAGCGTGCTGGTTCAATCGCTGTGACGATGCAGATTTGCTTGCTGCCTTCGATGATGCAGTAAAAGATGGTGTGGATATAATCTCCGCCTCAGTGGGGCCTCTTCCTCCTCAGCCAAGCCTTTTCGAGGATGGAATAGGGATAGGATCTTTTCATGCATTCAGGAGCGGAATCCTTGTTTCTGCATCTGCTGGAAACACTGGGCTGCCTGGATCTGTTATCAATGTGGCTCCTTGGATTTTAACAGTTGGGGCCTCTTCTACTGATAGAAGCTTCACCTCCAATGTACTTCTGGGAAACAACCTCCTTTTGAAGGTAGTTATTAAATTCTTTCCTATTATATTCATTTGAGTCACTCAATTGTTGTCGAATAAGACTCGAATCTAAGATCTTTCAATTAGAACTACAATTTAGAATCTTTCATTGGAGTACTCTTCATTGAGTCAATCCATCTTTGACCCTCACTTATTTCATACACCCCTTAAGTTACTCTATAAATGTTTGACGCTCATAATTTGATCTGGCTCTAATACCACATTGAACTTTTAATGAACTAATCAGAATTACAACCTAGGACCTTCCATCTTTCATTCCTGTATGACTTATTTCCAACATTTTTAACCCAACTGTAAAATTGATTTATATTCTTGCTACGTAATTGCAGGGCGAAGCTATAAATCCTCACAAACAAAATGGGTTTGCTGGTCTTGTTGCGGCAAGTAGCTCTGCGGCCCCTGGTATCTCTCAGGAAGATGCGAGGTATAATTCGACTTTTTTCGTTTTTATAAGTGCTTTCACAATGCTTATATACTGCCAAAGGAAACGGTTATCATGTCACCTGTGATTCATTTCCAGTCTTTGTCTGAAGAAAACACTTGATCGTTCAAAAGTAAAGGGAAAAATAGTAGTTTGCACGGTATCCGGTCCATCGGATCGTAGACCATTGAAGAGTAAAGTTGTGGAAAGAGCTGGAGGTGTGGGAATTATACTGATCGATTCGTTTCGAAAGGATGTCGCAATCCCATTTCCAATACCTGGTACAGTAGTCGGACCAGAGAAAGGAGAAAGAATAATGGAATACTTGGCATCAGAAAAGTTAGTTTTCCTTTCTTCTATTAAATATTAATAATAACAGTTCCGATGAACACTGCTGTATGTATATTTTCCAAATCTCTACTAAGTTATTCTCTTCCGATTGCAATGATCAGGAATCCTACAGCATACATCAGAAGCACATCGACAGTTTTGAACATTAGACCAGCGCCTCAAATGGCTGCATTTTCTTCTCGAGGTCCCAACTCTGTAATTCCAGATATCATCAAAGTGAGCCATTTGCATCTCTCTATTGACTCCCCCATAGTTATAAAATTCTTTATAAATATTGATAACATCTAATAACATTTGCATGGCTGGTCCAGCCGGATATTACAGCACCGGGGATAAACATATTGGCAGCATGGTCACCTGTGGCACTAACTCAAGTTGGTGATCAATCTCCAAACTTCAACATAATTTCAGGTACATCCATGTCTTGCCCACATGTATCCGCTGTAGCTGCTCTAATAAAATCTCAGCATCCCGCATGGAGCCCTGCTGCAATCAAATCCGCTATCATGACAACAGGTGATCATTTACCTCCTCCAGGATCTGTCATCATTTATCAGATTTTCTTTTATCCTTTTAGTGTTAGTCCGTGCCTTCATTCACCCTCACAAGGCTTGTCTTTGAATGTGGAGCAGCACTTGTGACCGATAACACCATGAAGCCTATACTCAGAAGCCCTGCAGGACAGTCAACAGGGCCGTTTGATTATGGATCAGGCCATATCGATCCAGTTGTGGCCTTAAACCCGGGCCTTGTTTATGATTATAACGTCACAGACGTGATAAACATTCTGTGCAGCAATGGAGCCACGCCTGCTCAGCTTAGAAATTTGACAGGCGAAGAAATAACATGCATGGGAAACCCACCTGCAGCATACAACTTAAACTATCCTTCCATCGGGGTGGCAAATCTGAAAGGAAATGCTACAGTATCGAGGACTCTAACAAGTTACGCAAGCGGATCTTCGGTATACCGTGCAGTGGTGAAGCAGCCGCCTGGAGTTGTCGTTAATGTGGTTCCCAAGACACTTTCGTTTAAGCAAGCCGGACAGAAGCTTTCCTTCACAGTCCAGTTGACGGTGACGGACGCGGCTTCTAAGTTTGTGTTTGGCTCGCTCACGTGGATTGACGGTAAACACAAGGTCTATACTCCAATTGCCGTCAATCCAACCTCCAGCTAGTCAGTAATTAGAGATCAAAAGTTTTGTGCATTCCAAGGTTTACCGAACGATGTCAATCAAAACCTGCTTGTATGCCATATAATAATTTTCTGCCGTGCTTTATTAAAATATAAATATAACTTGAGAGCTTCATAAGCAAAATGTCAAGCCCTTCCCTCCCCACCAAAAATAGCCAATGTACCTCGTTATCTTTTTACTTAGCTCGATGTGTATTCAGTGAATTTTTTTTGAGAGATTATGTTTAGTGACCTAATTTGATATTAAATTTGAGATTGTAATATTTTGATAGATATTATCTAGTTGATTTTTTTTTACTGACCTAATTTGACATTAAATTTGAGATTGTAATATTTTTGATAGATATTATCTAATTGATTTGTTTTTCTTACTGCACCTTAATTTTATAATTATAGAAGTAATTTTTTCTGTAAATTTTTTTATTATTATAAAAATAATTTATATATTATTAAATTTTAAAATTTGTTTGCCTTTATAATTTAAAATAGTGATATCTGTTGAGGTTGTGCAAAGAATTTCATCTTAATAAAAATTATTTGGATCAAATGTAATGATTTGAACAAGTTAAAGATAGTCAAACAACCAAAGTTGATCTATCACTAATGAAATTCTCTCATAAATGATAATGTGAGGATGTAAATAAGAGATAAGTAGATTGGACCACATTCCTATAAGTTAATTAGAGATTTTCTTTTTATGTAATACATTATATGAATTTTTCACATTTTGCATGCAAGTTAGCAAGTAACAATTAGTAGGAAAGTAGTCAACTTAGGTCTATAGTTAAATGTAAAGAAAAAATAATATTAAAAAAAATTGTAAATCATACTTTATAATAATAAAAATTATCAAATTTTAGAAAAAAAAACTTTTTTATTTCTCTTAATTGTACATCTTTTAAAAACAAAACAAAAAAAAAAATCCTATAAGACCACTCTATGTAAATCATATTAAAATAATTGTTTCACATTTATCTCCAACAAGAAAAATGAACTTAATTCCAATTCCTAAACAAAAAAACTCCCTTTCTTTAAATATAAATAAATTCCATTTTTCAACTTACTCGCAATTTATTACAATTGATAAATCTTTCACAAAAAATATAAATAAAAGTTAATATATTTGTACACCTAAAATTGTAATTAACAAAGGCTTCATCTACTTATATAAAAAAATTATAAATAAAATACAAATTTATTATGTATATACATCAAAACACTAAATGAAATTTATCCTAATTTGTTAAATGAAAAAAAGCGCATGAAACAATTTTTTTAACACTACCAACAATTTAAACAAAAAAATACATACTTAAAAAAATTTAAGACCGTAACTCCCATGAACTTGTGTTGAACTTTGATGATAGTGCCATTGTATGGCCATGTCTCATAAGGGCACGACCCCACAATGGGCATAGCCCCTGATGTGCTAGTGACCCATATAAGGTATGACACATATTTTTTGTTACTCTTCTCTTTACCAAAAAATCCAAAATCTATCTTCAAATACATTTTGTTTAGCCAAGTCTTCCATTTTGGTTCATTTTTTCCCTCACAAATCCCTATTTAAAGACAAACCTAAATTGAATCCTATATCAAAGAATTGTTGATATTTATATAAATTCCTTTCTTTTATTTTTCTTTATTTTTAGAGAAAATAAGCCTCATCATTGAGTCTAAATGGTCTAAAAACCAATAAATTCATATAAAACATGATAGGGTTGGATCCAAAATAATTTGGCCACTTTTTGTAGGGTTTGGAGATTTAGTTGACAATCATATGACCTCGTACTTGTCAAAAATGGTGGATCTTAATCGATAGTCTATAAAATATTCTACATCATTAGGATGGTGTCATACAATCTATAGTGTCATCTTTTGGTGGTGAAAGGTACAAGGTTTAATTTAATATTACTTTATTTTCTACTATACTTGGTTATTTAATTAGGTGATCCTACGACGAGCCATAGCTCTTGAGAACCCCAAGTCCATAGGGGCTTACTCCTGGTAGGTAATACAACCACCATCACCACCCCACTTGCAAGCATTTCATAATTATGTAGCCTTCAAATCACTAGTCCTGTAGGAAAAGCTTAGCTCCACCTAACATATATCACATACTCATATTTACCACTTGAGCTTAGATCAGACTTATAGTATCATCTAGTCATTGTTAGTGTGAATATTTAGTCTATTCACTATACTTAAGTGTACTTAGGTATATGAAGTTAGACAACTTCTTGTCTAACCAAATGTGCAACATTTAAAACTCTAGAGGTTACCAAGTTATTTGGTTAACCTCATGCACACACCTTTTGAGGTTGGAAGTATTTCCATCTCACCTCAAAGGTCACTCAACACTTGGCACAAAAGGTTTATGACTTGGCTATAGAGGTTGTTGCTTTGCACTCTCCAAGTGTTCCTAAGGTTGACACCTATAGGACACTTGTCTACCCATTTGTGCCACATTATGGGACACTTGTCAATTTACCTCATAGGTCGATTGCCTCATTCTTTCCTATATAGGAAAACTCATATTGTAATCAACTTAACTCTTTTATCAATATCATTTTGATAATGGAAGATTAAGCATATTGTTTGCAAGTCTATCTTTGTGGAATCACTAGGTTTTTGTCATGATCTTGGATGAAAATTTGAACAGTCACCACTAGAATAGTGGCATCCCCCATTTCATTTTTCTAAAGTAGGAGCTTTTTCTTAGGAGACATAACTTTCCACCTATGTATTAAAGGATTTTAGGATCTTATAAGCATCAAAAAGATCATTTTAACAACTTTATAGTGGCATGAATTTTTTTTTAAGATTTATTTTTCTACAAGTTTATTTTTGTTTAAGTTTGAAGTCCATTTTTTTTATATTTTTTTGATGGGTCATATCTTGTGTACATGACATCCAATTTTGAAATTCTTATAGACATTGGAAAGGTATTTTTAAGTACTACAAATCCATTTGTGTATTTTTCTAGATTTTTCCTTAGATATATTCATTTTATTTTGAAATAATTATCAGTAATTTGGCTCATTTATTAATGAATTATTGAAAATGATGGTTTGATTTGTGCTTGGAGTCTTCATTTTCAAAATTGACTAATATTGGAGAGCTAATAATATTTATTGAGGATAGGGTTTCATGTCTATATAATTTGAAGATGTAAATTTACACATTTAAATGAATATGAAATGCTTCAATAATGCAGCTTAATAAATATCATGTGTGTTATGTATTTCAATGAATATGATATGCTTCCTTATTTTTCAAAAGAAATATTATTTTATAGGAACATGAAAAAATAAATAGAGGCTAAATTATCATTTTACTCGCTACATCTATGAATGCTACTATGATAGATATATTGAATACATCTATCTAAAAGATGTCGAGACATATTGATGTCAATGAGCATATCTATCTTAAATACCAAATTCAATATAGACACCTTAAGACTTCTCAATTTATTTCGATAAATATATTTAAGATATTTATACTAATCTATTATTATATAATCAACCTATTATAAATTAATTAATTAAAATAACCCACAAATCTTTAATTATATAAATTTAAAACAAAATTAACAAATAATTTTATATATTTTAAGGTAAATGATCACAAATGAGAAACTTGATAACAATATAAACAACACCCTAATAGAATTTAAACCTTAATGATAAGAACAACGACACAAAATCCAATGCCACAAATTTTTGAACATCTCAAATCTTTGAAAACTTACGCGACATAAAAAAACCCTCGATGGACCTTATTCCATCAGTCAATCGCGAAGATAGCACATGAATATATAAACATTTAATGTTCCCGATAATTCGACTAAACAGAAGTTGGATTGACAGCAATTGGAGTGTAGATCTTATGTTTACCATCGCTCCACGTTAGCGAGCCAAACACAAACTTAGAAGCCGCCTCCTTCACTGTGAATTTTACTGCGAAGGAAATCTTCTGTCCTGCTTTGTTAAAGTAAAGCTTTCCGGGATAAACCTCAACATCCACACCGGGGGGAGGCTGAACAACTGCTTGGTAAACAGAATATCCACCTCCACAGCTTGTGAGAGTCCTGTGAACTGTTACTATTCCATTCAGGTTTGCCACTCCAATGGAGGGGTAGTTCAAGTCGTATGCAGGCGGTGGGTTTACTTCACAACTTGTGGCATAGCCTGTCAGATTGCTAAGTTGAACAGGCGTGGTTCCATTGCTGCACAGGAAGTTGATCACGTCTTTGACATCGTAGTCATAGAAGAGCCCCGGGTCTAAGGCCGCCACAGGATCGATATGCCCTGATCCATAATCGAATGGCCCCGTGGAATTCCCGAGAGGGCTTCTCAGAATGGGATTATTGTTCTTGTCCACCACTAATGCTGCTCCACAATAAAAAAAACTGATCTTTAATAATAATATGTTGCAAAATTGTTGTTTTAGTTATCTGAGAAATTCATGATTAACTGATCAGTCACCTGTTGTCATGATCGCAGATTTAATTGCGGCAGGGCTCCATGTAGGGTGTTGAGATTTAATCAGAGCTGCTACACCGGATACGTGTGGGCAGGACATTGATGTACCTGAAATTATATTGAAATCCACTGATCGACCACCGGCGTCGCTTATTGCTACAGGTGACCATGCTGCCAATATGTTCAGTCCCGGTGCTGTAATGTCCGGCTGGTACCCATATATAAAATACATTAGCTTATATAATTATTGTTCATAAAGTCAGCTTTGGGACCGAAATTCGGAGGAATAAATAGAGTTGTAAATGACTCACTTTGATGATGTCTGGGGTTAGAACGTTGGGACCTAAAGAAGAAAATACAGCCATCTGAGGCCCTGGATTAATGCGATCGTAAACTGTGGAGGTTTGTTTGATGTTTGCAGTGGGGTATCTGACCATTGAAATCAAAAAAACGGGTGCATATCATTAGAAAACATAGACCCATTTAGAGAAAGACTTAGCTCATCAGGGTATTTGTCATTATAAGGGAAACAAACACAGAATGAATTGTGAATTACTTACTTTTCTGAGGCCAAGTATGCCATAAGCCGTTGCCCTCCCTCTAGTCCTACTTCTGTTCCAGGTATTACAAATTGAAATGCAACATCCTTTGCAATGGGATCGACCACTATGATACCCACTCCTCCAGCTTCTTGTACAACTACGCTCTTTAGAGTTCTATTATCCACTGGGCTAGAAATTGTGCACACCACTATCTTCCCCTTAACTTTTGTAGGATCAAGTGTGTTCTCCAGGCAAAAGCTGTTATTTATTAAATGACATGAGAAGCATTCACTTGAGCAGCATAGAATTATCATCAATTGATGAACAGTAACACTAATAATCTTAACGGCATATTTTACCTTGCATTAGCATTAGTAATACCAGGGGCAGCAGAGCTGCTTGCAGCTACAACGCCAGTCATTCTGTTTAGCCTGAGAGGATTTACTGCTTCTCCCTGGAAATAGCAAGAGAAATCTGAGTTTTATCTGTTGAGATCTAATATAAAATTTGGTTCTTGGGTTCGAACAATCCAACTGCTTAGAGAGGAAAAGAATTTAAGAACTACCTCCAAGATCATGTTGTTTCCCAGAACTACATTGGAGGTTAATCTTCTGTCAATGGAAGAGGCTCCAACTGTGAAAATCCAAGGAGGCAAATTGATAGCGGATCCAGGTAATCCACTGTTTCCAGCGGAAGCCGAAACAAGGATGCCTTTACTGAATGCATGAAAAGATCCTAGTGCTATTGAATCGGTGAAAAAGCTTTCTGAAGTAGACCCTATTGAGATGGATATTATATCCACTCCGTCCTCAGTGGCGTCGTCAAAGGCAGCAAGTAAATCTGCATCGCTGCAGTCATTGAACCAACAAGCTTTGTAAATGGAGAGCCGAGCACCGGGAACTCCTCCCATGGCAGTACCTTGTGCAATGCCCAATTCATTTGCATATTGCACAACTGCTCCTGCTGCAGTGGAGGCAGTGTGGCTTCCATGCCCGTCTGAGTCACGCGCAGAACGGAAGAACGTCTGTCCAAACGATTCCAGTGGCCCATTTTCGGCCTCGAATCCCTTCGAGTAGAAACGGGCACCGATCAATTTCCTGCATTTTCAGTTTCTAGTCAGCTCACATGTATGTGATAATAAGCTTTTTAAGTTTCTTACTGGCCTCCATATTATTTATACTTCACCTGTTACAATTATAGGCACTGAACTTCTCCCCAGTCTGGCACATTCCCTTGAAACGACTTGGAACTGGTGGCAAGCCCTTATCACTGAAGCTCTTTGATTCTGGCCAAACACCTACGTGACATTGTTTTCTGTAAGCAAAAACATTATCATGCTAACTAAATTTAAGAGTTCTAGTTTACTTTATAAGAAATTTTGAACCAGGTTGTTCTCACCACCATGCTGCCCGAAAAACTTACCTGTATCAATGACTCCTACAATAACATCTGCCTGAGCTTTCGAATAATCATACGCATCGTTGTTAGCTCCAGAATATATCTTATCTATGCCCAGAAACTCCCAAGAACGCGTTGTGTGCACGCTCCATGTTTTGCTTTCAAAGACCGAAACTACCTCATCCATTTCTGCAGACATCACAGTGGTTAAACAAAGACTTCATCTAGCAGATCTCAAATTTACACCAGATGTTCTCTGCATCTATGTGAGCTTGCTTACTTACCTGATAGAGCAGCAGCTTCATCTGGAGTTAGCAATGCAGAAAACCCTCTGAAGCTTTTTGTGTAATGATGCAATACACTTCCATTTGCTCCGTCTCTGTTCAAAGACAATATACAGTGAAAACAATATGCAGACGAGTACATTCACAGCTTAAATTAATATATGTTTTTTCATTGATGGGTTATACCTTGTAGACCATACTTTCGCAAGGAGGTCATGATTTGCTGAGATTGTGGCTTCTGCAGTTGGATGGGATTTTTCCCCCATGTACACGATGTAATTCTGCAATTCAAGCCATTAACTGTGAGTATTTCTGCATTCCTGGTCTACATTATAGACCTAAAAATACAGTATCTTATATGTTTAGTTGGTCTCTAGGAAAATTCATCGCCAGTAATTTACTGAAGGAAAATTCATCACCATCAATTCATTGTCATGGAAAATTTACCACCAAGTAAAATTCACCACCAGTAAAACTTTGATTTTATTAAAAATATTAAGGTGAATTATTGGTGGTGAATTTTACTTAGCGGTGAATTTTTCATGACGGTGAATTACTGAAGGTGAATTTTTCTTCGATAAATTACTGACGATGAATTTGCCAATACCGCTTAACTGATCTACCCTGAGTACATGAAATATTGTGCCATAAATCTAAAACTTCAGGAGCTGTAAATAAATGGCTGGCTAACTTACCTTGACTTCATGATTGGTTGTCGCATAAACGGTGAAGGAAGAGCAAAGAAGAAAGACCACCAGCTGCTGCAAAACTGACATGTTTACTGGGCTTGACATGATCTCCCAATACTTCTGCACAGAATTCATTGCTTTATTTATAGAAAAAAAAAGCTATACAATCTCAATGCTGGGACCGCGATAATCTCTAGGCATAAATCGAAATTGCCGGCCTGACTGAACTAGGAATTAAGTCAAGGCTTGCATAATTTACAGACTCCATGGCCTGCACTAGAGTACACACAAGGCCTTTCTACCGTCCTTTTGTCATTAGTTTTTAGTGAATATAAAAATTTGCAAGAACCAACCTTCTGATTGAAACGACAATGATATGCATCAACATTCAATAAAATATATAGCATTTTCATTTCAATTGCTTGTACGTTTTCGTTATTAAAATCTATCAAGCCGGCAAAATTATGTTCCGAGGTTTTTAACTCAAGGAACGTTGGAATATGCTTATTATCGTGGAAATTTTAAATAAAGTGTATTGTGTCTATCACGTCATTATTGAAGTGTTATATTTGCATCCACATGGATGTTTGCTACTTTAGGGAAATAAAATATTCAAATAATAATAATCTTTAAGATTGTAAATAAATAAAAAATTGAGAGAATGAAAGACATTCAACTGTAAAATGTAATTACTTATTTAAAAAAATTAGTTTGAGTTGTTTTAGATATGTATAAAAAGTTTACTTTAGTTTTGAATAAGGGTAATTTCTATCGTCATGTCTTTCTTGTTCAATTTAGTTCTAGTTATGCAAAAATATCTTATGCTGCTATAAATCTATAAAATATGTTAAAGCCAATGAGTAACTTTGAACACACACCAAACAAAGATGTAGGATGCCTCTATATGATAAATCAATTTTGTAGAATCTATTTGTGAAAGTGATGGTGTAAGGTTTGATATAATGTAAATAAAGTTTGATGATATAATATGATGTGAACTAATAACCTAGCATTTGTCTTGAAATATGGTATTCTTAATTTTCAATTAAAAGTATTTAGTGTGCAAGGCAATCAGAAGCAAAAATATTATCTAAAATGATCAACTCAAGTAATTAGGACTAATGGACTAGGTGTGTTGTACTCTTTGTAAATTCTAGCTCTACTTAGAATTATTTAACATTTACAAATTGTAAGTATTTGGCTCAAATAGAAAATGTCATCCAACTTGAATGGAATGAAATAGATTCCATAGTGGCACTCTATACCACATGTTCTTAGTTTAAATTGCAAGAGTTACTGATTTGGGTGTTACTTAGTGTACTTAGACTACCATTTTTATTGACTATTTACTGCCAATGTAGAGGTGTGTAAGTGTAATTAATTTTTTGTGGTAGTGTTCTTATGAAATACACTTAGGTCTCATGGTTATGGAGGTCAAACTAGTAAAAAGTGGAGTTATATTCTATCTTAGGAGGGGCACATTTTGGACTTGGATGTGGATTTGGACCATGACAATTTGGGTGTTGAATTTTTCCTCATGGTTTAGCTCCATAGTTTTCAAAAACCATTTATGCATGTTTCCTAGATCTTCTTGGCCTATATATTGATGTCTTTAGATGCAAATTGTAGATAATTTTTTCTACATTATTTTGCTCTCATATTTTCTCTAGCATCAAGAGTGTTGATCTCTTATCCACCTCTAAGATTCTAAATGTATTTTAACTTGTATTTGTTAATAAAAATATTTTGATTCTTTGGAAGTTAGGTTTTACCTCAAAAGGGTTTTCACATGGTATATCAGTATTATCTCTTTTATTGGTTGCCTTATTCTTCTCCATCTATTTCATATTCTTATTTTTTCTAAATTCTTTTTGTATTACTCCATTGAAATTTGTGTAGGTTGGAACTTGCAAACCTCTCATCATAATATTAATTAGGAATTATTTTGTATATTTTCTTTCATTTGGTTCATCAAGGCCTAGCTAGCTACTTAGATCTATTAGATAAATAGGGACCAACTCACATTAATCTTTGTTTGACCAGGATTCCTTTTTTAATTCTATTTCTTTAGAAGATAGAGATGACTAATACTTGAAGAATAGAGGTGCATGTAGGGGAAATATGAGGACTAGTAATTTATTTAAAAAAACAAGGAGCCTCATTTGGATATTCCTTGTAGATTTAATGCTTCTAAATGTTATGAGAGGTACCTATCAAATGAGGCTTGGGGGAATTTTGGAATTTTTATTAAAAAAAATCTTTTATTAACAAGATTTTTCTATAAAGAATATTTTTTATTTGAATATGGTGATGGTGATTTAGTGAAAAGATACCCAAAGTAGTTCAATACCTTAGTGAACTTTTTGGTATTTGTAGATGTGTACAAAAATTGATGATGAGGATAAGTCCGTAACCCTCTTATATTCCTTACCTAATCATTGGGGTACTCTTATGATGGAAATTAGTAGTAATGTCTCAAAGCTAAAGATTAATGTTATGGTGGGTTTTTTCTTTCTATGGAGATGGGGTAGAAAAATTTAAATTCTAACAAATATGTTTTTCTATGAGACTTCATCCTATAGATATAGGGAGGGAAATCGAAAGGACAAGTGTGAAAAGTGTAGGGAGCTCTATGTATCATGGAAAATTTAAGGTGAAATGTTGGAACTATATAATGTTTAATAACATCTAAAGAGACAACAACAAGAATGAGTAAAGTAATTATTTAGATGATGAGTTAAACAAAGGGCCTCCAATGATGGTTTGGATGATACTATGTCATAGATATTTCTAAGCATGCATATGAGGTTACATGCCTTATTAATTATAGATCATTTTCTCTGATGACTCCAAATAGGAGTGGTTCCTAGTTTATGAGATCTTTGATGGTGGACATGTGCATATTTAGGAGATAAATATTATCTCAAGATCATTAGATGAGGCAAATTCAAGCTCATATTTGGAGAAGGAAGGATCAAAACATACTCAAATATTCTAAACATTATGGGTTGGGTGAGAAACCTTATTTTTATAAGTTTAATGATTCCAATGTGCAAGTTATCTTCAAAAGGAATAGATACAAGATGGTGAGTGAAACCATGGTTTTGCATCATAGAGTTTGGTCTAGAAGTCTATTTTTTTTAGATGATAGCACTCTAGAATGGAATAGTTAGAGACTCCAAAAATAAGGGATCTTAATCTTCTTGTAGATCTAAGACAATGCTATGACATGAGCATGTATGAGCATTATTGGTGAGAAATCCCTAAGGGCCTTGAATAGTAAAAATGTGGTAGAGGGATTAATTGATTATTTCCTAGAAAATTGTATAAATAAGAATTTACATTTAGTTGTATTAATTTTTATTTAAACACTACATCTATAGTGATATTACATTTGATTCATAATGATATATTTGATATAATGGATCAAGCTTGAAAATTTCTTACATTATGTATATTTTATTGAGTAATTCTATAGGAAAGCATGGACTTTATTTTTCTTACTTGCATAAACTTCATGTCTTCAATTTTTTTAGAGATTTCAAGGATATCAATGAGAACTAGATAAGAAAGAAAATCAATAATTTTAGGTAAAACAATGGTGGAAATTTTTTTTAAGTAGAAGTTGATGATTTTTGTAAAGAACGTGTGATTGTGAGAAATAATATAACAGCTAAAAAAAGAAAAGATTTGACAGGTAGTGGGAGTCCACAATTAATCTACGGTTACATTACTATCCCACTAAACTAAAACAACATTGACACTAAACAAGTAAAGTGCACAAAATTTAAATTACCATAAAAGAGATTTGTCAACTCATGAGTGTGGATGTGATCATGGGAGGGCATTTATTCATTTTTCTAAATCATATCTCTATCTTTATCTTTTCACTTTTTCATTGAGATTTTTGTTGAGCAAACAACATCATTTGTTAAATGGCTTGTCAATTGACCTCATGTATTACATAAATGTATGCAAAGAAAATACCAAAATTTCCCCTAATTGACCTTCCACACCTCTCTCTCTATGTGTGTGTCTTTCTATCTCCCTCTTCCCTCTTTGTATATCCCTCTCTTTCTCAGGTCCTCTCTCTTTGTCCTTTATATCTTACTCTATTTTTTCTCTATCTTCTTACCCCTCTCTCTCTATCTCACCCTTCCCCCCATATCTCTCCCTCTTTCCATCCCTATCTCTCCATCTTTCTATTGTAGACATAACTAGAGCCTATTGGCAATGGAGCATGATTAGCTTCCTCATTCAAAGATTTTGTTTCAATCGTGTTTGGATCCCTAAAAGAGGGTGCATAGTTGATTTGAAGCTATCACTTCCTCATTGAGACCTTTCTTGCACAAACAACATAATTGCTAATTGGCCTACTAATTGACTTCATGTAATACAAAATGTATAAAAAAATAGACTTTTTTTCCTAATTGACCTTTTGCACCTCTTCGACATACCCATTGCGCACCAAGGTGCGATTGCTAGTTTAAAGGTACTTTTGTTTTTTTAATGGTATACATAAAAGATTTTTTGCTATCTAAAATCCCACGTATGAGCAATGAGTTTTATGTTATAGCCTAGCGGCCCCATTTTGTTTCCAAATAATTAAAAAACAAGGCATTTGCAATGAGTTTGCACGCTACACGTTTGGAACAGCCGGCATCTTCACAGCAACCAAAACCGTCAAAGGTTTTGAACGGGCTGTACACCACTTGTTGTGCCAGTGGCCCAACAAAGGCGATGCAATGTAGGGCATGCCGCCCATCGAATGGGCTCGCCCAAAGGTTATGGCCAAGGCTTTTTCTATAAAACGGCCTATTTAATTATGGAATATGTTGTGGCCTGGCAAGGACTGGAATTAGCATACTTATCATTGTCTTATCAAGTTATGGCCCTTTCGCACCAGGGAAAATTTCAAGCAATGGATGAATTGTATATGGTGAGTGGTATGTAATGGAGTTGAATCATTTGAGTTTGAAAATGAAAAATATAAAAAATAAAATATATGTACTGTAGGTTAAATCTTTTAAATGTTCAAAATCATGTAAATTTATTTATAAAAATTAATTTAGATATATTATGAAAAAGAATTGATCTAGTTTTTTTGGTACATTATTTGTCTTATTTTTATTAAAATATGAGGAGGATACTTAGAAGGTGATAGGTCATGTATAACAATATGCAAGTCTCGTCGCTTTGTATCAATTGTGTTCAAAATGAAGAATAAAGTAGGAAAACCAAGTTGTATAGTCATATCAAAAAGCTCTCTTTAAGACTTTGTCCAAAACATTTGTGTGTCATGCAAACATGATCCAAATATATCAAGTGGCATTCAATCTTGGCATCAAACAAGTCTTGCAAATGTTTACAAAGCTCAACTACAATTTGAAAAATACAAAAAAATCATATTGTAGATAAAAAAAATTAGTTCTAAAAAATATTAAAATATCTACTATAGCTTAATCTTTTAAGTTTCAAATATACAAAATAATGTATATACATTATAGGCCAATATTTTGAATGGTCAAAATAATATGAACCTACTAATAACTAGCTCAGTTATCTTATTTAGTAATATATCTAAATAACGTCGAGACATATCTTAGGATAGCGTTAGGGAATTAATTCCAGACTAGCATATAAAGCAACAAAGCTTGAATCCTATTGGACTATATATTTAGTTTATTTAACATTTTGCGATTTTCACAAGTAAACATAGTATTTTGTATCTGTTGTATCTGGATACACCTGTGAAGCTATTATGCAAGATCAAATACAGCTCATGTATTCCAATGTTGATAGGTAGCAACATAGAGGTCTACAAAAATATGAAATGGACTATTCATTTTCTGATGTTTTGGTCGAATTTCACATTTACTTTTAAGTTTTAGGATATGACATCAGTTGCAATTGTGAAATAGCACTCTTCCTTGTATTTATGCTAAAGCACCCATGAATTGTAAACTGACTACCAGAAATATGTCTTAAGAACATAAAAATTCCAAGTCATAAAGTAGTGGACAATATGAGCATTCAACATATAGATACAATATGACTCACCTTAAGGAACAACAAATATTCTTTTTTAGAAAACTCAGATATTTTATCAAGAACACAAAAAGATTCAAACAAAACGAGAGAAAAATCATTATTTGTGAATATAATCAAGATAACTTGACTTTAGGTGTAAACTAAAAAGATTCGGCATCAGTCTACAATGATTTGAAATGGCCTTGAGGAGCTAAGTTAGGAGATACAAGAACCAAGTTGAAGGGCAGGAATGAATTGTTGGGATTATTTTCTCAACACATTTCAAAAGGATAGATTACTGATAATCATACATATTCAACAAAATATTTGGAAAAGCAAGAGCTAAGTTGCTTTTCTTAAAATCTACTAACTATCTATATATGCAATTTTACAGTGACCATGAAATTTTGCCTAGGGATAGGCATCCAGTCTCTATACCCTAGTAACAATATTCAAATGGTTATATAGCATATACTTATTCATATGATCATGTTCTTCACACCCATTGCAAAATCTACGTGCACCCCTATACTACTTTGGCCCAACTCTTTTTAGTTTCACACCTACAAAACCTACTTTTGTAAACCATTCAATGTATTACCACAAACGATCATCTCATAAGATTTTTGAATGATAAATAGTGTAAATGGTATCTTACCTGATAAATGCTTGCATGGAAAAGTTAATATTCAAACAATTACTTAACATTAGGATAAACACCAACCCCATGAACACTAAACTTGAAGTCCTATAAATTCGTGTGAGTTCCTTACAAATATGCCTACAAGTAAATGAAAAGAGGTGCACAATCTTTATTAGGCATCTAGCATTTGTATAAATTCCATAACCAAACATCAATGACACATTATACAAAATTAAATATGGAATTAATTCAAACCCTCATATGAATGTTAAAACCCTAACAATTACCTTGAAGTCCTGAGCAATTTCTCGCACAAGCCTCTATAATGGAATCTTTCATATTTGGAGCTCAGTACTCTTCTGGTACTTTTGGATTTCACTGTATATTAAAACAACACAAAACATATCATCACAAAATCAGAACCATTTTCAAAAAATTCAACAAGGTAAATTAGGGTTTATATCATAGAGCAACAATTTTGGGATGGTATATGTGAGACTTCTTACTACCTCCAGTCATAGGTGCTAACTTAGGAGTAGCCTAAGAAGTGGAAATAACTTAAATGCATGAAATAATACAATTTAACATCTAGTTTTCAAAGCCACTAAAGAGCAGCAATATAAAAACCACATGCATAAATATACCTTGTATGCTCCTCTTCTTCCTTTTCTTCTTATCAAGTTAGTAGAATTTGGCAAATAAATGACTCTAGTGTGACTAAAAATTTTAGTCACAACAACTAAAAATGACTAAATTCTACCATTTTTTTGCAACACAATTATAAATGACTAAATAAATGACTAATTTGATCATCAAGTAAAAAACACAACTAAATAATTAGTCACACAAATAAAAATGACTAAACAATTAGTCGCACAAATTGGTAATTTCCCTCTTTGGTGCTGCCATTTAAAAATTTCATTACAATTAAAAGTAACAACACGTAAAACATTTCCTGCCTTTATCCTTCATAGGGAAGGGTTTATCCTCGCCACTCCAAGGAGAAGAGACCAACACCACACAAAACTAGATCCAAACACTAAAGGAAACCTACAGCTATATAGCCTAGAAGTCATTCACACATCACCAAAAGTTTCAATGGAAGTAAATGCCATTATTTCCAAAATGGAAGGCTCCAACGTTAGCTCTAGATTTTTTTGATGCCCTATGGATGTGTCTTTTAGGGAATCCCCATGAAATAGAAGTTCATAGGTATTGCAATGGTGAGGCATTTGATGGCCTAGAACCGATTTACTGAATCAAGGGAGGAATGTTAGGTTACACTCCACACTATGCATCTTAAGGCATATGTGAGGCTTCTTCCTACCTCCAGTCATAGGTGCTAACTTAGGAGTAGCCTAAGAAGTGGAAATAACTTAAATGCATGAAAGAATATAATTTAACATCTAGTTTTCAAAGCCACTAAAGAGCAGTAATATAAAAACCACATGCATAAATATACCTTGTATGCTCCTCTTCTTCCTTTTCTTCTTATCAATTTAGTATAATTTGGCAAATAAATGACTCTAGTGTGACTAAAAATTTTAGTCACAACAAATAAAAATGACTAAATTCTACCATTTTTTTGCAACACAACTATAAATGACTAAATAAATGACTAATTTGATCATCAGGTAAAAAACACAATTAAATAATTAGTTACATAAATGAAAATGACTAAACAATTAGTCGCGCAAATTGGTAATTTCCCTCTTTGGTGCTGCCATTTAAAAATTTCATTACAATTAAAAGTAATACCACGTAAAACATTTCCTGCCTTTATCCTTCATAGGGAAGTGTTTATCCTCGCCACTCCAAGTAGAAGAGACCAACACCACACAAAACTAGATCCAAACACTAAAGGAAACCTTCAGCTATATAGCCTAGAAGTCGTTCACACATCACCAAAAGTTTCAATGGAAGCAAATGCCATTAATTCCAAAGCAGAAGGCTCCAACATTAGCTCTAGATTTTTTTGATGCCCTACGGATGCGTCTTTTAGGGAATCCCCATGAAATAGAATTTCATAGGTATTGCAATTGTGAGGAGTTTGATGGCCTAGAACTGATTTATTGAATCAAGGGAGGAATGTTAGGTTACACTCCACACTATGCATCTTAGGTAGTCCCTCAACACTATGCATTTTAAGATTTTATGGCTAGACTAGTTGCAATTCTTTTGAAAATTTGGAGAGGTCTATCCCTTGGAGGGGTGCATCCTAATTTTTTTTTAAGAGATTATTAGTTAATTATGTGTATTTTGCAAAGATGAGATTGATCGTTATCAGCATTGGGATGAATTATAAAGAAAAATTATATAGAATTAGTCTCTTTTTCCTGCTAAATAAATCTATGTTAATCCCCTTCAAGGATCTATGTTAAAACTCTGAGATGATATTCGCCTTATCTCCCTTTGATCATCACAAAATTGTGCTCCATTGATTTCTTGGATCTTCTCAAGAGGAACACATCCCTAAGGCACTATCCTCATAGCCATTAATGAAAATGGACTACCTTCTTGATCTTCACTCAACACTACATTTAAATTGCATTGCCACTGTCTCCTTTAACTATATTGACCTCCATATTTATTTGAAAATATATATTGGTCTATGAACAGTAGGGTTTTGGAATCAAAGGGTTTCACCACATGACATCCAAGATTGACTGCTACAAGTTGCCTTAACTCCTCATCTTTTTTGACTATCACCACTTAAAATTTGCTTTCTTTTGCTTGACTGTGACTGGTTCATGCAAAATCACTGCCTTGCTCACTGTTATTGATACCATTCATGCTCTCCATCTTGAATATCATCATTCCAACCAAAACCTAGTCACACAACCTTGAATGACTTAATAACCACTAAACATTCTTATTGTCCTTTGACTACAATGAGACTAAGTCTTCAAACTACACATTATTCTTGATATGATTGTTCACATGACCATTTGCCAATGGATTGTCATGTTCTATTTCTTGACCAAACATCTCTCAATGTTAACCCATTGTTCCGTGATAAATAGACAAACCTTCATTATTATTTGGTCTGATTTGCTTAAAATTCTACTTCTTTTGACCTTTATCTTTGAAAACACAATACCTTGTATCCCTTCACCTGTACAGTCACTACCAAACTTAATCTCACTGCACTGTGCATGATATTAGACTACTTTGATTTAATTTCTTTGCAAATTAAATCAATATGTTAAAGGAATACATTTCCTATTAGTACATCGAAGTATCTTGGACCTTCCCTTTGAATTCTCTTAGCCCTGAACTAGTATTCTACTCAAATAATTTCTTATAGGTTGTTGATGGGATCATTGTCCATTGTTTGACCCACCCATCTTCAATATCATTAACCTATCTTCAATATCATTATTATCATTGTTTGAGGGTTCCCTTTGGTCTATTGTAGGTGTGTTGCAATAATATCAACAAGGACAATAGATGGAAATTGGTGGACTAAAAATCATTTTCAATTTTTTCCCTGTCTTCCTTCTGGGCCAACTTTGCAACAATGTAACCTACACTTTGAAAGATGGGTGATCCCACAATAGTGATTTACAATTTTTGGCCAAATTAGACATTGAATTGATTTTTTCTAACTAAGTCTTCACATTCGGGCACCCATAGTGGCTAAACTATGAGGAATTTGAAGATGATGCAAACTAGTGATTTGTGACATAAATTGTCTATAGATTCTAAATATTTTTTTTTCAAAAAAATTTGGAATCATACTGCACTTATTTTTCCATCTCCTTCAAAAACTAGTTTTTTTCAGTAGACATCATTTTCAAGGAGTGATGCTCACTGCATAACACATAACTTTTTTTCCATGAAGGATAAAATTCTTTTTTTTAATTTGGATTTGTAACTCGATATATAGTGCTTCTAATTGGTTTCATAGTGTTTTATTAAATATTTTTTCCTTAATCAAGTTTCAAGTCAAACCAATTACAATTCAAAAATAAGCAGTCAGATAACACATAATTTTTTTTATATGTATCTAAATTCAATTTTTTTTCTATTGGATCAAGGGCTTCAATATCTAGTGCACTCATATTTTTCAAAAAAAATGATAATATTCTATTTTTCCACATGTGTAGAATAGAGAGCTTGATTTTCGATGAAAAACCTACATTCACAAGAAATAAAAATAAATATAATAATTAAATTAAATTTATTTAAAATTATACTTTTTGGGAAGCTTATAATAAGGAATACATAATTACAAAAAATAAATTTTAAGTGAATTCATTTGATCCCCCAAAAGGTAAATTAAAAGTGGTTTTTTTATCAGCATTTTGATAGATGTAAAGGAGACTTTGTTATATGTAAGGTTTAAAACTAGCGGGGTTCTATCCAAGGGGGTTTGATCTAAGGTAGTTTGATCAAACCCTCTTCAATTGGAATGCTTTAAATGAAAAATTTTAAGGCTTAAATCATTATATTTTATAAAAATATGTGATTTCAGCAAAAATCAGAATTTCCCAGAAATTGTAAACCAACTTTGTGTTATCACCCAAATGAGATAGCATTTGCTTTAACCTTAAGTATTTATGAAAAGGTTACAAACTGATGAATCTATAATTAAGGGCACATAATCTCATTCTTGAATTATTTTCTATAAAATGGTGGGTGTCAATTACTTGTTCCTCGTCAACCATTTTTTAAATCAGACATTCTTAAGCAATAGAGAAAGTGGTTTCAGATATCTTTATCAAACAAAAATGCATTTAAAATTTATAACAATTACCTTCCTGAGTTGTTTGACAATGTTGGTTTGAAATATGAAGGGGAAGGAATGTTCATTCTCCCTCATGAGACATTGGAAGAGGAAAAATTGCATCTTCTATTTTAGACCCACAATAGTGACTACCCCTTCTATTCTCTTTTTATTGTTTAAGTCCTAGATCTTTCTCAAGAAATTGATTTTTTCTTATTTGTGTAATCATTTTTATGTATTTTGAGTGTAAGGAAATGCTTTTAATTGCTCAAGCAGTGTATTTTTTTATGATCTTGATTTTTTGTATGGTTTGTGGTCTTTTCAAGCCTCACATACTACATATTTTCGTATTTATAGAAACATAATTGTGAGGAAGATTGGCATTGACATTTTGAAACTTTTGCATCAAGAAATGGAAAATTGGGAACTTCAAAGATATTGCAATCATGATCAAGTGACCTTTATTGCGACTATTGGTGCCTTTATTTTTGTGATCCTTGTTGTATGGCCACCAAGTCATTCTCACATTTGCTCAAATTGCTGATTTAGTAATGATGAAATTTTTAGTTGTATTCATGATTTTGCTATGATAGTATGGATGAACTTAAATTTAATTGTTATAATTCATTTGAAGTCATTTTGTTCTCTAGGGATGTATGTTACTTTTTTGTTGAATTATAAATCCTATTTTGCAACTTTGGAGGACACCATTATTGAGTCCTTTTAAGCTGATAACTATGTTTCTTCATGAAGCAAGCCATGCAATTGCTTGCAAACTTACTTGTGGCCATGTAAGCTTTATTAGCCTTAAAAAAAAAAGTATGTAGTTCTTAAAATTTGAAATTCATTTGGATGCCTTGTTTGGTTATCTGTTATCAACTATTTTGCAAGTGCCAAATGATTTGGATTTGGTGAATACTTTATCAAGGTAAAGGATAAATAGAAAAATGGAAAAAATGACAAATAGGAGCAACACATGATCCATTTAGATCATTTGAAATTATTTTCAAGGCCATTTCAAGATACAAGCAAATTAGAAGTGTCTGCTCCTAAGCTAGGTACCAAGTTTACAGCTTGATTAGCATCATTAAAGCAGTGAGCCCATGCATTAGAGGAAAAGGATAACATTTTTGGTTTGGATGGTTTTGGGAGCTTATATTTGGCATTCCACATTGAACATTTTAAAGTTAATCTTATTTATAAATTATATAAACCGTAATCTACAACCTAATATACCTCATTCCACATTTATGGTATTTCCTCCATTTATAAGCCACAAAAAGTAGCAGCCAAGTAAAATTGCAATTGATCATAGAAAAGGAAAGTAATAGAAAAAGTTTAATTTGCAGAGAAAAAGAAGAAATTTTTTGTTGCAAATAAATGGTAGGCCTATTTTCAATTTATACAGTTTCATTGTCAAAAGTTATTGATCCTTGTCCAAACCCCTGTTAAAACTTCTTGTTACTATCCATGTTGTTGATAGTGGTAGTAGGTGATCAATCCCATTGTTTTTCCTACCCATAATGAAGGTTTCACATTGGTGTTGAGATTAAAACATTGTGTGAGGTTTGAGCTTATAAAAATCATTGCTTAAAACATGTCATAGGTCTTGTCATTGTATTCCATTGAAATATATTCTTACAAAGCCCAAAGAAAGTGTCAAAGATTCACTAACAAGCCACTGATCTATTTCCATTGAGGCATGCATTGACATTCTTACAGTTTCCTTGCTATTAACTAAATCCTCATAAAAACCTTTCAAAATCCATTAATTAAGATATTTTGAGAGCTTCCTTGCAAAATCCATTTTGTGCACATTTTGCAATCATATCATTTCATTCCATGAGATGACATCTCTTTGAGGCATTTTGTCAAACAATTTAGGTGTTTTCTCTATGATTCCACATCTTGCATATATGTCTACCAAAGCATATTTAATTATAATTCAAGTAACTTTTAGATTGCTTTGTTAAATGGATGCTTCAGAAGCTAAGAAACTATAGCTAACTTAATTCTAACATATTTAGGTATTTGTACCTTGAAAAGGATACATTTACTCAGGTGTTTTGCTAACATTTATTTTTGATGTGCAAGTTATGTCATTTTGTATTAGGGACAACCATGCTTTGAATATAATGAACCCTTGACAAGATTTATGATGTTTTAAAAGCCCTCTTGATTACTTAGTTACTTGTCTTTATGTATCTTTTAAAGTCTATCATACTACCCTATCAATATTATTATTAATTTCAATGCCCCCTTCATGGTTATGCCATGGACTATCATTGTTTATTTGAATAGTCATGATTGTGATATCCTTTTGGGAATCTATAGGAAAGTGTCATGCCTTACTTTGAAGTCCATTTCCTTAAATATTTACTCTCTACACATTGCTCCTATCCTAGGGATTGGGGTCTCCTTTTTCTCTTTTCCCACTACATATCTTGAAGTCTTGTATGTTGATGTGCCATAGGCTCCTTCCAATTTGAGCAGTAGACTCCATTTTGTGAGAATGAATGGTCAATAAAGAGTCAAAGTTTGATACTACTCTTGGGCATTGACCCCAAAAATGTTTTCCTGTGGGTTTTGATTCTCTTGTACATGTTCCTTCAAAGAAGGAAACTCATCATCATCTTGAATAAAAGTAGCCTATGCCTTCAAATCCTCTAAATTGAAACTTTATGCAATGATCCCACAAATGCATTAACTCTATCCTTTTATTATAATGACTATCATCTTTTGCATTGGCTTTTCACATTTGATTTTGATCATTTGATCACATATTCATATTAAATCATGTCTATTAACTATCCTTTGTAAATATTTCTTCATTATTTCCTACTTTCACTCTTTACCTCTTAACACTATGGCCATAATATTCCTTAATTTGTATTCTAATTACCAAAAAAAATTTCACTACTTGTGACAAAATATGAGCATTGCAAGACAAGCACCATTGAAAGTGTTGTATGAAATAAGAGTGTATGCGTCTAGGAGATCTGGTCTCCATTTTAGCATCATCTCATCAAGTTTAGTGCATGTTTATATTTGATTACAAGGAGTATACTTCTTTGGTTATTGATCATGTAAGTTTCAATTTTGTATTTTTTGTACCCTTTTTATTAATCAAAATCTCACTGACATATTTTTTAGTTTGAGGGGAGATCTAATGCTTGAAGACTGCTTCCAGGTACTTGATAATTAAGTACTTATCTTAGGTTTGTCTATGGATTCAAATTACATTCTTAATTGATGTATCGGTTGCCTACTGATCACCTAAAGAGGGCTAACATTGGTGCAAGAATGTGGCTTTCTTGCTTCACCTGATGAGATTTTAGTTTTCATTGTTTGGAACTTTTTCTTGGCTACACAAGTTAGAGAGAATATTTGGAAATTCTAATGATCTTTTGGTTTATATTGTATCTTTTTTCCGCATTATTTATGCCTAAATCTTCATATTTCCAAATTTTCAATTTGGATTTCAAATCAATAGTCATCATATTAATTGAAAGAATGGAACATGGTTACAAGAATCATTGGTTGTGTTTAATTGTATTCAAGGGTTTTATGTTTAGTAAAGTTGTGTATACACCTAAAAATAGTCTGGAGAATATAATTAATTAAATATGAATTATTTGATTAATTAACCTTAAATTCATCTACTATTAGATAAATAGAAATATTTATTTATAGTTCATTCTTCTAAATTCACCAAATTTTAAATTATCCTATATTAATTAAATAAGAAACTTCAATAGTTGGTATTATTTAATTATCTAATCATGTTTCCTCTTAATTAAATAAAGATATCCTAAATTTTTTATTTAATTATCATATCCCTTTTTATTAAATAAGAAAATGTCAAAGATTTGTTTCATTTAATTAAATATCTTTTTGTTAAATTTGAATAAATCAATTTATTTAAATAAAGGAAAATTTTCATCTATTCACTCACCAATGAAATTAGATATGAAACATCTAATTAATTCAACTGGCATTCACGGGAAAGCCTTGGAGACAAACTTGCAGGAAATCCTCTTCAATCTCCTTCCTCTGATTCTTCCTATCATCTGGCCTGATGTTTTCATGGGGAGAAACCATTCCCATAATCAGCTCAAGCTTCTTCATCTCTTACCATTGAATCCTCCAGATCAAATCCAAGCCTTTGTTGTGCTGCCTCTAAACAAATTGTTGTCATAAATCTATATGTATAGCCTTCTGAAATAGGAAATAAATCCAATCTTTATGCAAACTTACTCTGTGGGAATAACAATCAAGCATTTGAGCAATTAAGCATTTAGTAATAGCAACATTATCAATAGCAATAGCAATCATAGCATCAGTAGAATCATAATCATGGCTACATCATAGTTTTACTATAGCTTCCTTTAATCATATTCATGTCAATTTAGATTACAACTTAGCTTCCTTTTAATCTAGAAATCATCATATAGGATTAGATTATTGCATTTAGCAGCATCTCATTCTCTAGATTGATATTTTAACATTCATAATGCTTACCAAATCTGAGAGCCTCATAACTTGATAAATCTTTAGAGATAGAGAACAATATGACGCTTTCAGTAGATTCTTCCTTTAAACTAGTTTAATTATTGAATCTTTGATATAATGTCTTATTAAGAAGTGTTATTTACTATTTACTTATTCCACACTTACATTTTTGCACCCACCATGGGGCACAAACCCCATGTTTTAACATTTTTCTAAAAAGTGTCCATACAGGCTTCTAGTGTGTGTCTTTTAGCATGATCGAGAGATTTTATGATGCATCTACCAGATACTTCAGTGCTTTTGACGACTGTTTTAGTGCTTCTGATAAATTCTATAGCACTTTTGACCTCTATTTTAGCACTTTTAATGAAGCAGTGCTTCTGATAAATTATGTAGCACTTCTAACCTATGTTTTAGTGCTTTTAATGAAGTAGCACTTTTGATAAATTCTATAATGCTTTTGACCTCTATTTTAGCACTTTGACATTCAATCTTAAAATGGCCATATCTTGGTCATACAAAGGTCTTTTTCAAAACTTTTTTTTTAAATGGGGTAGAATTTCATAAGCTATGTAATGGTGTAGGTATTTCTCACTTTTCATAGAGTTAAAAGTTTCAATTTTACATTTAAAGTCAAATCAAACATTGTAACTTGGTCTAAGTTTTAGGGTTTTTATGCTTAATCATTCATCTAACCCTTATATATTCTTATTTCTTGATCTCATCTAACATTTTGAGCATTTATTGCAAGTTTTAAGAGGAACATGGAGCATTGAAGTGAAAAAAAATATTTGATATCCATTGTAATAGTGTTTTCAAACACTCATGGGAAAATAACCCATCATATGTTATTTTTCATTCATACTTTAGGACCAACTAGCATTACTTTGGGCTTAAAATTAACCATCTACACAAGCTTTGTCAAAGTTGGTTAAAAAGAACATTAGAAACTCACTAGTTTTTGGATTTGTATTAAAATGAACCAATCCTAGGGTAGCCATTTGGATTAAAATGAACCAATCCCAGGGTAGTCATTTGGATTAAAATACACCATTCCTAGGGTAGTCAACATACATTGTTATCTAGGTTAAAATGAACATCATGTCTTTTGTGAACCAATATCTTCATGTAGAATAGCAAACTATCATTTGGGCTTTAAAAATGAACATTGTTTACTGTGATTGCGAGGTGATAGGCCTATGCTCTCCCTTTAACTGGGTGATCAAAATGCCAAACTCATCTTTTAATTTCATGCACTTTATGCGTTGTTAAATCCTTTAGATGTTCTGCCATAGTGGGAAAAAGTACTCACCCTATGGGAATGACCTGAGTAGGAACAACCAAAGCTAGGATTTCCAACCAACTATAAAATAAAAGTGAATTTGGGGAAACCCACATTTACCGAAAGTGTGCAAGATAACCATCCCAAAAATCTTCTTTTGAAAGATTGGGAGGTCTCTCGAGGGAGTTTATCATTTTTCGCTCTGAATGGAAACCCTATCTATGAACCATAGTGTAGAATCTAACTAAGTCAGTAACCAAACATTGTAATACTCACGATGCAAGGGGAGGGAAGAATATGCCCCCAAGACACTCACCATATAATTGCCAAGGACCATTTTCTCAAGGGGTCAAGAAATCTAACTTTGAGTACATACCTAGAAAAGACAAAAACATGAGTGCCCTTTAGGGCTTTATGAGTTGACACAATTTTAAGATGTTGGTTGTTAAGTATAACGATGACCTTTTTTTACCTTAAGAGTGAGTCTGCTTGAAGTGTATTTCTTTGTCAAAAACCAATGGAAATCAAGGAGCGTCATGTTTGATTCTTGAACATACACTTATTGTTTAGATTTTGGGACTTAAAACCAACTGTTTTACAAATGCTTGTCATGTTTTCAAAACATTAATTCAGATAAGATCATCTTGAAAAACACAAAGAAAACAAGAAAATAGAAAGCTATCGGAAACCCCTGTCAGAAAGTTAACATCAAAATTTGGATTTTTATCATAACATAAACTTTCCTAAATCAAAACAAAGTCTTAAACCTGCATAAACTGGACTTTACAATTGAATTTGTTTAAATAAAACCAAGATCTACCATCCAAAAGTGTCTCAATCAAACACATTTGATTAGTAAGATAAGTTTCAGGATCAGTCATCCTAAATCAAAGAAATGAAACTGTATAATCAAACTTATCAACTTAGTCTAATCAGTAGAATCTATCATTCTATTTGACTTGAGTTAATATCCTTGACACTATACCAAACTAAGATAAAAAATTTATTGAAAATAATAACGTTTGTATGTCCATTTTAACAAGGTCATGAAGACTAAAAATCCAAAGAACAGGAAATTGAAACTCAAACCACCATGGCTGAAATAGATGAGGATCAATTGAATGCTTTAACTTAGCAGATGGAAAACCTTCAACAACAATTCCAAGACATACAAAGAGAAACCACATAAAGATATCTACTGCCAGACATCTACCCATATCCTCTTGACCAAACAATGAACATGAGACCTTCTTCACCAAAAACTACATCATCCAAGTTCAATGTCTTTGAATTTTTACAAAAGTTCAATAAGCCCAAATCTAAGTCCTCAAACACAAATGATATTGAGCAATCCTATCATGTCATGCATTTATCTCCATCCACCATAATCCAAAATAAACCTCAAGATTCTTTCACTCAAGTTAACAATTCCATCCAATCATCCTCTTCTATCATATCTTCAACATCCAATGATTCATGTCAATCTCACAATCCAAAGCATGCTAGCATAGACTCCCCTACACATCAAAATCAAAATATTCTTTTCACTCCATCCCATGATATCAACATTCAACAAATTCTTCCAATCTTTGATCAAGATCGTGAACATTTTTCAAGAATCTTATGACGATCCCCTCCTTTCACTTTTCATCCAAAATAATTCCCTTCCATCTCAAGAGACAAGTATCCTTCCAAGTTCTTCTTCGACATCATCTAATCAATCCATACCATCTCATGATTTTGTTGCATCACAAGAGCATGATAGTTCTTCCATCCTATCTAATGATGTCTTACCAACTGATGATCAAGACATGCTTTCTACAAAGTCTCATGATTCCCTTCCTCATCAAGATCAAGATATGCTTCCATTCAAGGATACCCTTTCATCTCATGAAGATGTTTATCCTTCTCATAATCAAGATATTCCTTTCATACCACCTCATGATCCTTTTCCAATTCAAGATCAAAACACCCCATCATCCCCATGTCAAGTGCCTATCACACCTATTCAAGCTATCCATGAACCCCACACCTATAAAATGGGATCCTCCACCTTTATCCATCCTGGTTTACTTCCAACACCTATCCCCATCCATATCATATCCTCCCCAAAATGGACTTGCATCTTGTTTCACAAATGATACATATCCCATTGGTAAACGTATGTCAAAGTATGAATTACAAAGGACAAGGATTAGGCCTTTATGAACAAGGTATCCTAGAACCCCTTTTTGTTCAAAGAAACCCATATCACCATGGCCTTGATTATATGCCTAAGTGTCCTAGTTCATCAAACCTTCCATCTATCCTAGGTCCTCATTCTAGTTCATCAAACATTCCATCTATCCTAGGTCCTCACCCTAGTACACAAAACCTTCCCTCTATCCTAGTTCCATATCCTATTTCTCAAGAACAAAGGCACATATCCTTGATGCCCTTTCAAAATTATACCCACATTAACTCATCCATAATACTTCATTATCATTCATCTCAATCCACCTCTCCCATTACTCTTGGAAGCAATTTGGGTGCCAAATATCAAAAGCTTCTATATCAAAATCCACATGTATCAAAGGACCAACACGTCTCCTTGAAGAGACATGCAAAAATAAAAGAAAATTTGATCCAAAATAAAAAGAAAAATCTAAAAGGCCACAAAGGCCCATCAAAGAAAAAGGTAATTTTCAAAGACCACAAAGGTCCATAAATCAAAAAGAAAAATTTCAAATGCCCACAAAGAAAAAATCAAAGTCAAAAGTCATGTGGATTCCTAAAAGTCTCATAGAATGCTCAATAAAATCTAAATTGGCATCCAAATTTGCTAATCCAAAAGTTTCCTCCAATTTTCCATCTAATAACCTATCACCTTCCAAATCCATTTTTCCTCCATCACTCCACCACCCTTCAAGGTGTGTGCCAATGTTGATCTTTCCATCCTTTCCATCTATCCATCAATAGGCCTTCCAACCTCCTATCCATTATCCAACATTCATCCCCCATCATTCTCCTTTAATCCAAACCTTTGCATAAGTCCTTAGATTCTTCCACCATATCATTAATCTGCCAACATTTAGGAATCTGATTCCCATTTCCATGGTTTATTAGAGGGATATTTGGTTGTGAAACTTGATGCTTAAGTCCTTCCTCCATTTCCCTATCATCCATATCCTATCTTCCATATTCCCCTTGCACTCTACACTTAGGGACAAGTTTCATCCATCTTATCATTCATGGTCATTATCCTTTCTATGCTCATTCAGGTTACATTTCCATCTTTGATCTTGAAAAGGTTAAGGATCTTCTTAAACATCATATATCTTATCCTATACACTTTATCGATATCTTCCATACCATATCTTTCATCTTATCCATATTTCATCATTCTTACTAAATACATCCTTTCTTCCTTTCCTTGGTCTTGATGAGGAATAGGGGAAAAATACTTGAGCCTTGTGTATGTATCTTATCTAGTTGATCTTGATCATACCATTCATTATTTTTATACTTTCTTTCTTCCATTCCATATCTCCTAGCTTATCAAAATCTATGTCACCATGTCCCTTTGCAACCTTGAATCTTACCATGCAAATCATATTTGAGCCTAGCTACAAAACATTATCCAATCCTCATATCTTTTTTCAATCAATCATCAACAATCATCAATCTTATCGTACTTAGAGGAAATTAGTGATCCTAAGTACTTATCACCATCTTGCCTTATGAAATCAATCATTCCTCGCATCTTAATCAATCAACCATTATCATCTTTTGGCAAAAGATATGTTGATATTGTGACATGTTTTGCAATGACTCTTTCATTTTGATCTATCATTTATCCATGGTTGCATTACCCCTATTGTGGGGAATATTGTTCCTTCAACCAGTCATATTATCTTATTTCACCTTAAATATTCAGAAAGACCACAAAAAAAAGAGAAAAATACAAAAAAAAAGTGAAAAATTCAAAAAAATACAAAAAAATCATAAAATCTGAAAAAAGGTGCAATAAAATCTCATGTACATATCTTGGGAAATGTGGTCATGTCTCACCCTAGCTTGAGGGAAAAATCTTGAACTCATTGGGGGCAATTTAAACTTTGAGCTTAATCAAATGGACAAACAACAGTATGGCAAACACAATAAACACAATGATCATAGGAAGATCCAACACTGAACATACAACAAACATCAAAACCATTCCATCAACCATCTATATCAAATGTTGAAATTAGTATCAATATGGATGATCTAATCTGAATAATGGTTGAAATACTTTAAGCAAAAGTTAAATTATTGTACTTTGATCTTTGTTATCATTTCTTTGGAGCAACTCAATGATGTATTTAACTAGAGAAGCTAGGAAGGAGAATGATATTTTCTTTGTCTGTTGTTTGTGAGTTAATCATTATTATTATGTGAATTGTTGTGAGACGTCCTCTACAAAGTATCACTGATGACATTCGGAATTGACATAGGAAAGTGATTGATTCTTGTCTTTTTACACAAGAAATGCTCAGGTAATCTAGGTTTAATTATACCTAGATGCTTCTGTTCACTTGTAATATCAAAAATCATGTTCAAAGTAGTACTCAAGTTGTCATTGATCTAACATATACCATTGATGCATGTACTCACTTTCAACATTTTAAAATCTCAATGATGATAAAAAGCACAATACATGGACTGTTAAGATGCCAATATTTGCATGTAGTTTTGCATGATTAAATTAGATAGCATTTATGATTAGTTTTGCATCTGTAGAGTATTTTGTTCCAAAGACGGGAAACTAATTCCTAATAATGTTAACTTTCCTTATTAATGGATTGAGTATACTTGACATTAACAAAAAACATCATCATTATCATATAGCTGCATAATCATTTTTATTGCATTATTATACATTTTATCATTCATACATTGGATCAAATCATTTGTATTAATCATGTCATATTCTTCATTTATCATCACATCATCTAATTGCATAGAGAAAATAAAAAACAAATCAACTACAAATTGCATTTTCATTAACATTATCATATCATACATCGCACATTAGAAATATCATCATATTATAAATCATTCATTCATCCATTTATTATATCATCTATATGCATTTAAAATACCTAAAAAAAATAAAAAAGCATCATATTTCATTATCATTATATTAGATATCAGTAAGAACAACACATCCAAAATCATGCATATAGTTACATTACCATATCATTTACATATATCCATTGTCATACAATGCACATCATGCATCCATACATCATTATTATTCACATAATCACATTTTAACATCATAAATCATCACACGTTATCATGTTTCATCATTTGCATCCATAGCATATAAAAAAAATCCCATCATATAGAACATCATAAATCATAGCATAAACACATAGAAATAAAATGCATCCATCTAAAACACATATCGACACCATATAGATCGATAAATCCGCTACATATCATATAAACCTTAAAATAATAATGTCAAGTGTACAATGATATCTAAACGTGGAGAGATACATCAACAAAGTGGCAGAAATTGCAAAATCTTTGATTGAATAAGTGTATACATCAAGTATCAGCACATCTTCAAGTTTCAATACATTAATCAATCCTATACTGGGGCATATCAATCAAAGCTAATAAACCACATTGAATGATGATATCTATATTGGCCTACACTAGATGTAGAATCATGTCCCACATCTTTGGGAGAAACTCTAAAATCCTCCTATGATCATAACATATTGAAAATTAGAAATATTATCAATCAATCAAAAATAAATCATCCTATCAATCTAATCGGCTCTAGTGAGACTTTAATCAAATTTCGTGAGTGATTATCAATGAACTTCACCTATCATGAGGTCAATCATCAATCTATCATTGATCCTCACCTATCATGAGGTCAACCATCAATCTATCATTGATCCTTGCCTATCATGAGGTCAATCAATCAAACTATCATTGATCCTCGCCTATCATGAGGTCAAAACATCAATCTATTATTGATCCTTGCCTATCATGAGGTAAATCAATCAATCTATCAATGAACCTCACCTATCATGAGGACAATCAACAATCTATCATTGATCCTCACCTATCATGAGGTCAATCATCATCCTCCTATCATTGATTCTCACCTATCATGAGGTCAATCATCAACTATCACATCAACATCATCAAATCAATCGGCTAAACGTGATCATCAAACATCAAACACAAGGAGGAAACATAAGGCATCAATTAATCAATTAATCAATCTGGTAGGCTCAATCTTCTTTTTCGGGAGATAAATCGATTTTGCATCATTAAAATTGAAAATCTTCATTATAAAATCATAAAAAAATAAAAAAATAGAAAAATTCATAAAAATCAAAAAATCATTAATTTATCTCCCAAGGGGGCATATATCCATCATCAGTTAAAATCAATGTATGGGGCAAGTTTGGGGCATACTGAAATTTTTTTCATTGATACTAGCAGCAGCAGCACAAAATTTTATTTGAAGCAATGTGTAAACACATCACTTCAAAGAGGGGAAAAAAGTATACACCTAAAAATGGTCTGGAGAATATAATTAATTAAATATGAATTATTTGATTAATTAACCTTAAATTCATCTACTATTAAATAAATAGAAATATTTATTTATAGTTCATTCTTCTAAATTTTCCAAATTTTAAATTATCCTATATTAATTAAATAAGCAACTTCAATAGTTGGTATTATTTAATTATCTAATCATGTTTCCTCTTAATTAAATAAAGATATCCTAAAGTTTTCATTTAATTATCATATCCCTTTTTATTAAATAAGCAAATGTCAAAGATTTGTTTCGTTTAATTAAATATCTTTTTGTTAAATTTGAATAAATCAATTTATTCTTGACTCACCAATGAAATTAGATATGAAACATCTAATTAATTCAAACAGTATTCACGAGAAAGGCTTGGAGACAAACTTGCAGGAAATCCTCTTCAATCTCATTCCTCTAATTCTTCCTATCATCTGGCTTGATGTTTTCATGGGGAGAAACCATTCCCATAATCATCTCAAGCTTCTTCATCTCTTACCATTGAATCCTCCATATCAAATCCAAGCCTTTTTTATGCTTCCTCTTCACAAATTGTTGTCGTAAATCTATATATACAACCTTGTGAAATAGGAAATAAATCTAATCTTTGTGTAAACTTACTTTGCAGGAATATCAATCAAGCATTTAAGCAATTAAGCATTTAGCAATAGCAACATTATCAATAGCAATAGCAATCATAGCATCAATAGAATCATAATCATGGTTGCATCATAGTTTTACTATAGCTTCCTTTATCATATTCATGTCAATTTAGATTACAGTAGATTCCTTTTAATCTAGAAATCATCATATAGGATTAGATTATTACATTTAGTAGCATCTCATTCTCTAGATTGGAATTTTAATAGTCATAATGCTTACCAAATTTGAGAGCCCTGTGACTTGATAAATCTTTAGAGATAGAGAACAATATGATGCTTTTAGTAGATTCTTGCTTTAAACTATTTTAATTATTGAATCTTTGATATAATGTCTTATTAAAAAGTGTTATTTACTATTTACTTATTCCACACTTACAAGTTGTATGTACATATATAAGGTAGTTTTTAGCCCCCTTGCCGAGAAAATCTACCACTTTAGTGGATATATAATGTGTATTTTTTAGGACAAATGTTAGTAGAGAGAGGTACATCATAAAGGAAGTCCCCAGTGAATGAATTCAATTGGGTTGGGTGGGAATTGAACATAATCCCACGAGAATAGTAGTTGTTGCACATCACTCTAGCATTCCTTCCATAGAGACTGACAACAAGGAGATAGGTAGGTTAGACATATAGCTAAGCTAAGGCAGATCTACTTCTACTTATGATACCCCAACAACTATTACCTCCCCCAGGTGGGAATTGGCACATTCGTTGGTGGAGGAAATGCTCAATACCCACTCTCTCGCAGGAACTTCAAGTCATGCCTGTGGGAGAGTGAGTATCCATGATATCACATTTCTTTGAGGCACTTTTGAAACAATTATCTTGCCTTTTCTATGCTTCCGCATTTTCATGTATGTATAGTAGGGAACTTGTAACTACAATTTATGACAAAAACTACTGCAACAATTTTGAGAGTTCTGAATTCTTTTAAGGTTTTCTGGCATTTATTGCCAAGTTGTCTATCTTACAATTGGTACATAAGCCTTTGCACTACAATACTTATGCACACAATTTTTCTTGATATTTCACATTTTCATCTTTTCCTTTAATAAAATTAGTAGCATGTTCAAGTTAGTGTTGTTTTTTTCTTGTTTCTGATCTAGTTGAGATTTGCTGATTATTTTTGTGATCTAGTTGAGTTTTGATAGTTAGTTTTTTTATCTAGTTGAGTTTCAAAGAAATCTGAAGATTTGGTTTATCAAGTCCAACCTAAATTTCTGCCTTCATTTCTCCTCTATAGATGTATAAGTTTCAATTTCTATTCCACCCTCTTCACATTAGAATGAATAGGAAAAATCAAAACCTGATTAGGTATCACACGTGGGTGCACACAGGTCATTAAAGTTGATCGATTATGCATCCTTTCTCTTATGTTTACAACTATTTTGAGCAATAGATTTAGTGCCAGTATCATTCATGTAGGAAACATTCTAATTGCTATAATACTGGCACTAGGGTCATTGCATAGTATAATTAAGCAGCTAATGGGGTAGAGCCAGTATGTGAAGAGAAATTTCACAGGAAATCAAATAATCCATGACTGCTATTAATAGTTTTCAAATATTTTTTTCTTCTGCTTCCATTTCGAGTTCTTTATCTGTTGTCTTAGACATTTTCTTTGCCATACTCATATATATCTTCTATCTTTATACATCTCCTTTGTGATATCCATATAATTTTGCAACTCCTTCTGGTAGCTCAATTTGGTGCACAATTTTTCCAAACTTTCTCAAGGCTTTGCAGGAACCCATCTATTATATTTGACCATGTTATATTCCCTTCTACAAATCCTTATATTTGTTATGAATTGTATCACAAATTGTAGCATCTTTAAGGGTCTCCATACTTCTAGAACAATCAACATCTTAATTGCATTTTTCATTGTTTTATTCAATTTGTATTAGAACCTTCTCATGCTCTATTGTCTACTTTGGAAAACAAGAAAATAGTTCATTGTTTCATTCAATAATTCCAAAAGTATGGAGACCATTAAAGATGTTGCAATTTTCATTGTTTTATTCAATTTTCATAAAACCTTCAAAATTAGAACATACTCAAAGGTTCTTAACAACTCTAATAGTTGTACCAAGGGCCATGTTTAACAAACCAAATGCAATTGCTAACTTTTCACTATGATGGCAGATAAATGATTGTTTTTCTTCTATTCCATAGTATTAAGTAAAAGTATTGAATCTGGAAATACCCTGCTGCCTTCATTTGCCAAGCCAATTTCTCCAATTTTGCATAGCTTTCCCATGTTTGTGGATGTGATCTATCTCCTACAATTTTTTAATTGATTTATCTTTCTATTGTGTTTATACTTACATTTGTAAACTTAAGGGCCATTGTAAATCATATTTTTAGACCATTTATGTTGTAGTTTATCTATTTTACTAAGATGCAATACCTTGTATGTTTAAACCAAAACATTGGTATGAAGTGACAAATTGAATTGGGGTATACTACGCATTGAGTATATTTTTATTAAGGTAAAATTTCATCTCCTATAATCTATTTTATTATTAGCACCTTAGGGAAGCCCCCTTGGTCTAGTAGGGATAGAAGTGAAGGGAATTTTATCCCCCTCAATAATTTCTTTGATGTTTCCCAATATAATCATAGTTTTATGATTTTCTTCCTAATTTTGATACCCTTGGAACTTTGGAAAAGATCTATCCTTAGTAATTTTAGAACTACAACTTTGTGCACCAATAAATTCACACCAATTTCAAGGTAGAATTATTCATTGCCAAGTTTTAGGCAATTGGATAAACATTAAAACCTCTAAATTCAAAATTTTCATAGCCATCTTTAGGTAAGTTGATATCCCATCAACTTATGCCAACACATTGGTGCAAGAAGAAAGACAAGGAATTGGGTTCTTTTTTGGTAGCTTGAAATTTTAGTTTTCGGGGTAAATATTTGTCTCTTCTAAGTGAAGAATGGTGACTCTTTTCAAAATTACTCCTAGGACATATTTGTAAATCAAAGAATCAAAGGTAGAAACTAAAAGTAGATATAGTAATCAATGAGGAAAACAAGAAGCTTTAGTTGATGCAAGGAAACAACAAACCATTTATGGAGAGAAAAAAACCAAGTAGGTCCTCTATGCCCAACCCTCTCAATTTTGAATGGTTGGTATATTAGGTAGATGGATTGCATCCACTAATTTAAGAGATTAATATCAATATACGTCTGATGACTTGGCTAATAACATGATTATAAATAGTAGGAGAACTCTTAGACATGATGTTGGCATGCCTAAGAATGAGGAAAATGTGGGAATAGGAAAATATAACATTATCTTATGAATTGAATATCGAGCATTTAGACATAAACCTTCCCTTTCCTCCATGTGTAATAAATATGAGGTGAGATGTACACCATAGTTCTCCTACCCAATCACATAGAACAAAACAAGAAATATACTTTTATTTCTATAATTTTGATGCAGCCACTCAGTTAAAGATTGATCACAAGGAAAGAGAATTAGATTGGGAAATATATTTACTTGACCAAATTATCAAAATGCAATGTGAGTTGATGGTAGAAATTGATACAAAACAAGGTTAAATTTCTCTATATAGATAACAATTAAGTTAGAATTAGGGAAATTTTTAGTAGCATGATAGAATTCAAAATAATTCCTAGTATACTTCAAAGTAGTAGGTACATAACCAACAATATCATTAGCAATAGAATATGTGACAAAAAATGGAATTCCCCCATGAATACTATATTAGAGGTTCTTGCTAGTCAGGCAACCAAAAGGAATGGAGAGATACCAATAGTTGGAATTTGATGGTGTTCTAGGTTATCCTATTCCCATTTTCCAAATGACATTAAAGGATAATTGCCAAAATTCTCAGACAACAATATTATTACTAGGGAAGATCACCTCAAATATTTTATCAATGTGAAAAATGATATGAGATAGAGGGTGAAGACACCATGATGAAACTCTTTGTGTATTCTTTAGAAGAGAGTGCCAAAGAATGGTACAAGAGACTTTTGGACAATATCATAAAATCATGGGATTATTTTATGATTTTTTTTACAATACAAAGAAAGAGTTGATCCTAAGTTCATAATCCATGAGATACCTTTAATTTCAAAAACTAGGAAAATAAAATTGTTGTTGATTTCAATAGTAAGGTTACATTTACATTAAGGAAATCCCCTCCACTTGTGAGGCCAAATGGACCAATCTACCTATTGCTATATTGTGGATAACTTGATGCCAAGTTGGGATATTTCTTCATGATAATAACCCTCAAAATTTGAGGGAAGCTTATGTCATGGAAATCAATATAGAAAGAAACATAAAATCATTTGGTAAGAGTGCCATATTGCTTGTTTTCAAGCTCCTAAGGTTGGATGCAACAAATTCAAGTAAGCCTGTCACTATTGAAGATAAAAATGACCAATTAATGGGAGCAATGAAGGATATCTCATGTAAGGTTTCAAGGAATGATAAGGGATTGCTTTCTATTAACACTACCGCACACTTTAATGAAGGCTAAAGATTAAAAATAGGTCATATAATCATGATTTTTTTGAGGTACCTAAGTAGATTGATAAGAAAATTATTGAGGCACATAAACCAAGAAAATCAAGAGAGAGACCCCTAATCCATTGAGGAAGGATCACAATAATCTTCAAGAAGATTAATTTTGGTTGAAATATACATTATTCTCTTCATGATCTCCAATAAATTATGTTGTTGCTACAACACTTATAGATGATAAATAATTCCTATAAGAAAATGGTACACCTAAATACTATGAGGATGAAAATTTGGATGATATTGATGCTTATGATGAAGATGAATTATTTCAATGTGATCGAGACAAACATGATAAAATTTGTGTATAATTAGGATGATGGATAAGACATGGATATTAGAATCTGAATAATACATAAAGATTATTCCAATCATGCTATGATAAAGCATGAAACCACAAGAAAACAAAAATCTAATGAACAATGAAAACCACCAACATGTCACCACAACATCACATTGAACAAACACAAAGATGTATATGAATCCCATAAAGATATTTTTACTTGTGTAGATTAAATTTTCTTTTTTTATAAGTAAGTCAATGTAGAGAAGGGGGATTCACAACTCACAAGTTCTCTTCATTCAAAGAGCCTCACGAAGCGAACATCCCTAAACCACCTGAAGGAACAACTTGAAAGTTCTAGAATCAAAAAGAGCAAGTCACAAACATTTTCTGGACAAACTGACAAGCTCTCAGACAAAGGATAGAAGTGTGGATCTGGAATGACAACGCGGTGTGTTGGAGTCTCTCTAGCACACTAGTGTCTATATAGACTAGAAAAGGAGAATATCACAGAAAATAGCTTAGTGACTACTAGCAATCTAATTACTGAGAACTTCAAAAGTACTAGAAAATAACAAAATGTGATAAAGTTGAAGTAAATCGAAATAGAAATGATAAACATAATAGGAGGTAGAAAGGAAATGCTCACAACCATGCAAGTGATGAAGCCTCCAGCACATGAATGTCTTCAATACCTGCATGCATAAGATGTGGAGAAACTGTTGGGGCTATATAGGGGTTTGCCTCAGTCAAACCACTGTTTTGGTGTTCCCACCTCCACAAAAATTCAGACAAATAGAGAGAAATAAAGTATGTGATGAGTGATAAAATAAAACCTCACTTGAGGAGGATAACCCATATCACAAAATATAGGTGATAAAAGCAATCCCCGCTCAAGGAGGAGAACTCATGTCATAAAATGTCAATGCAATAGATAGGGGACGTGCAAAATCCAAAGATACTCAAAGGTGCAAGGCACAAGGTAGATACCACATGTAAGGCTTAGGAAGCGAATGACGAAAACAAAGAGAGTTGTCAAGAGGGCTTGAAACCACTATAGCAAGCTTTATGGAGTTGTGCATGGAAAATAACAAAAGAAAAATGTCAAAGCCAAGGTTGGAAAGAAGCTAGAGGTGAAGCTAGAGCCCAAATGGGTTGAAAGGATAGCTTTTAAGGAGAGAAGAGAAGCAAAAAGAAGCTTCATAGGTGGTTACAAGGCATCTCGAGCTGTTACCACCGACAAAAGCAGATGACAAGTGGAAAAAATGCTCAGAGGTGATCATTTTAATGTTGAAAAATCATAGGACACTAGTGTGGTGCACAAACATCCATGTGGTACACTATTGTATGGATGCATCATGCTACAAAATGACACGAATAGGAAAATCACAAGGTTCCATGCAAAGCGGACGCACAAGGGTAGCTACTGAAAAGGGGTTTGGAGCATCCTAAGAAGGAAAAAAGTTGATGTAGGGGCTAAAATGAGCCTACACAAGATGCTAAGGGAGTGAACACAAGAATTATGTAAAATTGCAAGGGGTGCAATTTTACGACATTACATTTTGCCCCCACTTTAGTAGGCATATGAATCTACACTAATATGCATACTAAAGGAAATCTACTAAACATAAATAACATCATGATGCCAAAAGGATACAGTAGAGGAAGTAGATAACTCTTCAAACTAAATAAGCATGCCCCCAGGCTGAAGACTTGCAAAACAAATGCATTAGACAAGAAAGACCTACACAAGACAACAATTTTATAACATAAAAATCCAATACATCACGAGGTTAGAACATAAAAACAAACACACAAGCACACAATAAGCTAAAGGATTTGAGTCAACAAATTGAAAGAAACCTTGATATAAAAGGTTTTCTCAGTACTATGCATCGTCCCCAAATTAAAAACAATAACACATAGAATAATTCTTAAACATAGAGAAGAATGTAAGGATCGATTGCTTCAAGAGAAGAATAGACCCAAAAGACAGGGAAGCAACAAATGTCAAAGAGAGAAAGAGTATATACTCAAGATAAAGAAGATGTAGATCTTCGATCCGGTATATACAATTGAGAAGAAAATGAATTTAGAGAGAGGTGGAGAAGCAAAAAGGCTCAAGAGAGAGCAAGGAGGAATGAAAATTTCAAGAGAGATGGCTCCACAGTTACTCTCTCCTAAGGAGGTTTGAACAAAAGGACTTCGTAGCTCTGTGAAACTACAAAGTTGCACAAAGTACACTGAAGGCCTATAGACCAACAATGGACAAATTCTGCAAGATGTAAGCATCTCACAGGCTCAGAGACCTGCAAGAAGGAAACCCCCAAGTTCTCTCTCATGAAGGAAGCCTAGTGAAGTAATCACCTTATAGGCCCACAAACCTGCAAGAAGGCAACCCCCAAGTTCTCTCTCATGAGGGAAACCCAATGAAGGGGGACTCTGCAGAGTCAGACTACAAAGTGGCTTTATAGGCGCACCTACAAAGTGACATGTTAATCCGTAGATAAAACATGTCAAAAAATAAATTAGCCATGTAGGCGAGCAAGTAGACAGTCACGTAAACAGTTCATAATTTAAAAGCTTTCAAAGAGATCCCTCGAGAACCCTTCAAAAGAAAAGGGGTCCACTTAAGGGACACACTATTTGAAAAGTGAGGTCTATTCAGGCTTCCCCCAAGCTAGACACCATAGAATTCATTCAAGAGAAAGGCTTTCAAAGGGGGTCCCTTGGGAACTCCTCAAAAGGAAGAGGGGCCCACTCAAGGATGCTCCAATTGAAAGACAGAGAAAAGAGGGAGTCCTTAGAAGGATGCACATCTCCAGAACAAGTTATCACTACCCCCAGCATATAGGGGAGGAGAACCATGCAACATACTTAGAATATGCAAGATAGAGGTAAACCTTGATATCACTTATCATTTGAAGAAGAGGTGGGTGCATCGGCAAAAAAATGAATCATGGCACTTGAATCATGAAATTGTATGTTATCCTTCAAAGCCTTACCTTCACTAATGGAATGGCCAAGCACTTGATGGTATGCATAGAAAGAATTTTTTTCTTTATCATGTTCATGAGATTTCTGAAATATTCCGAGCCAATTTTTTTCGTTTTTTCAATTATCAGATTACAATCAATGCACCCGTTAAGGTTAGAGGATAAACCAAAACGTGCAGAAAGCAACTCTAACCAGAATGTACACTAGGATCCCAATGTGGGCAAGGTGTGAGCATTGGTCAGAGGATCTGAATTAAACTGCTTATGCAAAAAGCAACTCTAACCAAGGATGGCGTCGATGATGGCGAGCATATGGTCAAAGGATCTTCTGCTCTAAATACAGAAGGGAACTCAACGTCAAGTATGTGCTACCCAATCCAATGCGGAGTGAGGGGCGACCATATGACGGAGTGATTACAGAATTCAATGCTTGAAGAAATGCTAAAACTGGAAATGCTCGACACCCAGAATGTGCTTGCTAACCCAAGATGGGAAAGTAGCTACCATAGGGCATAGATTTATCTATTACAAACTTCAAATGAAAATTGAGCATTACAAACAGAATTGAACAAGCTTAAGAATCACTACCAGTACTACTGTCAGTTTACAGAGTGAAGATTATACGCCTGTCAAGAGATTAGAACTGGAGATATTCACCATTACAATACAATAATAACTCCCTTGACTTGATTCAAGATGCCACATAAAATTCTCACAATGAATTGGAAACAATAATTCTGTTTTCTTTTTTTTTCCACAAATCTGTATTTTGCATTTAAAACCAGCAGCCTATGAAACTATTCAAATGCTCATATCTCCCTAGTAACTTGCTCAAATGACACAATTTCTGAAGCACAATACTCCTAGCAAGATGGCGCTCAAGCTAATATCAGAAATCAGACTCTAAATACATCTAATGAATTAATGCACAAATCCCAATGCAATTAAATGGTATGGCCCAGCTGAGAAAATTGATTTCCTTTTAAAAAATGCAGACTTAACTAAAAAATCTATAACTTGGAGAATAGATTCGCCCTTTACAAACAATTGGATTGAGACAATACCCAGAACTAGTATTTTTGTATTTTTTGAGATATGAATGAAACATGAAATCTGCTGTTTAAAAACAATGAAAAATGCTGAGACCACTAAATGCCAAAACAGATCTAAGAATGCAACAAGCTGAATACGAAGCACAAACTAAATGCAACTCACAAATTGACTGAATCACCACTAGTTGTTGTCTTGCAAACAAGAAGCGATGCCCGAGCTAGGAGGCCTTCATTCCTCGAAGCAGTGCCAGAGCCAAACTGGCAGTATAACGATACTATAAACCAAAGATGTTCAAATTATCCTCATAGCCTTCCTTTTATAATTTCTTGTTGACTTCACAAAACCCTAAAATCCACTTCCAAGTCAAACCCTAATCCTTTCTCAAAATTGGCGTCCTTTCTTTCAAAGCTCAACTTTGATATTTTAAAGTAAATTTCATACTTTGATAAATGCGCCCAAATTAATCTTGTTTTAACTTTGGAATTTAATAAAATAATCTTAATGAAGCGCCACCCTCAAAAAGCCCACTTTTCAAAACAACATAAAGTCATTAGACTAGGCCAAGGGGTCAACGATCAAATATAAGATTAAAATGTGACTTTTAATTAAATGACTCCACTTATCTCTCTGAAAGTGCCCTAAAGCCATTACTGAGCAAGTCAACTGACCAAACTGAATCAGGAAGTCAACCAAGCTGAACCCAACTGAAAAGCTGCTAAAAATAGAATTTACTAAAAATAGTAAATTCCAAAAAATGCTCGGAATGCCCAGAAGAACATACCACTGCGAAGCTCTCTGAAAACCCAGAAAGAATCCACCATTGAAACAACCAACTCCGAGCAAGAACTTCCTTAAAAATAGGAAACCCTAATTTTACCTTCCAACTAGCCTACGGGTCTCCGGAATAGGCCAACGGTCACTGAAAATATCAGGCTTGAGTTGGGGACATTATAATTTCTTGCATGTAGGGAGAGGAAGAGTAATTAAGTGGGCTTTGAGAAGCCTCAACAACATACGCTCTTGCTCAAACAAAGGATGAGGAGCAGGAAGCAACCCTTTCTCTTGTGGAGAAAAGTTTGACTACTCACAAGAAGTAGATACAAAGATAGAAGAGAAAGGAGGATGGACCAATCCATGAGAATGAGGTTGAGTGGACATCATGTCAACATTCAACCATGGTTTCTGTTCAGATTGTTCATTCGAGCAACCAAGCCCCAAATTGTGCTTACAAGGAATGCATTCTATAGGGACCTAAATGCCTTGTTCATTACATCCACAACCTTTATGCCCATAGCCATATTTAGAGGCAAGCCTAAAGCTAGGGCCATAAGGGTATGTGCAGGATCATCATGGAAAAAATAGGCCCTTAAGTGGCAAAAAAATTAGAAAAATCAGAGTTAGGAAACTTGACATAAAAATTTGAATAAGTTATCTATATTATTTCAAAAATATGTAAGAATAGAATCTGTAGCAAATTGAACATAGTTTCTAAATGACTAGGTTTTTTTTCAAAAAAGAAAAATCTATTTGGTGAAAATTTGAAATTTCAATGCAGTAGTACTTAAATTTTAAGAAAAAAAAAGAAGTAGGTGTCTATCGACCACCCTAACCACAATGAAATGATAATATTTTTTATAATATTTTAGATATAAGTAGAGGACTCAATCTCGATGTGACATTTTTTTTGTAATTTTGTCCAAGTAAATAATTAATTATGATTTTTTTTATAAATTTTAAAAATATAAAAACTGTATGTCTAACCACCTTAACTAGGTCAAAACTTCATGAGGAATTCAATTTTCTTTTTAATCCTATAGTATGCAAAACATAGAATGTGATGCATGTTTTGGATTCAAAAAATGTGATACCATTTGAAAGCTATAGATGTTTTTCAATCAACCTATCAATCAGGACTTTAATCATAATTTGAATAGAAAATGAATAATAATTACTTATTAAATTCTAAGTAAAGAATAATTTATATTGGTGGAAAACTGAGAATATCCTCTAAAAACCCTTTTCATTTCATCAATTTTGGGTAAGAAAAATGTTATCAGCCACATACCCATCATATTGCCACATTTTGGCCCATCATGATCCCACACATACCCATAACATGTTTGTAAATCTTGAGGAGGGGGATCTTTATAGAGAGCATTTTTCCAACAATGGGGATTATGCTCCTCTATGGGATTGCCATCATCCTTATTAACAAGACTGCCAACATTATCCTCTTTAGCAGAAGCATAATCATCTTCCTTAGGAGGATCAACACTAAGAACATTACAATTTATTCTCAAACTATCCCACAACACAAAACAATAATAATCTTTGATAGTGGGTGTGGATGATGTTATCAAAAGGTTTAATTGGATCAGGTCAACTTTATGTTCCCCATTGAAGGAATATATAAATTCTAGAGAACCCCAATCATCACCAAGACATGCATTCTCTTGAGAAGAGGTAGAAGGAGTAGAATTAAGATTTCTTGCTTCAAAAGGATCTTCTTCAGGGACCTCTACCTCAAGAGTATCCTTTGTAGTAGGTACTGCTGGAGTAGACATCAACACATTGGAAGACACTGAAGGAATAAGAGTAGGCACAACCAAAAACTGGCTTACAGCTACCATCTCACATAAGTGCATAGTATCAGGGTCAGCCTTGACTGTGACTACTTGATTATTGCAAATGAACTTAATAGATTTATGCAAGGTAGACGGGATTGTACCTATAGCATGAATCCACAGTCTGCCAAGAAGAAGGTTATAAGGTAACTTTCTTGACATAACATATACAAAGGTAGGTACAGTAATGGGTCCCAACCTTAAAGGAAAGACTATCATGCCTAAGGGTTATCGATTGACATTATCGAACTTGCAGATGACAACAGAAGAAGCATTAAGAGAAGATGAATCAATATTAATCTTAGGTAATAGATTAATGCTACATACATTGAGTCCCAAACTGGTGTCAATGAGAGTTCATCTAATGCCAATATTATTAATGTTAACTATAATCATCAGAGGATGGATGCCTGCTTCTATACTTTTGGAGGTGGGAGTTCTTGCAGATAGAATGTAATATTCAGTGAATCTACACGAATATAAGCCATCAATGCATTAACATCTGTTGGCCTAGCAGAATAAGACAAGAGGATCTTTTGCAAGGCTTCTTGAAGCATACCTTGATAAACTGGAGCAGACTTAAGCAAGTCCCATAATGATATCTTAGCTGGAGTAACATGAAGTTGCACTCAACAAGATTGTAATCACTAGGTGCTTTAGTCGTAGGTTTAGATGCTTGAGATGGCTTTGTTGTTTATTCATTCTATTCTCATAAGTATGGGATATCACTCTGTAAGAGGGAGCCATAGAAATATCAAGGGAATTGCTATCAAATGAAACACCATCAATAAAACAAATCCTTTTAGGAGAAGGACTAGCTGGAGTTAGGTAAATGACCAGTCTCTTAGGCCTTTGAGGGGTAGAAGAGACATAGATTACATTTATAGAATCATCACAATTAGTGGAATAATTATTTGAAGATGCATTCTCAACGTCAATTCGAGGAGGATCAAATGTGGAAGGAGATTCATCATTCACTAATGCATCATCTCTAGAGGAGAGTGCATTGGAATATAGAAGAGATTCATCATTCACCAATGCATCATCTCTAGAAGAGAGTGCATTAGAATGAAGAGAAGGAAGAGCAACATTAAGAAAAATATCGATGATTTCATCTTTTTGCAATAAAATATCCTCCGACGTAAGAGGAATTTCGTGAGAAGGATTAGAGATACCGAGTGACATGGGCAAAGCCAAGTCACTATCAAATGCATGAAATGGAACATCATTAACATTTTGATTATAATTAGATATGGAACCGTAAAAAGAGGATATTAAATTCATTTTGAAAATAGTATTAAGAGCTAAATATAATAAACAAGTTGGATGATAACATAACTAAGAAAAATCAAAAATCTATATTTTTGGTATTTTCTAGGTTCTAGTAATTTGCATTTTCAAAGATCTTCGGAGCAGAATTTGTGGTTGAAAATTGTGTTGGTCCTTAAAAATGGGTTGTTGAAGGCACACTTTTTTAGGGACTGAATTAGTCCTCTTGGAGACCTTTCCAGCGATGTAAACGGTTTTGAATTCCAAGCACCGATTCAAAAGTTATGACCCTGCCAAGTAGGGGTAAATAAATTCCTAGTTTTTTGAAAAATACTCCTCTTCACATCGGGTTCACCAAAATTTAGAGAAGGGGGATTCGCGGCTCATGATTTCTCTTCATCCAAAGAGCCTCATGGAGAGAATTTCTGTAAAATTCCTCAAGGAATAGTGTGAAAGTTCTAGAATCAGAAAGAGCAAGTCACAAACATTTTCTAGACAAACTGACAAGCTCTCAACCAAAGGATGGAAGCATTGGTCTGGGATGGCAATGCAACACGTTGGAGTCTCTTTGGTGCGCTAGTGTCCCTATGGACCATAAAGCAAGAATGTCACAGAAAATAGCTTAGCAACTACTAGCAATCAAATTATTGAGAACTTCAAAAGTATTGGGAAATAACATAATGTGATAAAGCTAAAATAAATTGAAATAGAAATGATAAAGATAATAGGAGGTAGAAAGGAAATGCTCACAACCACACAAGTGATGAAGCCTCTAGCACGTGAATATCTTCAATACCTACATGCATAAGATCTGGAGAAAGGGTTCAGGCCATATAGGGGTTTGCCTCAGTCAAACCCCCATTTTGGTGTTCCAACCTCCATAGACAACCAGATAGATAGAGAGAAATAAAGTATGCGATGAGTAATAAAAGAAAACCCCACTCGAGGAGGAGAACTTGGATCACAGAATATAGGTGATAAAAGCAATCCCCGCTCGAGCAGAACTTGTATCACAAAATTATGTAGATGTAATAGATAGGGGATGTGTGAAATCCCAAGATGCTCAAAGGTGAAAGGCACAAGGTAGATACCACATGCAAATCTTACGAAGCCAAGGAGGGAAACAAAGAGAGTTGCAAGATCCAAAGGCATTGCAAAAATATTTTCCAAGAGGGCTTGAAATCGCTATAGCAAGTTGTATGGAGCTATGCAAGAAAAATAACAAGAGAAAAGTGCCAGAGCCAAGGTTGGAAAGAAGCTAGAGGTGAAGCTAGAGCCCAAATGGGTTGAAAGGATATATTTTAAGGAAAGGAGAAGCAGAAAGAAGCTTCCCGAGTGGTTACAAGGCATCCCAAGCCGTTACCACCAAAAAAAGTAGATGACAAGTGGAAAACATGCTTAGAGGCGATCATTTGAACGTTGAAAAGTCATAGGATGCTAGTGTGGTGTATAGACGTCCACACGGCGCACTAGTGTTTGGACGCATCACGATACAAAATGATAGGAATGGGAAAATCACAAGGTTCCATGCAAAGCGGATGCTCCTGCTCCTGGTAGCTGCTGAAAAGTGCTTTGGAGCATCCTAAGAAGGAAAAAGGCTAATGTAGGGGCTAAAATGAGCCTACGCAAGATGCTAAGGGAGTGGACACTAAAGCTGGCACAAGAATGTATGTGAAATTGCAAGGGGTGCAATTTTATGACATTACAGTCAAGTACCATGCAACAATCCATTTAGGAAGGAGTGGCTCCTTGGACAACAATTGGGTGACATTCTAAAAAGCTTCTTGGATGATGGGATGAGGTATCATACTAGTGATATTGGAATAAACATGGGTGGTGGTAAGTGTTAAGGAAGGGGTTTAAACATGTCATGATATTGTCCATTAGGTAGCTTGAGAAACATTTGCCAAAATTTGACTAAAAGTACAAAGTTGTGTCACACTTTATAAAGGAAATAGCCAACACTGATCCAACTTTTAGACTTGAATTACTAAAAAGTGATGTATATGTTTTGAATTTTGAAATGATGTAAACTAATTATAACATATTTATTTTTTAGTATATTTTATGTTTGTATTTAAAAAAAAAAAATTAAAAATATATTTGAATATAGTTTTTTATAAACTAACACTATAATTTAGTTACTGATAAAATGTTGAAAAATGAAGTTACATGAGACTTGTATAGTAAATTTTATTTATTTTCTTCCAATTTTTTGTGTGTATTTATAGCTTAGAACTTTAGGGCATGAATATATTTTTTTTCCAATTTTCATAAATACATATTTTTGAATAAATATTAAAATGTGCATGTATTAAAAATTACTTGTTTCCAATCGATGCCAACTTTCATATTAATTATTTATCTAAAATAGACAAAAAAATAGTACCATCTTGATATAGATTCATGTATCTAGGGCATCATACTTTTTTCAAATTTTTTTAATAAGTTTTACTATTTTTCCTTGACATGGCAATCAACCTAATGTTTATGCTAATAACATACATTTAGTAAAAATAAAAAAGGAAAATATAAATAATATTTAAACTATTAAAATATATACATCTTTGAAAACTAAACTTATGGATCTACAAAAGGGTATTTTTTATATTTTTAAGAAAATATTTTTTACACGAGTAGAAGTTGTTGAAACATCAAGTTTTTCAAATAATTTTTTTTTTTTGGTAAACTGGACTCAAAGTGGTGCTAAATATGCATTTAGCCAACAATTTTAGTTGGAAAATTTGTGGACATATACAACTTAACTATAATGAATCTTTCAAGATAATATGTTTGACCAAAATTATTTTTTAGTTAAAAATACTTAAATTCACCCGTGTTGATAAGTTGGCCAAAAGTATGACACAACTTTGTGTTGATACCTAATCATAAAAATATACATATCATATCAAGTCAATTTTTTTTATGTTTGGGATTAGAATCTAATAATGGATATTGCTAATGAAAAAACTAAGACACGTAATCTATGTTGTACACATTAAACCAACTATGAGAATAATTTTTCAATGTTTTGAGAATAGAAACATTTAAAAAATATTTGTATTTTTTAAGAGTTATCAAATTATGTCATAAGGGAACACACCTTCTTCTAGGTCAACTTGGGAGAAGGTGTGCATAGGATCAAAGACAACAAGGAAACCTTCTATTATGATTTATGTAAAAAAAATCTCTTTAGTACACAAAATCTAAATTTTTCATTATTGATCATTCCTTTAATGTTTCAAGTATATTGAGATGATTGTCACAAAAAATCATAGAAAATGAACTTCATATGCAAAAGTTGTGAGCATTTGAAGTTTCAAAAATGAAGGATGAGTTTCAAATTATTATAATTAATTTTTTATGCATAATATAAAAACTACCTAATTCATTGTGTAAATCATTAAATCACCTTTCCAATGCCTATAAAAAAAATCAAAACTTTGATAAGTAATACAAAATTTATGCCCATTTTACTAAAGTGTGTTTTTTTCGGCTTTCTAACATGAAAATTCTCCTATGGTTTTTGCCTCAGGAAATTTTTGGAATTAAGCTTAGGAGTGCCAAGTCTGAAAGATCAATTGATTCAATGTGTTTAAAGGTTTCATCTTTTTTTCTGTTTGAATTTGATGAAATGAAAAGGGTTTATTCAATAAATTGTCAACATTCTAAAAATATAAGATATTATTGATAATGAATTTAGAAGATAATTATAAATGATTTTCTATGTGCATTGTGTTCGAAGTCCTAATTGATAAGCTGATTAAATAACATCCATAACTTTCAAACCATTACACCTTTTCTAAATCTAAAAGATTTGTCACGCTTTATTCTTCATTATTTATAGGTTAAAAAATGAAAAAAATGAATTTCATATTTCTTTTAACAAGTTAGGTTGGATGTAATAAAAAATATTTTAAAAAATTTCTAGTAAAAATTTTATAACTCATTATTTACTTACAAAAAAATTAATAAAATATGTGTCACATTTGGACATTTGTCCTTTACTTATCTTTAAAGATTCAAAAAAAATCTCATACTTAGGTTAGCCAAAAAGACACCTAATTATTTTTAAAAAATTACAATAGTGATTCATTGGAATTCCAATTTTGCACCAATTTTTTTTTTTCCAAAAAAAAAAAAGCCTAAAAACTACATTCAATTTACAACAAATTTTATTGCTACATATTTTCTAAATTGTGATAATAACTTATTCAAATTTTTATGTGAAGTTGCTTAACTATATTTTTATGTATTTTTATTGCCACTTAGAGGTATAGTTTGGTTCATCGTGATCTTGCACTCACCCTGGTATTAAAATAATGTTAGAGAGTAGTATTAAACAATCTTAATACAATACAATTTTAAGGAGTGATGTAAGGGAGGAGCGGGCGGCTAAGTGAGAGGAAGGTTTTGAATTCTATGGTGGGAGATTTAGAAGGTGCCTCTGAATATGAAGATGATGAGGATGTGGATGGTGCAGAGGGTGCATAGGCAATTTGCTTTGCTACTAGTTCCCTCTTGGGATCGCTGGGAGCTCTGTGGTTTACGAACCTTTTCTAGCATCGCACGGCTTGAGGATGATAGCTCGTGGGTGGATACTGCGGCTTGTTGTTTCCGCAACCTTTGTAGCTTCTTTTACTGCCCTATTTTGGATGAGTCCTAGCTTGTGATGGATGGAGGCTGCTCTTGCATGGAATGGGGCTTCTTTTTTAGCTAGTGTGGATTCCCATTTGAGGTTTGGAGCAGCTTTGATCTTTTTGGCTCATTTCTCTATTGTCCTGTTTTGGAGGGTTTCGGCTTCCGATTTGTAGTTCCCTAGATTTGGTTGTTTTTTTGAGGCTTTCTATGATCTATTTTCCTTTTCTCTTAACTCTTCTATTGTGGGGGTCTGGTGCGGTGCTTGTTGCTTCCTTGGTATTTCTTGGAGGACTTCGGTGGTGTTTGGTTGTGAGGGTTCCTTTTCCTATGAGGTGGATTGGTTGCAGGACTAGCCTATTCTTGGTCCTATTTAGTGTATTGGGATGGCTTGGGGGCTTTCTCTGCTGGCATGTTTTCTAACTGGTTCCTTTTGGGTTTCCCTTAGCCCATTTTTTATGTCCTTTTGGTAGTATTGTGGTGGTATTTCTTTGCTTGGGTGTGTAGTGGGTGCTCCTAGTTTCACTTTTGCAGACTGGTGGTGTTGCCCTTGGGTTGGCTATGTGGAGATTTGGCCTATCTTTGGCTTTGACCGGTGTGTTGGGGCAGCTTGGGGGCTTTATAGTTTGGTTGTCTCTCAGTATCCTTCTTGTTGGGGCTCCCTTGTCTCTCTCGAGCTTGGTTTACTTTTGTTATACTTAGGCTTGGATTTCTACTTATTTTGGTTCTTTGGTGTGAAAATTGTGGTTTACGTACGGTTGGTTGGGTTATACTTATGGTGTTATCTTTGGGCCCATCTGTGTGCTTTTTTTAAAGAGTTCCTTGCTTCCTCTCACATGTACCTATTGCTAGGGCTGCCTTGGGATGTGGTGTTTTCCCTCCCTTCTGATTTCACTTTTTGTTGGTATCTACGACTTGAGTCTTCTATTGAGCGGGAGACTATTCCTTTCGAGGTGGATCCTTCTTCTATTGAGGTGGAGTTGGTAGTTGTAGTGTTTCTCAGTAAATCTTCTCCTTTATGTTGGCTCTTATTGATGTGTTTCTTGTGTAAGGAGTAGAGTGGTGTTTTCATAGGTTTTGGGTCTCATTTCATCCTCTCTTTTGGAGGTGAGCCCCCTCCTCTTGAGGTGGAGGTTGGGTTGGCATCCCTGGTGGGAAGGTGTTGTTGGGAGGCTACTATTAGCAAATTAGTGTGGTGTTGTTGCAAAAAAGATGATTATATGGGGATGTTTTCTTCCCTAGCTTAGCCTTGTTCTTCTCGTATTAAGGTTAAGAATTTGGATGGGTTGGTTGCTTTGATTGGGAACTTTGGTTGCCCTTGTTTTATTGGTTCAAATGTGAGTTGGAGCTACATCAGTGATGTCTTTCCTGAGTAGATGGTTTGATATTTCCTGGTTGGTGCAAGCGGGTTCAATGTTCACTTATGGTTTCCAGGTCTTAGTTAAAATTTGGTTGTTTGGGGATCTTTTCCCTCTCTTGTTATCTGATGTAGCTTGTGTAGTCATGTTTTCTCGTTAATTGTTGTTCTTATTGTTTTGCTGCTAATTGTATGTGATTTATCTTTTCTACAGCTTGTCTACCTTGGACAAGGTTATGGAGCCCTTCAAAACTAGTTGTAATGGGTTTTAGGGCTCCATCAAAACTTGCTTAACCTCTAATAAAAAATAATGTATTAGGAGGGATGATAAATAAGTACATTTTAGGTTTCCACACCTTCCTTTGCAGCTTCTCAATCTACACTAAAGCTAAGAAAGCTATCTTGGAGATAAGTTAGATTGTCAAAAGCCCCTTTTCATAGTGATGAAGTCTTTTATTTTGCAAACAAAATCCTTGGTTTTCTTTCTTTATTTATTTTCTTTGTGAGAATGGGTTTTTTTAATCTTTTGGTGAAAATATTTTATGTGATAATGTGGGGATGATTCTTAGTAGAGATATTTTCAATCTATGTATTGAGTTTGACTTCAATCAAACTTTTATGATGTATTTTATTATTGTGCTTGAACAAATTTCCTTAGTCACACTAACCTTCCTCATCTAAGAGGGTCACACAAAAAATGAGATAACTACACCACCCTCCTCTAATTTCCAACACCAAAAGAGAAAAACACTTTTTTTTTAATTTATTTTTTTTGTATTTTTTCCCAACCTAACAATTGCTTGGTCATAGAGGGTGATCCTTTGGTGAAGTGGTGGTGCTTCTTTTCTGTAGGGCCAACAACCAAGGTTCAAACCCCGTGGGGTCTTTCCCTACTACATCAACAATTGAAGATAAAGATCATTAGAAGCAAACATGCAATAATAAATCTAAAATGCAAATTCATTCGTTTAAGCAATAAAGTACATAGGAAAGATAAAACGTAAACAAAACTAGAACAATCTCACCAATTTCGAATGTATTTCCATGATTCATCTCAATTGCCCTTCTCCATTTTTCTATTGCAATATAATTGCCCTCAGATTTCTCATAAGTTCATGCAAGTATAGCCTAAGATAATGATTAGCAAAATATCAAAGATTCAAGATTGAGTGCTCTCAAAAGTCATAAGATTTCGCGAGTTTTTGAGAGAGATTTCGAGAGAGATTGGAATGAAGAATGACAAATCAATTTATAGAAAATTGATTATTTGAACGACAAGTCAAGATTGAAAGATCATGCCTCATGTCAGCCTCAATCATCTATTCTAGTGCAAATTTCATATACTACATAAAATGCAAATGCGTCGTTATTTTGCATATGCGTCAATCTTTTACACATGCGTCGTTGTTTATCAAATGCGGTTCATAAACTTCATATGCGTCATTATTAAACAAATGTGGCTCATAATAATCAAATGTGTCACAAAACATACATATGCGTTGAAAAATAAAGCTTGTGGTGCATTCAATTCAAATGTGTTCCACAAACTACACATGCGGCTATTCTAAATGCAAATGCATTTCACAAATTCAAATGTGTTTCAAAAATAAACACATGCATTGAACTGCTAAATCCTATTCAAAAATTATCGACGTAAAACTACAGATGTGGTTTTCCGCAGTCAAATGCGTCGTTCGTGCACGCATATGTGGTTCAAACTTAAAATGACGCATATGTAAAAAATGAAACAAATGCATTAAAATGCACACAAAATGAAAAATTTCCAAAGGCAAGTTTTAGGTCCATACCAGGGGGTCGAGCCGGCTAGTCTCTAGTATGTTTGGATCCTATATGCGCGATTGTGAGTAGCTGGAACTGGAGACATCCTCGCTAGAAAGTCAGAGCAAAATCTCAATTTTTCAACTAGGTGGGTGAAAATGAATAGGTTTTTACCCCTATTTCTTATATATACCTAGGGCTTAGGTGGCATTTCTCTCCTACTGGCTGCGTTAACTTCCATTTTCTATTATCCCGTACCCGTCCCTCCCATTTCCAACTTCCATTCCGTCAACTCCACTGCATTTCTGCCTATCCAACGGACTAATCAGGAGCATTTCCAAATTTTTCTGAACTTTTCAAAAATTTGTCAATTTTCCCGAGGGGGCAAGCCTTCACCTATTCTAATCTGGGGCATTACTGGGGCATGTTTTTATCAATTTTCTTTGACACAACGCCGAAATGACATTGTATCAAAGAGGGGAAAATGTAGACACCGAAATCTGGTTTTAAGCCTGCGACTTCCATATTCTTCGTAATTTGAATTCTTTACGGTCATGATTAAATAATCTTAATTATTTAATTAGTTCACCTTAACTTTAATTCTTCTATTAATTAAATAATCTTAATTATTTAGTTTTCGAATGCCAAATTGAAGATTAAATCATTTATTTAATTTTTAATTCTATTTCTAATTTGTATCACTCATGTCACTACTGACAGTTATCAGAATGCATGTCTAATCTGTCAATCTCAACTGTCTGTTGATCTTTCAATTTTGACCTGTCGTTCAAATAATCAATTTTCTATAAATTGATTTGTCATTCTTCATTCCAATCTCTCTCTCGTGAAATCTTATAACTTTTGAGAGCACTCAATCTTGAATCTTTGATATTTTGCTAATCTCTATCATAGGCTATACTTGCACGAATTTACAAAAAATCTGAGGGCAATTATACTACACAAGCAAAATGGAGAAGGGCAATCGAGATAAATCATGGAAATACGTTCAAAATTGGTGAGATTGTTCTAGTTTTGTTTATGTTTCTGACTTTCCTATGTTCTTTGTTGCTTAACATTTAGATTTGCATTCTAGATTTAATATTGTATTGCATGTTTACTTCTAATCTTTTATATCTTAATTTACGTTTGAAATTGGTGAGATTGTTTCAGTTTGCTTACGTTTTACTTTCCTATGTACTTTGTTGCTTAACGATTAGATTTTCATCTTAGATTTAGTATTGCATGCATATGTTTGTTTCTAATGATCTTTGTTTTCTATTGTGCAACTTTTTTATGGCATTACATTTGATGAACCCGACGTGAACGAAATCTCGTCACCTTCTTTTGAGCACAAAAAAATGGGCGAATAAAATATTTTAAACTTTTTTCTGGGTTTTGTAGATCTCATTCTCAGTTTTTCATAATTTCAAACGGTTTAAAATTTTGTTAAGATTTGAGAAATTTATGGCCATTTTAGTGACCGTGGCTTTTTAAGCTTTAACTGTTAAAACGTGAATTTTCTTTTGTTTATAACATTTTTGTCTTACAGGATTTTGAAAAACTTTTTCTGGGTTTTGAAGGTCTATTCTTTAGCTTTCCATAGATATCTACTATTTAAAATTTTGTTAGGTATTGAGGAAGTTATCACTATTTTAGTTTGTTGTTTTCATTTAAGTTTTTTTTTGGTACTAATCTTCTGTTTTAAGCGTGTGTCTTAAGGAGTTAAAAAGTTTTTGCAAAACGATTGATGAAGACAATATTGAAAAATACTATTGAATCTTTCTACAGAATGCATGTCGAAGACCCTAGTTAAATTTTGAAACAGATTGTTTGGTAGTGTAACAAATCTTTCGTTTGGTTAAAGTGAACAAGTGTCTACTGTGTTTGGTGTGAAAGCACAAGTTTGGTCACCCTTAAGACTTGGTACATCGAAGTATCCTCTCCCCTTGCGCATCCGTGCGATCTTGGGTGTAAGAGAAATGGTTACCAACTCTAGAACTTGGGCCTGTTCTGGTGGGAAAAAGTACTTACCCCAGGACGACTCAGACCGGTAGCACCTTGAACCCGAGGGACTTCCAGCTGGTATATAAAAGAGGATTCTTAGGGAAAGTTCAAGAATCACGCGTATGGTTCTAATGAGATGGATTCGAAAGGGGAATCTCACTGCATGGATCATGCCCTATGAACAGAATGCCCGAATTAAATACCTTTTGTTTTAAAGACCAACCTATTTGTGGTCGTTGCTTGGTATAGTGCAGGGTATAGTATCATGCCCGAAGATACTCACTATTGATCCCCTTGAGTAGAGATAGCAGTTCTTGGGAGGTCATTGCCCAAAGAATTCAAAATTGGTGTGCTCGAAAGATGTTAATGAGCCGTGGAGGGGAGCTAATGCCACCAAATTTCTAAACTATCCACTCTCGAGAAGGAAAGGTGTTTATCACCAATCCAAGGTATTTCGATGGGCTATACCAAGTATACAAACCCTAGGCCTTTGGCCTATTAGGATGTGCTTGTCTGTTATCAATTTAAACATTCTTTGAGTCCAAAATCAAAATTGAAAACACTTTGTCTTATGATTGTCTTTGATTATCAAAATTTAATCACAGAAAATGAAGTCAGTTTAAATCTTATCACTGAAATTACACAGAGAGTCACAACTGTTCACCAGAAACTCGCATCGGTTATCAGGATTTGCATCTGTTAAAACTTTAGTCGCATCTGTTATCAGGAGTTGCATCTATTAAAACTTTAGTTGCATCTATTATCAGGAGTCACATCTGTTAAAAATTTAGTCACATCTATTATCAAGAGTCACATCTGTTGATTTTCAAGTCTTATCTATTTTCACGAGTCACATATGTCTAGCTGTGAGTTGCATCTGTCAGTATCAGTCGCATATTTCAAGAATAGAGTCGCATCTACCAGTTTAACTCGCAATTGCTTTGCAAAAAACCACATGCGTTATATTCTGAGTCGCAACTATTAGTATGAGTCACATCTATTAGATCTTAACCACATTTGTCAGAGTCAAACTGAACTTTACCAAAGAAACGCAATTAATCACTATAAAACCAAAATTGTTAACTTGAACCGCAACTGTCAAATCCCGTGACGCATATGTCTGATTATCAGGAAACTAGAATTCACAATCATTGTCCAGTCAACACGATTACACCAGTTTCAGTTGTCTTCACACAAACAGTCCTTGAACAGAAACCTGAAACGATTTTCTTAATTTTGCATCCTTTAGGTTCATTTAGTCATTACCATAGTTGTCTTCATTTAGAGTTTAGTTTCATTTTAGGGTACATATTACCTTGCATTAAACTTCTAGGAAGGTCACTTTTACAAAATTTAGGATAGTTCCATCATCTATACTCTAGAAAAATCATAGTGTCAACAAAATTTGTCATTGAACCTTGTCCTATCATCTTATCCTTTGTCCTATAGAGAGTTCTCCTAGCTCATCAGTCTAGTTAGGAGACTTACCTTATCTTTGATCCTAGTCCTACACTGGTTCCTTGACATAACTAAATTGACACCTTGGTTAGACTTTAGGTAGTTGGTAACCTCGTCTCAGGTTCACAAAATTGATTACCTTAGAAGCTTGCTTAGAATTTGCATACTTAGATATTGTCATCCTAGGCTAGCGTCATATTAGACATATTTTACTTGCACAAAAAATCCCAAAAACATAGCTTAGGTTGCATACCTTAGATTTAAGTCACTCTTTTCATTGTCATACCTTAGCCCTCATATCAAATACCTTAGTCATACTCCATCTTTCATCATAACCTCACCACCATGTCTACAATTTACCTTGATATGCGTGCTAGTCAAGTTGAATACTAGTTACTCTGTAATGGTCAATTCCAACAAGCCATAGACTTCAAAAGACAATATATCCAATCCAAATACCAATCAACATCAACCCATGTTCAACTACCCACATATCATTCCTACCAACAATCCATAAGTCCTAGTCCTCCATCCATCTACCCTCATTATCAAGAGTCCCTTAGCATAATCCATGCCATGAATCCACAAAAAACATCCACTTATCACCCTTATCCTAACCTTGACAAGGGAAACCAACCTTCCACTAATCCCTTCCAAGTTTCCATGTCCTACCCTAGTCCTTCATCCACTAATTCCTTCCAAGCCTCCATGTCCTATCCTAGTTCTTCATCCACTAATCCCTTCCACGCCACTCCATCTCACTCTACATTTAGTCATGACAATACATCTATTCATGGTCTCCAAAGTCACATCCCATCTACTAAACTTGAGGATACATGTCAAATGGAAAGTCTAAAGCATGACTTCGTGGCTTCACCTTCATGTCAAGATCAAAGTAGTCTATCCCACGACCCTATCTTTAAGTCCATCCAAGAAGTCCTTCTAGATAATCATGGCATCCAAAGTACACCTATCCTTGATCAAGATTTCATTCCCAATCATATCATTCAAGACAAACCCGTCTTTGATCAAGACACTACTATTGAGCAAGAAGTCCAAAATGATCCACTCCTTGACCTTTATGCCATTCATGATCAAACATTTGAAGACGACCCTATCCAAGTATCAAATGCATCCATTTCCCAAAATGAGACACTTGCCTCCTTTGAAAACATAGATGATATTCCTCTAGAACAAGACTCTCCTACTATAGACATATTTACAAATGATCAAACTATAGCTGATTTCATTAGACTGTATGACAATGACCATAAAGACAGTTTCAATATCGACTTGGAAGCACCAGTAGAATCCTCTGAATCTAATATGTCACAAAATAATAGCAACAATATCCAACATGTCAATGAAGATAAGACATCTTATCAACTAGGATCATCCACTTTTATCAAATTGGGCTTTCTTGTAGAGGAGAAGATTCCAAGTAACAGTTTCCACATGCACAGTGATGGGTTAGCATCTTGCTTTCAAAATAAAAAATACCCCATCGCAAACAGAATTTGTCAGAGCATGCAATATCAAGGAAAAGGACTAGGCATACATGAGCAAAGAATTCTAGAACCAGTATAGTTTCAAGAAAATCCTAGACATCAAGGTCTTGGTTATCCTTCAGTCAACAAATCTAATGATGTTAATGGTACCTCCTTGGTATTGGGGGCAACTTTATCTAATATAAACATCAAAATGGAGGCCATGAGTAGTTCTCATCATAAGGTTGTTGCCAACACTCCTTCCATCCATACCATAAATTGTCATTCCAACATGAATAAACCTTCCATTTGGAACCAACAAAAACAAAAGTCTTACAAATTCAAAATTCAAAATCAAATATCAAAGGCCATTGAATCAATCAAAAATCCAAGTGGACAAATAAAGTTAAAATGGATCCCAAAGAAAAATGGATCAAGCAAAGAAAATAGTTCAAAAGTAAAAGTCAATCAAAATGTGGAGCCACAAGAAAAGAGGACTCCCACATATAATAAATGTCCACCTCCTTCAAAATGGTCATCATACAAGGCATATAAAATTCATGGTTCCAAACATTATCCCAATCTAAAACCCATTCTCCATCATCCATCACCCCAAGTTTGGCAAATGAAAATTCCTACATCTAAATTGCCAAACACATCTCCCATCATCCGTCATAATTCTACATATTGTCTAAAGTCTAAAAATCCTACATCACAAATCCGTCGCATCTTGGCAGCAACTCTTTATTATAAGGACTCTCATGGCACTCTATCGCGATGTGTGTATTTTGATAAGGCCAACTCTAGTGTCAACAAGGATCACAATGACATCAATCAATTGTATGCAAGTGCTATGATCCTGACAAGGCAACTACTTCATCAAGGTCATTATTGGCATATCATGGCACTGGTCTCTACATCAACACCATCAATGGATTCAGCACAATTAATGATCATTTCAAGCATCAAGGCCATCCAAAAAAAAAAAATTTAAAAAAAAAAGTCACTTTGATGAAAACCTAGCAAATTGGCATCTTGGTGACACCAAAAAGAAAAAAAAAAGTCAAGAGAAATTTTTTTTCCAATAGTGAAAACCATTCTTATGGCGCTTTGGATAAGTATCATGATGAAAACTTGGCAAACAGGCATCATGTGTAAGAAATTATCTATGTGGACTATTATACTTGGGGGCAAGTTGTCTCATCTCCGATACCCTTCATATGACATTTCTATCTATCTATCTTAACCCTACCACTCATGTCCATTTTCCCACCTACTTTGATCTTGATAAGGATGGGTACAAACATAAATCATGCTTTAGAAAAACTCTTGACATGTCTATCCTTTGGTTATACACTATCCATGAAATATGATGGCATAGCCTTCATAGCATTTTTCCAAATGAGTTATCCTTATACGAAATACCTATCGCATGCCTTGGTTTTTCCCTTGTCAATGGTCTAAGGATCTTCCATCATCCCATCCAATCTTGAAAATTCATTCCAAATGCAACAAGCCCAATCCATATAATCTTTCTATGCATTCTAGTGCATCATTCAAAACATTCATTGGCTTTGTTTCTAGCATGGCTGCAAACCTTGATCCTTTAGTCACATTATCATCATCCTCATGTTGTTTCAAGATGTGTCCTTCCTATGTCAAACAACATTGTCACCATCCTCATCACCTATCAATTGGTTTTCAACTTGACTAGGGGCAAGATCATGGTTGTCCTTGGATTTTTGTGCATGCTTGCTTGGTTGCTTGTAGGAATCACTACCCTGTACATACTATCTATCCCTGTGCATATCCCTTATCTTTCGTGTCCATCACTTGTATATATCATTCCTAATAAGTGGTAGTCTTTCCCATAACCTAGAACGATTGGCATTGAGCACATTTCATATCCCCCATCTTACCCTAGTCATAATCAATTGGTCTTATACTCAACTGCGGGAAAACACTTGACATGTGTCATATTATTTCTTACATTGGTTGTGTTGAAGACGTAAAACCATGGAAATTCCACAAACATCGCAAAATGACCTGAGAAAACACAAAAACATCAGAAAATTTCAAAAATCCAAAAAAATAGAGAAAGTCGGTCGCACTTGTCAGTCTTTGTTGTTTGTCGAACTACGTTGCCTCTGTGACTGGACGTAGGCAAGGCCATCTGCCGATGTTCCCTCGAGGCATTAGGTCAGTCTGTTTAGGTTTGTTTGTATAAAATCATGTGTCAATCCATGTGTATATATGACACGGTCATTAGTTGTGTCGAACTACAAGGTCTCTACATGTACAACATAGGCAAGGCCATCAATCGATGAGCCCCCGAGGCCGCACTAGGTCAGTCCATTAGGGTTCATCGCTTTCACTTTCACACATGTCTTCTATGCATAGTCAATCTTGTCAGTCCAAGTCAAGTTGAACTACGAGGTCTCTGCGTGTACAATGTAGATAAGGCCATCAATCGATGAGCCCCCAAGGCCACACTAGGTCAGTCCTTTAGGGTTTTTTCGTCACACACAGTCAATTGTCAACACTTCATATCAAGTCATGCATTAATCTGGTGAACAAGTCAACCATATCTCTAAGTCAAATCAAACAAATTGCCAAAGAACAAAAAAATCAAAATAGATTAACAAATGTCTGTTACAGGATGTGTCCTTCCTAGAAACATACATCATCATCATGGAAATCAACTTGTATCTTGTTCAGGATGAGTCCTTCCTGAATATTGATATCAGCAAAACAATCTATGTCTTATATAGGATGAGTCCTTCCTGCATAATTGACAAGATCACACAATCAAACATAGCCTTACACGAGTTATCACATCAACGGCATCTGACTCAACATCTTATACGATACATGTCTTTCTGAAACCAGGCTTTGTCATGCCTTATACAGATAATCATAGCATCAAAACCAGACTCACAGTCTTATCTGGTATGTGTATCTCCTGAAATCAGGCTCTATCAATCAACAAATCAAACAAACAAATCATGTTTTGGCAAATATTTGATTGGCTTTTTGACTTTATGGCTTATTTATCTTATCATTTATCTTGAATTGATGATTGGGATTCATGTTACTAGCTTTCTCAAGGATGTCCCATGAAGGATTTAGAGAAGCAACGATGTATCATAATTCTATTTTCTTTGACTGTTGTCTATCGACTGTCTTTTAACTTTGATTTTTGAGTCATGTTACTAGTTTCCTCAAGGATGTGTCATGAAGGATTTAGAGGAGCGATGACATTTCATGACCCGTCTTTTCTTTTATTTGTTGTATGTGGTTTGTCCTGACAAAAAGACTAGGGCAACTTGCTGCCCTTAGTATGAGTTAACGACACTCCTTGTCTGCGACTGTCTATTGTTAGCAAGTGGATGACCTTGCACACCTTGATCTATGTCATATCATGGTGTTTTTCTCTATTTGTATTAGTCCCGCCCAATGATGATAAAGTGCAATACCTTTTGTGATATAGCAAAATATTGAAGATTTCTAATACTAACATCTATCTCTTGTCTTTTGTTCTTTCTCGATCTTTCTTTTCACACTAACAGTTCTTCTTTCTTGCATTATGATGGAGTTCTGTGACACAAAACATTATACATCATCTTGCATCAACATACATGTTAGAAACATACATGCATATGTACGTATCTCATATCTAGATCATCATGGCATAATAAGCAATCATCATCAAATATTACATATCATAAGCATTCCATGTACAAAGCAACTATAAATACATGCATCACATGTCATCTGCATCATACATATAACATCATATTGCATCTCATAATCATATAGGATCAATATCATATAGAATCATACATCACATAGAATCACCATTATATCATTAACTGCATAAACATCATAAAATAAATATGATCATCCATCACATAGGAATATCATATAAACATCACATGTATACATAAAGACTACATAATCAGTACATAGAAATGCATATTATGAGAATCGCTGCCAAAATCATATATATATATATATATATATATATATATATATATATATATATATATATATATATATATATATATCGCTCAACTGTGTCACATCACAATATCATAATGTATCAATAATATATGGAAGCCCGCAGGCTATAAGATCAAAATACAGTGTCTCGACAAATGGTACCCCCTATCCTAAGCTGCCACTGCCATCATGTCGGGAGTGTGTGGGGGAATGGTGATGGGACCCTGATGATCTCTGAGCTGAGGGAGGTCTGTCATATGGCCCTGCTCTGCGTGGCTGATCCACCCCCTCTGTGCTAACTGTCTGAGTGTGGGTCCTGGTCTGGGACCTGCTACTGTGTGCTGCTGAGAAATTAGGAGCTCGTCTCTCTAGTGGAATCTCTGCCTCATATAGATCCTGATAGTATCTCTCCCTCTCTCCAGCTCTAACTAGCTCTCTGGCGAATGCAGCTAATGGTCCTGTACATAATGCCCTAAGCTCTATGAATCTCTGCTCAGTCTCCTATCGCAGGGCTATAGCCTGATCCCTATCCATCAAAGCTTTGTCCCTCTCCATCTGATAGGCATCCCTCTCGGCCATCAACACTCTCATCTGCTCCTCCAAGGAGGCAACCTGGGCTTGTAATGTATCCATGTTTGGATCCTCTGCCCCTGTCTCATCCTGTCTGGCCCTGTCTCTCCCATCCTCATCCAGCTCCTCCAGGATCTGATCTTTGATCTCTCTCTCATGATCATCATCCTCATCATCATCCTCCTGGTAGGCACCTAACAACCCCAGAGCATCAACCTTTGCCTCCTCTCTGCCTGCCTCCTCGGCACCTACCTCCTCTGCTAGGATATCTGGGATGGCTACCTCCGCCAGTTGATCCTCCTCTCCACCTCTGGCCACATCCTCCTCTCCTCCTCCCTCCTCCCAGTTCGGTGACAAGGCTGGTCCTCATCCCCGCCGACTACACCTCCCTCTCCTACCTCCATGTCGTCCTCCTCTGCCATCATCCCCTCCATCACCATAGCCTCCTCTGTCTCCTTGACCTCTCCCTCTACCTCGCCTGCCTCGTGGACCTATCTGACGTCGCTCTACCGGCGCTGGCTACTCTGGGTCTGTCAAGGGGATCGGCCTGTGTGTTTCTCACCACTGATCATACTCTGGAGTGGTCCCTAGGTCTGCTGGTTCATCCCTCCATCCCCATGGAAGTGCCTGTAGTCCATCAATATCCGCCTCTGCCGTGGCCACTGGAATCTCTGGCCCCCATAGCGGGACCTCCCATGAGGATCTGGAAAACTTTGCTCTCCCCCGAGGTACATCTTATACCTCTCCAAACTGTCTCAAGACTCGGTCTAGCAACTGCCACTCTATAATATGCACATGAGACACTGTCTGTCCCATCCCACCAAGTACTGTGCCTGTCTACAAAATGGAAAGTGCTCATCCTCATCTGACCACACCTCACAGCCTAGGTATGGTCTCCATGTGAACTATTGCATCATGTCTATCGCATGTCTGAAGTAGCATGTGTCTCCAATATGATGCTGTGTGGTCGCCCCCACATAACAGAAGGTGTATGGAGCTCCATGAGGTAGGTCTACTGTAACGGGTGGTCTGAAAATAGCTATGTGCTCCCATGCCCATATCATCAAGAGCATGGTACTGTAGCTCATCGACTGTGCCTCTTTATAGGCAATATCATGCAGATGAAAGTACAACATCCCAAGAAAACAAGAACTCCAGGCATATACAACTCACTGCTTGAGCATGCCCACTAACATCTCCCCCCAACCCATAGGAAATCCATGACCTCGGTGGTCAGGCAGTACTATACCGCCTATCAATGTCGCTAATAAATAGTCTAACTATCTATATCGTTGGGCCAGCACCTGCCACCTAATCTCATAGTCATCAAAGCCTAGCTGTCTAATGTCGGCATGGGGGTAATACCTACACATCTTGGCAGCACCCCTCTGAGTATCATAGGCCACCTGTGTCCCTCTAATAAGTAGTCTCAGTATCCTATACACATCCTCTAATGTTACTGTGGCCTCTCCAGTCAGCAGATGGAAGGATGATGTCTCTGAGTGCCATCTTTCACATAACGTTGTCAGTAGTCCCCGATTTGCCCGAATCTGGGGCATATCGGTCACATGTAACAAACCCCAAATGCCATAGAGTCCATCGCTCGGCCGGCTGTAAGCTATCTCTGAATCGAAGCGTAGTGGGTCTCGACTCTCATGTATAAATCATGTCCAACACAACCTACAATGGCATTATACATGCCTCATGTCAGCCTTAATCATCTATTCTAGTGCAAATTGCCTATACTACATAAAATGCAAATGCGTCATTATTTTGCATATGCGTCAATCTTTTACACATGCATCGCTTTTTATCAAATGCGGTTCATAAACTTCATATGCATCATTATTAAACAAATGCGGCTCATGATAATCAAATGCGTCAGAAAACATACATATGTGTTGAAAAATAAAGTTTGTGGTGCATTAAATTCAAATGTGTTTCACAAACTACACATGTGGCTATTCTAAATGCAAATCTGTTTCACAAATTCAAATGCGTTTTAGAAATAAACACATGCGTTGAACTGCTAAATCCTATTCAAAAATCACCAACATAAAACTACAAATGCGGTTTTCTGCAGTCAAATGCGTCGTTCACGCACACATATGCGGTTCAAACTTAAAATGATGTATATGTAAAAAATGAAATAAATGCATTAAAATGCACGCAAAACAAAAATTTAAAAAAGGAAAGTTTTAGGTCCATACCGGGGGGTCCGCGCCGGCTGGTCTCTGGTATGTCTGGATCTTGTATGCGCGATAGTGAGTAGCTGGAACTAGAGACATCCTCGCTAGAAAGTCAGAGCAAAATCTTAATTTTTCAACTAGGTGGGTGCAAATGAATAGGTTTTTACCCCTCTTTCTCATATATACCTAGGGCTTAGGTGGCATTTCTCTCCTACTGGCCGCGTTAACTTCCATTTTCTATTATCCCGTACCTATCCCTCCCATTTCCAAACTCCATTCCGTCAACTCCACTACATTTCTGCCTATCCAGCGGACTAATAGGGAGCATTTCCACATTTTTCTGAACTTTTCAAAAATTTGTCAATTTTCCCGAGGGGGCATACCTTCACTTGTTTTAATCTAGAGCATTATTGGGGCATATTTTTATTGATTTTCTTTGACACAACGCCAAAATGACATTGTATCAAAGAGGGGCAAATGTAGACATCGAAATCTGGTTTAAGCCTGCGACTTCAATATTTTTCATAATTCGTATTCTTCATGGTCATGATTAAATAATGTTAATTATTTAATTAGTTCATTTTAACATCAATTCTTCTATTAATTAAATAACCTTAATTATTTAATTAATTCACATTTTTCTTTATTCTATCTGATTAATTAAATAAACGCTTTTTATTTAATTATGTTACTAATTAACCTTATTCTTCTTGTTAAATTAAATAAATCATTATTTAATTTACTCTTTATCATACTTCAACTATAATTAATTAAATTCTTTATTTAATTATTCATTTAAAATCCCTTCATCATTTAATTAAATAAATCTTATTTATTTAATTATTCTCCAAATATCAAGTCTTGAATTAAATGAATTATTTAATTCATTAATTCTATTTTAACGCATTCTTCTATATTTTAGATAATTATGTGAGTTATCTAAGTATTCACTTTTACTTGACTCGACATCTATTTTAATTGCTCAGTTAACTCTTCATTTGATGTCTGAGTGGTTGTCTCGAGTAATCTCTTCGTCAGATCATTCAATCGTCCAGTTCTAACTTATTTGCATGTACATGCAGATTAATTAAATATTCTTATTTAATTAATTAAACCTCGTGCATGCATTCGAATAGAGAGTCGTTATAATCAATCTTCACCTTTGTCATGCAAAGATATTTCTTATGTTTTCGAATTCCGAACTGAAGATTAAATCATTTATTTAATCTTTAATTCTATTTCTAATTTGTATCACTCATGTCACTACTAACAGTTATCAGAATGCATGTCTAATCTATCGATCTCAACCGTCCGTTGATCTTTCAATCTTGACCTATCGTTTGAATAATCAATTTTCTATAATTGATTTGTCATTCTTCATTCCAATCTCTCGTGAAATCTATCTCAAAAACTCACGAATTCTTATGACTTTTGAGAGCACTTGTCTTGAATCTTCGATATTTTGCTAATCATTATCTTAGGCTATACTTGCACGAACTTACGAGAAATCTGAGGGCAATTATACTACACAAGCAAAATGGAGAAGGGCAATCGAGATGAATCATGGAAATACATTTGAAATTGGTGAGATTGTTTCAGTTTGCTTACGTTTTACTTTCCTATGTACTTTGTTGCTTAACGAGTAGATTTGCATCTTATATTTAGTATTGCATGCATATGTTTGTTTCTAATGATCTTTGTTTTCTATTGTGCAACTTTTCTATGGCGTTACAGTGTTAAGTGGAGACCCTTTGGTGAAATGGTGGGGCTTGTTTCCTATAGAGTTAACATACCCTTAACACCATATATTATTTAGGAGCCTTGTATACAACAATATGAGGAATGCAATGGGTGGAGGATGAGCGAGAGCGGGCAAGAATTGAAGTGAGCAATTTTTTGAAATCCTCTAGGGATGGAGAGGATGCAGATGAAGACTTGAATGTTGATTTGGGTATGGCAGAGGCTTATTGGGTCTTTGTTTTCATGCTAGTTGTCATGCTCTCCTCTCTGCCTAATTTTGTGGGGTTTGGTTCCCCTTTTTCTCTTGAAAATGTGGTTATGGAGGTGGTGGAGGGTTGGCTTTGTGGTTTCCTATGTTTTGGCACTGTCTCTTTGGGAGGTTGTTTCTTGAAGGCCGCTATGGTGAGAGATACCTATTGCGCAGCTCTTCCTTGGTAGGTGGTTCCTCTTCTTATCGAGATTTTCTCTCTCTATGGAGCTTTGTCATTTCTCTTTCTGAGCTTTGTGTTTTTCCCTAGATCTTTTTGTCTCTTTCTATTGATAAGGATCTTCTCTCTTGTTTTGCAGGGGTTCTTCTTCTCTTGGGAGGTCATTTTTTGTCTTGCCTTCGGTGTTGTTTATGTGGTCCTTGTTGGGATTCAAGATATTTGGGTGGTTTTAGAAGACTTTTTTTACTCCTTTTGGTCAATGAGGGTTATATCTTTGAAGGTGTTAAAATTTTTTGGGCTCTGTTATGCAGGTTGGTCTTTGTTTTGGATACATACCTATTTTTTTCTACTAGCAGTGTTTGTCTGGAGGGTAAAGATTATCCCCTTAGAGTTTTGATTGTTTGGTACCCCTTTTACTTGATTATTCTCTCTAAGTGTAAGGGGTTTGTGTTTATTTTGGAGGTTATTTATCTTTTGTCAGGTTTGTTTATGTTTCCTCAACTAGGAGATTTCCAAAGACCTTTTTCAAGACCTAGTTATTCATGGAGCTGGAGATTGTCTTTGTTGCCTTTGTGTTGAAGCAAATTCATTTGAAATATTTTCTACTATTGGAGTTGTCCATGGACGCTTTGGTTTCTCTGGATTCTTCTTTTTTGTTGTAGGTTGAGTGGTATTCTAAGTGTCTCTCTATGTCCCAATGAGTTGATCTCCCTCAAATGTTTAAGCTTATGGATCAGTCGTTTATTTTTGAGGCCTGCTATTTGTGGGTGTTGGTCTCTTACCAAGTTTCGTGAAAGGGTGGTATGGTTGCTTGTTCCACTGTTGTGCTAGCCTTCTTCTCAGATCCTATAGAGGAGGATTAAACTCTTATGGAGGTGGAGTTGGGAGGTGATTGTCTTTGGCTTCCTTAGTTGTTGATCCTTTTGAGGTGGATGCTTCTCTTATGGAGGTGGAGGTTGAGGGTGCTGGAGTTTTTTTATGGTAGTGAACTTGTTCATGAAATTCTCTCCAATAGAGGGGAGCTCCTTTTGAGGTGGATTTGGAGTTGGCTTCCTAGTTTGATCGGTGGATTTGTCTCCAGTGGTTCATTGTGCTCTCTAAGTTCCCCTATTGAGGTGAAGTTGTTGGAGTTGATGACATTTTTGCTTAGGGGTTTGATGGTGTCTTACACCATTAAGCAGGATATCTTTCTTGGCTCAATGGTTTCATCTATAAGTGGTTGGTTTGTTGATGCCTAACAGATGCAAGCGGATTCTATGTATGTAAGGGTTTCTGGTCCTGGTTAAAACCAAGTTGTAAAAGGGTTTTGGGTCCTTGCTTGTTTGTATGATGCAGCCTATGTAGTCATGATTATCTTTTAGAGGATGTTGTTGGGTTGATTGTGGTTTGTGGTTTATCTTAATTGCAGCTTGCTTTTCTTTGTTAGATTGATGGTTCCCTTCAAAACCATTATATACTAGGTTTCGAGTCCCATCAAAACCTTTTTTTACCCCTAATCAAAAACATTTTCTTGGTCATGGAAATAGTTACCAATAATTTGACCAAATTTATATTATTTTCATTCTTAACTTTAATATTTTTTGATTTTGTATTAATTTTATTGCTAAATTTTTAATATTTTTTTAAAATATTGAATGAGATTATATTTCCCTATTTTTAGCTACAGCTCAAAATAGGCAGAGCTAAAGTGTATTTCTCATTGAAAGGTACAATATTTCTACTAAAGTATTCATTCTATTCCAGAATCTGATTACTTGTGAATTTTTGGTGTTATTATGCAAATGTTTGTAATAGAAAAAATCATTAAATTGCATAGTAATGATGCTTTATTCATATTGTAAAAACCAAAGTCCCACACAAGTCATGGGAGTAACTTAATTTGATTTTCTTAATCAAATAATGAATACAAGGAAGAAATGTGCACAACACAAATGAAGATAATATAGGTATAAGGGAGAAGGTGATTCGTCATTTCCTGGAATGTGAATCGTTGTCACATTTGAAGTCTTCAGTTGTTGTGTCTCCAAGCTACAACAGTTCCAAGCTCCATGGTTTCCTGCCAGATTGTTAAAAGATGATGTTAGAGAAATGATAAATCACATTCTACTTCATGCCTACATTATCAACAAAAATGTAATGCACATCCAATCAGGCATTCACCAGATGATTAACTCATAAAAAGGTCAATGTTTAGGAAGCACAAATTTCAATGGAAGCTTTCAGCTTCAAATATTTTGCTAACTTGTTTGTTTAATGTGTAGATACAAGTATAATCAAATAATTTCAATCAACAGATATTGTTATGAGTGGTGGAAAATGCGGCTCCCATAAGGTTTGAACCTAGCTCATAACAATGATGTAAACAACATGATATGTAGATAATCAACCTTCACCATTGATATGGTCACAAAGCAATTTTTTAGATTATAATGATTGGTATCAATACTAAAAGTGTGGATGTTTGGAGATACATTGATTTTATGGAAGTTTTAGAAATCAGTCTACAGCAGTAATTCATGAATACAACTTTGTTCACAGTTTTCTCCAAGATGTAAAGTACAGTCACTGAGCATTTACTACAAAGGAGTATTATACCCACAATAAAAATAACCACCATGCCATAACAAGCAATCATTATATCATAATCATGAAGGAAGAGGTTGTGAGATCATGTTACGAGGAACAACAAAAATGAAGCATGGACAATGAGTAGATTTCACTAAATAGTGTGAGCTATAAAGTACATAAGGACAAGTCATGTTCATACTTTTTAAAGTTCTTTACATCTTCAAGGATATAATGTATTGTACCAAAATTCTGTAAAGGAATAATTTTTTTGTTGAGCACATGGTTTGATCAAGTCATGTAATGAAAGCTACAAAATTATCACAACAAGACAATGCAAATCTTGCAATAGGGGCAGTAATATAAAAAGCTTTAACTGTGAGGACAATCATATGACAATGAGCAATGATAACTCTTAGCAGAAGTAATACCATGAAAAGAGAAACAACAATAGTGTCATAACAAGCTACAATTTGGTGATTTTAGTTTCAAGCATTTTAGAGTTTCACCATTTTGAAATTGCTCTTTCAGTTTAGAACCTTTCATGGTGGCTAAGTTTGCATTAAGAATCAATGAAAAGTTATCAAGGAATACATGATCTCAATATCTGCATATTATAATTATTGTTGCTTTCAAATTCTAGCACCAAGGAAGTCCATTGTAGGAGCAGATTGGACATAGAAATGTTTTCATTGAGATAAAAAGCTTGAGTTTCATCATTTCTCATGAAAAGTTATCAAGGAATACACAACAACAATGGAAAATACAATGTTTTTTAAGAAAACCCATATCAAGCACAATAAACCTGTGGCCTAGAGGGAGCTTTAGCTCACACAAAAAAATCTACCAAATTTGAGTTGTGGCCCATTTGAATTACCATCAAATCTCAAACTGAAGCAAGGATTAAGGAGTATTTAGACACAATGATTTCATTCAAAAACCCAGATTGAGCATGCAAGGCCCGTGGCCTAGAGTCAACAAAGACAATACCCAAATGGGGTTTTAGTGGGAAAAATGCAGATGTACAATGGAAACCACGACCATTCCATCCTCAGAGAAGAAAGAACACAAAATCCGGAATATACAGAGAAATAAAGAAGTTTTTTCTTTTCTTTTTTGTTGCAAACACAAAGTCAAATAATATGCAGAGATAAGCAAAAATTTCTCCTTTCTTTTATTTGTCAGCAAACACAAGAAACATAAAATGCACTTACTACACAATATCCAACAGAGAAGGTTCCAAATTGAATTCCATCTAGTTTTCAAACAACTCCATGAATACTTCAGTAGCATGGCACTGCAGTTGAACTCTCTCCAAAATGCAAAATGTGAATAATGGAGGGCGTGTATTAGGGTTCAAGTATTTTACTTTCCCTAATCCGAATGGTGGTGATTTTGGTCTTTTTTTAACAAAATCATTTCATTTTATTACAACTTTGGTGTTGACTTCAAGGTCAATGAGACCTAATGATTTGAAAGGCTCATGAGTTTTTTGAAACTTCAAGTTTATCTTTTGATGTAGAATCCACCTCCATTTAATACTCTTTGCATAGAATTAAGGAGTTAAGGAAGTTTCAATATAATTGAATATTAGGGTAATTCTTCACTAATTACCTTGATATTTAACATATAGTGAATGAAGCATAATTAATAGATGTTAAATATTAAAATAATCAGTGAATGATTATCTTTAATATTTAATTAAATGATTGTCTTTCTCATGCAAAGAATGTAATTGAAAGCTAACTGGAGGACTAAAATCATGCGAACTATGGAGATATTTTCATTCATTTTTTAGTGCAACTAAGGTCGTTTACATGCAGTTTTGGGGTCTCCATCAGTATAATTGATTTAGAGGAGGAGTTGAGCCTATTTTTGGCTCTTTTCATGCAATTTTAATTCCTCTTTTTGAGGCTTTTCATATTTTCTCATGAGGAGATAATTTCGAGATTTTCAGATCACTTTCAGTGTTACTTTCATGCATTCTGAAGTTGTTTGAGTCTAATGTGCATGGGCGAGTTGATAAAAATGAGGCAATTTTTGCATGTTTTGGCCCACCTTTTCAAGGATTTTCAGTTCAGTTTGAGTGCTCCATGGATCAATTACGAGTTGACAGCTAGTTTGAGCCTGGTTTCACTCATTTTTGCATGAGTTGGGCCTTCTTTTTAGAGATTTTTATTTCTGCTCGAGATTTTCCTTGGAGTTATCATTTTTCACACTGAGATTGACTTTCAGTTTCACCTTCATGCCTTGGAGAGGCTTTTTGTATAAAGTGAAATGACTTAGTCATTTTTCACTAGTTCTTATTTTCTGCCTTTGCCTTCAGCAAAGAGACTTCATGTAACTCAGCTTTTCATAATTTAATAAATTTCAGCAGGTTTTACAGGTTATGTTAGAGTATCATTTGCAGAGTTTTCCTTTTGTTGTCATTGCAAGTTAGATATTAGCCTTCTTAGATTTAGGTGTTTTGTTTTATGAATGTTTTGGATGCAAATTTAATGTGTTTTACATCAAAACCTTTAAATTTCTATCACATTCATGAATGTATGTACACAAAAAAATAATCTTAGTTGCAGGTCATAAATTGTGCTTATAATATATTCATATCTTTAAGTTGTGAAAGTAATTTTTTCCTTCATAAAGAATGAATTATCAAGCCTTTCCGTGAATCATTGATGTAGTTAAATTGTTCAATCTAAGTTGTGATAATAGGCTTGTAAGGAATCAGTTGTGAATTAATTTGCTTTTCTTTAAATCAAATAGGTGTATCACCATAGTTTAGTTTTTCGCATCAGTTTTAGTCTTTTCGCTTTTCCAAGCAAATTTTTAAGTCCATAATCAGATAATCATATAGGAACCAACCTAGAATCTGGAGGTCTATCTTCTCCATAGGAATACCCACAGCCTGAAGATAGTTCCCATGTTTCAACAGATTGTTGAATTTAGCCATTCAAGCATTTAGGTGTAATCTGTTTGACAACAATTATTTTAATTTTTGTTGTCAATTAATGACCTTAAGATTAAAATACAATTTTTGGGATATTTATTTTAACTAGTCATTCCATGGTACTATGTCAATCATGATACAAACATAGTTGACTATTTATAGAAGTTTTGTGCACAAGGTGTTTCATTTCTCTACACTCTACTTAAACATCACACTCTTTACCAGTCAAATAGTTCATAACAATTTTACAGTTCATTTAAACTACCAAAAAGTGGTAATTAATTGATTTCATTTATTTCCTAAATATTGAATGAACTAACATTCACTAAAGGAGCTCAAATGGTTGAACATTATAGAGAATTATTTTGGCCATTTTTAGGCATTTTTACATGAATTTTAACTTCTTTTTTAACTACTTTTTTATAGGGATTGTAATTGTTTCTACAAGGAATTAAAGACACACTAATAAGAATTATGAATAGGTTGACACTCAAACATAAAACCTACTTGTGACTAGTGGGATTTTCCACCACTAAGCCACTTGCCTTTTTATGATAGAAACTTTCAAATTCTATCAAGAAGTGTATTTCAATTCCAACACACCCTCTAAAGTACATTCATGGTCAAAATAGTGATGATACCAAATTCATAATTTTATACATGATATAATTTAATAATAATAAATTTTAGACCTATAGAATTTTAACTATGATACATGATTTTTAGATTTAATTATTTTTCTACTATTTTACAATAAAAATTATTTTACTGATTTCTATCCTAAAATACTATATTTAATAAATAGCATGCATTTTGTACCATTTTCTATATAATTATAAATTTGACAATAGAAAAATGATCTCTAACAAATTTACTATAATCAAAAAATTATTAACATTTTCCCACTTAAATTCAATTGTTAATTAGCTAAAATAATATTAACTCCAAAATTATCTATCATTAAATTAAACTCCTCAAAATTGCTGAAAATATCAAATATAAAAGATACAAATTCAATCCAACAAATTTAGAATGCATTTCATAGAACTCGAAATGCAAGGAAATTTATGGAGCTTTACTCCTTCCAAATTAATAATTGTGTTAAAGAGAATGTCCCATTTTAAAGGACTTATCTTTTCACCAACTACTACCTGTAATTTATGTTATAATAAAAATTATTGTGCAGCTCCTGCAATATGCCTATCTTCAATATGTTTTGGCACCCCCAACAGATCAACGGTAAACAAATACTGGTATAAAATCTTGTTTTTGACTCCCATGTTGGTGAAGATCACTGCCACAAAAGATAGGAAAAAGTGGTTTGCATGTCCATTAAGTTCAGCCGACTTATTAAGTATATTAATGTAGGTGAGTGGTGGACAGGAATTCTTCTTCAAACGGTTACTGACGATTCCTTTTGCAGATGCACAGAGGATTTCAGCTTTTCGTTTTTGGCTTTCCGAGATTCGAACCGGGGCCACAGCCTTTTCCGATTTGTTTTACATTTCATTTACCTGAGTAGAGCTCAATTATATAAAAAAAAATACATTATTGTAGCTTTTATCTTCTCAAAGATTACATTAAAGGATAAATTGTTCCCAAGGAGATTTACACATTATAGGCAACATTCTGGTTGGAAGATTTATAGATTGTAGACAACAATTAGCAAAGCTAAATGTTTGGTAAATCTCTCACACAGTTTATTTTATCATGTTTTTTATTGTCTAATTAAATTTATCGGGTCATTGTTTAATTGGTTGAATATGATTGGTGAGAGTAATAGTATGTTTCTTGATTATATCATCTAACAAACTTAAAAATCTTAGAGTGTAATAAATAAAAGATAAAACTAAAATCTTACTTATCAATTGTAAAAACATTACTTTGTGTCAAAGCATTACATGTTGAATGCTTGTGGGAAGTTCATTTGCTTTCTATATGGGTCCATCCAAGGGATAAAATGAGCAACTGCACATGTATGTTTAGAGAAATTTTCATAAAGATAACTATCTTTGTTATCCATTCTTAGTACTGTGAAATCTTTACTACCATATTATCAGTTTGTAGGAACTACATAAAGGATATTCACAAAATGGTCCAAACATTTAGGTAGGTTATGAAATTAGGCATAATAGAAATGATGTTAGATCAAGTGAAAGTGGTGGTGGTGCAAGTTGTAATTCAAGTCTTAATGTAGTGAAATTATTAACTTCGAAGGCCATGTACATTCCAATTTTAGGAGATCATATAAAAGTGTTAAATAGAATACAACATTCACAAAAACAATGGTTGCTTCTTAGCAACACTCAAAATCAAAGCATGGGAGTCCATTTAGCCAAACAATCAGCAACACCATTCCACTCACGAGGAATATGAGTGAAAGTAACAAACTCCAGAGAGACGCAAAGATGGAGAATCTATTCAACAACCAAAGCCAAATGCCAACTAACATCATCTAGTTGTTGCCTATTCAACAAGTTCACCACAACCTGGGAATCAAATTCACATATGATACGGCGCCAACCCAACTGACTTAGTGGATCGGGGTCAATTATCCCTTGATTTGTCTCAATAGTTGGACCATTTGGTGGAGCTTGATAAGGCCATTTAATGGCCTTGCTTTGTAATTTTCTCTTGTTTTAATAAATTTTTACCCCTCTTTATGTTAAAGTCAAAGCATGGGACCTTGCAATTGATTCTTTTCTATATGAGAAAGTCCAACTAGTAATTATGTAGGATGAACTTCAACTCAAGTCACATAATTCATTTTGCTATGTTAATTGATAGATTTATTGTTTTTTGTACATATCTATTTTAGAAACATTGAATTCTAATTTGCCTATATAATAATGAAGTATTTCCTTGACAAGTGATTGATTTCAGATGTTCCAACATAGTTATAAATATTTGAATTTTTTTGTTAAAATAATTTATTGATTTAAACTACTTTCATATTTTTATTTTAAATTTTTTTTTGAAGAAAGAGAGAGAATTGAAAGGAGATGTATTTCCTCTTGAAAAGTATACAATTAAGATACAAAGATTATTACAACTCAAATCTAAAGTAATGTCCTACAAATTTCTAATTCCATTTTCATAATTTTATGTAAAAATACAATACAATATTTTATTGATTCCTACCATGAACATGCCCATTAAACCTTAGTTTTATTCCTTTACACAATTAAGGAAGTATTTACAAATATATTACATTTTTTTTCAGTTGAGAACAACAATTTGGGAAAACCTATCAACATCCATTTTGTTCACGTAGTGGTCAATGTGCTCATTATTGCCAGTATACAGAAGCGGCACGCAAGCTCTTCCTTATCCGCCAAAGGATCAGGGAACATTATCCGATCGGGACTTGGAAGCCCACCTCACTAGGCAACATGATCTTTTCAAAAAAAAATGGCGCACGCCTACGCTGGCTGGGTCATCATAATCATAAATTCCTGAAAATTGACGGACCCATCTCCGTCACAATCAACGCCATCAATCATCCTCTGGCACTCATCCAAGCTGTATTTCTCCCCGAGATTTTTGAAAAATCTCTGCAATTCACCTGCAGAAATGGATCCATTGCCGTCCTGATCAAATAGATCAAAGGCTATCTCCATGTCCCGCAAGCACCTGTCAAGATCGATGTCTTTTGTGTTCAAATCCATGAATTCCGAAAAATCAAGGACCCCATCGCCATTAATATCCCCTGCCTTCACCATGAGCTGAAGCTCTTCTTCTGTGGCGTTGCCCCCAAAGCAGCTTATAACCTCGCCGACCTCCGACCACGAAATCTTTCCGTCGCCATTGATGTCAAATGTTTTGAAAACGACTTCAAGCTCTTTCCTTGACGGCAGTAATGACTCCGGATTCGAAACAGAGATCTTCGGAATTCTGTTAATATCACTGGAAGGACTCTTTCGTTTAGGTCTTGCGCAATTGAACACCTTATTCATAAACCTGGGAAGCCCCATTATTGAACCGCTTTCTGCTCTCTTCACAATTTTAATGGTGCAAAAAAAATTGAGCTTTCATGTCTTTTATAAAGATTTAAAGCTCTGAAATAGCCCGCCCACCGTTTTATGGAGATAAACGAAGTAGAATTGAGGAAATCCTTGAAAATTCCTCCATAATGCAAACTGTTGGAAACGGCGCCCACGAAATCCAGAAAATAAATCCACGCAGATCTTTATCTGTATGACTGCGCAGATAGCGATAAACGCGTAAGACAAATTTTGATAATAGGAATATTCGTCCAAATTTCTCGAATTAAATGTATATGCTAATTATAAAACTAGCACTTCCATCTAAAAAAATTGAAGAATTATATCAAAGGATTTTTTTTAATTTAGATAAATCTAGATTTTTCCTTTACAAAATTGGGTATTATTTGATTTTGGAGTTTTGAAGATTTCACATAATTTTTTTAGGATTTTACTATTAAATGGCAGCTGAATTATCAGCAGTTAAAAGTTATTTTTGGCAGTTCAATAGTAGTTTAACAGTGAGTAAATCTCGTTTCAATTTTGGACTTCATGTTCATAGGGGAAACCTATGGCTAAAAATAAAATAAAATAAAAAATATATATTATTTAAAATTGTCTCTAATTGTTTAATTTTAATAACTAATTCTATTTTAACCATAGTAAATTAAGTCTTAAAATTGAGTCTCCATTAATTAGGAAATGAAATAAGAAAATGTTAGAGGAATTATGTTGGTTGATTGATTGTAAAGAATTGAAGAACAAAAGTTGATTTAAAAGGTTCAGAATTATCAAAAATATGTTTTCAAGATTATAGTTTATGAATGTATTTGTTTGTACTCTAGAGGATGTGATTACGTCTTAGGGTTGCATTAGTGTTTTGTACACAAGCACTAATGTCTTTTGTACTTGCAATCATAACTCACTTCTACATCTTAGCATTTGTCTTTATCACAATAAGTTTTTTTATAATATGAGAAAATTTATCAAATATGAAAAAGAGAAATGGTGTGCCTAAGGCAATTTTGGGAGCATGCCTCGACCAAGCTTTAGAAACCATGTTTCAACTTGAAGTGTAATGGAAAATGATAAGCATGTGGTCTTATGAGTACTGGTGTGTGTAACTTGCAACAATAATGGTGTGTGCAATAGTAATGGAGGATGTCCTAGGTGCTCTATAAAATGTGTAGAAGTACAAGAGGACAAGGGAAATAATCAATGGGAAAAAAAGCCACAATTTTGAATTATATGAAACACTTGTGTGGACATGAATGTCCAAGAGGACACAAGCACTATCATTTGTGTCCAAGGTGATTGAGAATCAAGAAGCATGGATAGAATAAGGTGTTTAGAGAAAAGAAAGTGTATTTTTTGGTGAGAGTACATGTTTTCAGGATATTTAGGTTATGAAATGAAAAAAATGGTCCAAAACATCTCCAATACAAGTGATCACTAAAATGGTGTGACATGAGATAGAAAAAAGTGAAGTCTAAACTTTTTATTTCATTTTTTCTCATTTTCATTAAGCATGTGAGCTACAAAAATTTAAGTACACTATAGTAAATAAAAATTATCTTTTTATAATACTTGATAATAAAAGGTACCAAAAAGGTTATTAAAGAGATCTTCTTAAGGCCATTTGTTTATCTTTTGTTTAACATTTATCTCTAGGCCTGTAGTACACACAAGAGAAGAATTCAATGTTCATCATAAAAAAGACTTAGAAGGAAGAGTTCCACATTTTACATATGTTTTTTCTTCATTTTTGTTGGACTAGGTGAGAAAGGAGGTCAATCTATGGATGATTGTTTGAATTGAAAACAACATGAGATTGGGCTATAGAGGAGCAAATATAGGAAGTAGGTATATAGCTTCTAAGTGGCCTACACAAGATAGATGAGGTATAGCTACAAAGGAGCCTATGAAAAACATTAGTATATGGCTATGATGGGCCTAGTATCATCAAAGGGGTATGGTTGTGATGTCCAACCACCAAGATCAAAGGGGTGTGCATATAACAAATACACCATTATCAAAAGGGTAATGACTCCTAGAGAGCCACTTTAAACAAGTGCATGATAAAGGATTCATTTAGGAGAACTTTTACCATTGCACACATTTTTGATTTGTTGTAATGTATAGTGTATGCACCTTATTAAATTAATTAGATGTGAAGGATGGAATCAATTTAAGAAAGAAAAGAAAGAGGAAAATAGTAAATAATAATCTTTTTGGGAAGTGTGTGAGGATATAAGTGTAGGATGAGCAAAGGGAAAAATAGAAAATTAGGGGTGTCACCCCCAAGGACAACCCCACAATGTTGTCCCTATGGTCAGCGCAAATAGGGGAGAGAAGTGTAGATAAGAAATGAGCAAGGTGGGTGAGTGCAAGATCATGGGGGTCGAAAAAGTGGCGATGTGAAAAAGGGGCATTTTGAACTTGCCCAAAAACGTGAAAATCTGCTTTGACTTTTTCTAGGCTTGGGTAGAAAGTACATGGTGTCATTTAACAAACATAAAAGCTAAACAGTGTTATCATGGAATCTAGCAGCGCTCGTTCCACAGATAACCCCCTACGAAACTTGTATGTTTCCTAGGTTCGTGATGTTCAAGCATGCAAAACGAGACAATTTTCAATCCACCTCGAAGTGCTTTATGAAGTCTCAAACAATCTGTTTGAGCATCCCTTTGTGTTTGTCTCGTGAAGACCTTCAAAACGAGTATCTTCACAAACTCTCATCGTTTATACTTAGTGAAATTGTGAAAAGTGCAAAAGCTCTGGAAAAAAGCACACTAATATTTTCAAAAAACTTTCTAAGTGTCAAAAGTGCAAAAGCTCTAGACAAAAGCGCACTAACATTTTCAGAAAATTTATAATTGTCAAAAGTGCAAAAGCTCTGGACAAAAGTGCACTAACATTTTTAGAAAATTTTCTAAGTGTCAAAAGTACAAAAGCTCGAGACAAAAGCACACTAACATTTTCAAAAAAATTTCTAAGTGTCAAAAGTGCAAAAGCTCTGAACAAAAGTGCACTAACATTTTCAAAAAAAATTCTAAGTGTCAAAAGTGCAAGGGCGGGCTATTTCAGCACCTTTACACTTAAGTGAGAAGTTAGTTTGGTGCACAAGCTCTGATTTTTAGCGCTTGTGTACTTTTTCCCATACTTAGCCATTTTTTGAGTTGGGCAGTGATTTTTCAATGTTTTGCACTTTTTCCAGTTTTCTCCACTTTTCATGCCTTAATTAAATGTGTGACTTTTTGTTCTTCTATTTCACTTACAAATCACTTAAAAGTGATTTCACGATATTTCTTTTTCATTCTTGTCACCTCTCTCTCGTTCTTCATCGAGCTGAAAACTCTTATGCCACTACAAATCCACTATTGCACTTGCCATGAAATCTTTGAGACTAAGTGTCAGGGTGCTATTTTTCAGCGCCCTAACACATTCTTTCCAAACTTACACTCAAAAGTGCAAGGGCCCTGATATTCAGTGTCATTGCACCTAAAGGAATTTTCCTAAGTGCAAGGGTGTTGATTTTAAGCACCCTTACACTTTTCCCAGTTTTTCCTTAAGGCATTTCTAACTTGTTCTTTCTTTGCTCTTAACCCTATTTCCCACTCCTGCATCATTTTTCGTGCCTCATTGCTCACTTCATGCTTCCCAATGTTTCTTTTTCTACTAATGCTTGTTGATTCACCTTCTTTGTAGTTCCTTTTCAGATATCACCAGGTGATCCTGAAGGTGACATCTTTTGATCCAGTGAACTATCACAGATCTACAAAGAAGTCATTATGTAGCAAGTTGAGCATGCCAAATTTTCAAAAGCCTCAGTGCATGTCATTTGTAATACACGACTGACACTTGATAACCTCAAGATGCATCTTGACAGGTGCAAAAAGGTTCACTCATCTATAATGAGATCGATCACGAGGATTCACACCATTGTGCATTACATTGTTGGTTTGGATGAGAAGTTTATGTAGGAGACTAGGAATAAGTATGAAGACTTTTGCGCCCAAGCAAGGAACCATGAAGATTCTTGATCTCCAGTGTTGAACTTTCTGATGCTTTCCTTTACACGTCTTGTAAATAGTTTCTAACATCTTAAATGTTTTTTTCTCAAAATGTAATTACACTGAAAATTTGAGATGTAATTTCTTGAAGACAAATTACATTTTGAATTTAATCAAAGTTAGGTGAAATTTTTCTAAATTAACTCACCTAACTTTCCTAACTTTTCTCAATTGATTTCCTAATTTTTCTCATCCCTCTCCTTTATAAATATGAGGTATTTCTATTGTAAATCTTACCTTTAGTATTTTGCAACGAAGTGTTGCCCTTTTTGAAACAAAATTGTGAAACTTTGTGTTCATGCTTTGTGAGTGAAATTTGATCAATAAAGAAGATGATTGCAAGCCAAACTTTGTGTTGGATTCAATATCTTATGAATTGATCTTATTTAGTGGTGATTAGTGGATGATATTTGAAAGAATTCAAGTAATTTATGTAAACTTTGTGTTACATTCCTTATTTGGATTTAATTTTATGTTTGCATACTTTTTTTGAAAGATCTACAAGACTTTTTGCTTGTAATCGTTCATGTTGTTCGAGGAATTGTTGTGTCTAAGAAGACTTTGTCCTTCTAATGCAACAAACGATACGTATCTCACAGATCCATGATTGAAAAATCTACGGAATGACTTTGTGCCTTCGTGAGCTTTCCCTTTTCTTTTACTTGTTTATTATTAATCACATTTGGTATCTCTATGCTTTGCTTTGATAAGATAGATATATTAGCGTTACTTCTCATTGTTAGTTTAAAGTTATTGTGAATTTAGAACTTCCAACAATGAAGCATTGTAAACATCTTCTCTGAAAAAAGAGAGAATCATGAATACAACACACACACCCCATTTGGTAAGTATAGTGTACATTGTGTAAATACTTTAATCACTTTTACTATAGCTTCTATTAGCAGTAAGAAGGGCGCCTCCCCTTTCTGAGGGGAGAGATTTTATCTCACATAATTGTGGCTGAAGTTCTAGTTGTGTAATCTATTAAAAAGAGGATTACATAATTTTCACCCAACACTTTTTTGGCGACTCCGTTGGGGACATGATACACATTCTAAAGCCTCGTGCTTTCGTTTGAAGTATACCCATGTCCTTGTTTTATTGTAATTTATTTTCTTGTAAGTTTTCAAGCTTTCACCAAGGACATGTAAATGGCTGCTCAAGGTCCTTGGGGAAATGCTTTTGGTCCTTTGAGTCTAACTCTACCCCTACATGCTCTTCCTGGAGGTTGCCATGGTTGATGAATCAGTTGTTCAAGTAGCAACTGGTAAGAAGCATTCAATATTTTACCGATCAAGGGAATGTCCCAAAGACATCTTGCTTGGTTGGATGCCAATAGGAAGACAAAGTTTCCACTTGCACCTGAGCATGAAGATAAACTTGAAGATGTAGATAAAGATGTATTTGTAGATGTGCAGGAGCAGTCTGGATTTGATGATTCATTTTGGAGCAGTAGTATATCTGATATATTTTCAAAGGTAGTTGAACCTGTTCATCTCTTTCATGAAGCAATGCCTCAACTTCATCTACATGTAGATGCTAATGATCATGGAAGGCATTGCAAGCTGTTGAAGAAAGGTAGCTATTTTGTTGAACCTGTGAATGGTTTCATTTGAGAAGGTTACATTGACAACTAGTTTAAATAATTAGGTAGGTTTTTACCTTTTCAATAAGTGCATTTGCATAAGTTTTCTTCTTGTTTTCCTAGATTTGTTTTTTATCATCGTCGCCTGACTCCAAGCCCAATGGATGGATAAAGGCATTTGAATTTTGGAGTTCTTCTCCCTTCATTCATTTCAAAGAATTTTTGAAGGAAGATCCCTAGTGGGATCCAGCTATTATCATGGAATCTAGCAGCACTCGTTCCATGGATAACCCCCCTACAAAACTTGTCTATTTCCTAGGTTCATGATGTTCAAGCATGCAAAATGGGGTGATTTTCAATCCACCTCGAAGTGCATTCTGAAGTCTCAAATAGTCCATTTGAGCATCCCTCTATGTTTGTCTCATGAAGACCTTCGAAACGAGTATCTTCATGAACTCTCATTGTTTATACCTATTGAATTTGTGAAAAGTGCAAAAGCTCTTAACAAAAGCGCACTAACATTTTCATAAAATTTTCTATGTGTCAAAACTATAAAAGCTCCAGACAAAAGTGCACTAACATTTTTAGAAAATTTTCTAAGTGTCAAAAGTGCAAAAGCTCCAGAAAAAAGCGCACTAACATTTTCAAAAAAATTTCTAAGTGTCCAAAGTGCAAAAGCTCCAGACAAAAGCGCACTAACATTTTCAAAAAAAAATTGTCAAAAGTGCAAGGGAGGGCTTTTTCAGTGCCTCTACACTTAAGTAAGAAGTCAGTTTGGTGCACAAGCTATGATTTTTAGTGCTTGTGCACTTTTTCTCATACTTAGCCATTTTTTGAGTTGGGTAGTGATTTTTCAGTGTTTTGCACTTTTTCTAATTTTCTCTACTTTTCATTCCTTAATTAAATGTGTGACTTTTTGTTCTTATGTTTCCCTTACAAATCACTTAAAAGTGATTTTAGGTTATTTCTTTTTCATTCTTGTCACCTCTCTCTCATTCTTCATTGAGCTAGAAACTCTTACGCCACTGCAAACCCACTATTGTACTTGCCATGAAATCTTTGAGACTAACTGTTAGGGCGTTGTTTTCAGTGCCTTGACACATTCTTTCCAAACTTACACCCAAAAGTGCAAGGGCGTTGATTTTCAGTTCCCTTACACTTTTCCCAATTTTTCCTTAAGACATTTCCAACTTGTTCTTTCTTCACTCTTAACCCCGTTTCTCCACTCCTGCATCATTTTTTGTGCCTCGTCACTAATTTCACACTTGCTCAACATCATTGCTCACTTCATGCTTCACAGTGTTTCTTTTTTTGCTAACGCCTGTTGATTCACCTTCTTTGTAGTTCCTTTTTAGATGTCACCAAGTGATCCTAAAGGTGACATCTTTTGATCCAGTGAACTATCCCAGATCTACAAAGAATTCGTTATGTAGCAAGTTGAGGATGTCATCTTTTTAAAAGCCTCAATGCATGTCATTTTTGATACACAATTGACACTTGATAACCTCAAGATGCATCTTAACAGGTGCAAAAAGGTTCACTCATCTGCCATGAGATCGACCACAAGGATTCACACCATTGTGGATTACATTGTTCATTCGGATGAGAAGTTTATGCAGGAGACTAGGAAGAAGTATTAAGACTTTCACGCCCAAGCAAGGAACCATGAAGATTCTCGATCTCTAGTGTTGAACTTTCTAATGCTTTCCTTTACACATCTTGTAAATAGTTTCTGACATCTTAAATTTATTTTCTCAAAATGTAATTACATTGAAAATCTGAGATGTAATTTCTTGAAGACAAATTATGTTTTGACTTTAGTCAAAGTTAAGTGATATTTTGATAAATTAAATCACCTAACTTTCCTAACTTTTCTCAACTAATTTCCTAATTTTTCTCATCCCTCTCCTTTATAAAAATGAGGGATTTCTATTGTAAAGATTACCTTTAGTATTTTGCAACGAAGTGCTACTCTTTTTCAAGCAGAATTGTGAAACTTTGTATTCATGCTTTGTGAATGAAATTTGATCAATAAAGAAGATGATTGCAAGCCAGCCTTTGTGTTGGATTCAATATCTTATGAATTGATCTTATTTGGTGGTGATTAGTGAATGATATTTGAAAGACTTCAAGTAATTTATGTAAACTTTGTGTTACATTCCTTATTTGGATACTTTTGTTGAAAGCTCTACAAGACTTTGTGGTTGTAATTGTTCATGTTGTTCAAGGAATTGTTGCGTCTAAGAATACTTTTTTCTTCTAATGCAACAAATGATACGTCTCTCACAAATCCATCATTGAAAAAGCTATGGAACGACTTTGTGCCTTTGTGAGCTTTCCCTTTTCTTTTACTTATTTATTATTAATCGTGTCTGGTATCTCTACGCTTTGCTTTGAAAAGATAGAGATATTGGAATTACTGCTCGTTGTTAGTTTAGAGTTATTGTGAATTTAGAACTTCCAATAGTGAAGCATTGTAAACATCTTCTCTGAAAAGAGAGAAACTTGCATGAATGTGACACAAACCCCCCATTTCGTGAGTATAGTGTACATTGTGTAAATACTTTAATTAGTTTTACTATAGCTTCTATTAGAAGTAAGAAGGGAACCTCCCCTTTTTGAGAGGAGAGATTTTATCTTAGATAACTGTTGATGAAGTTCTAATTGTGTAATCTATTGAAAAGAGGATTATATAATTTTCACCCAACAAACAGATATCTATTTAAAATGGATATATGTTTAGTTCAAGTTGTTTTTTATATTATTATATAAAATTAAATATATTATAAATATTATATTATATTATATATATAATATAATCTATATATTATGTTATATAATATCATATTATATTATAATATAATATCATATTATATTATAATATAATATATTATATTGTAATATAATATATTATTTAATATAAATTTATATTACAATACAATATATCATATTATATTGTAATATAATAATATATGTTTTTGATAAAGTAAGCAATATTTACAAGGTGTTGTACCCTTTACACAAAGATCCCTTAAGGCCTAAAAGAAGCTAGTTCAAAATAGGACATGAACTAGAAAGAGAAAGGGGAGCCAATCCCTTTACAAACAAGAGCCACTAGGGCTCAGCAGGATAGGCTAAACAGGCCACACATAAAACAGAACTAGGACATGAACAACTAACATGCAACATGTAAGATGATAGACAAGGACTAGACAACCCTAGAGTCTAAGGGGACTAATTTGACTCCCAAAACCTAAGGCCACGGTTTGGGGAGTCCCTTCTTCTTTCTTTGCACAACAGACTGGGAAGGCTCAGAAACGAAGTCCACTGAGCAAGGAAAGATGAGTGGATCCTCAAAAAACACCATGGGAAAAGATCCACAACATAGTGAAGCCGACAGCACAGAAGAGGAGACAAGAGCATTCAAATGATCAACATAAGCATTCATCGAGGGACGAGCAGGCTCTACTAGAACAATGATAGCATTTTTAGGCAACAATGGTTCCACAGAAGGGATAGCCGAAGGAGGATCTTAGGGAGACACAATCTCCATGGAGGAATTGAAAGGGTCGTCCTCCCTAGAGGGACCATCCAAAGAGGGAGAGCCCACCGTGAGATGGTCGGTGAGAGCATCCTTCCACCAAGTAGCAACATATATGTTAAATATGTTATATGTTGTAATATAATATATATTACCATATAAATTTACGTTCATACCATATTTAAGTCGAGTCCCCAGATCCAACGAGTTAAAAAAACCAACATAAACTAAACAAATATCCATTCCCTATGGTATAAAATCATGAAAAAGGAAAATGTGAGTCATTTTTCATTGTGCATTTTCCTTGTCTATGTGTTTGAGCATTTGAGCAACTCAGATATCCATTTTTCATTGTATTTGTTTGCTAAAATCACCCAAAATTCATAGGTATTTATAAATTTTAATGTTTCTTTTAATTTTATATTAGTTTTGCATTATTTTTTAAGAATTTTAGTCAAAAATAGGTTTTTGAATAGTTTTTTTTGCATTGAAATGATTGTTAATTTTTAAAATTTTCATCATCAAAAAAGCTTAAGAATGGTTGATCCCAACCCCAGTCAAGATGAAAACCCTGCAAATCCTCCTCCACTACTGATTTCTCCATTACAAAACATGCCCACAATCCATGAATCTATCCATAGGAATTTAAATCAATTGAGAAACATATGTCGAATTTATGAGACACTCCCTAAGCTCTCATAAATGAAAAACACTTTAGAAACAATCATTTTGAATGTTGAAACTCTGACAAACGAGCATAATACATTTGCAGAGTGGCAAGAGTCCCAAAGGAAACATTATGTCAATGGTTTATCATATGATGAAGTGAGGGCACTTGATATTGACAAAGCCCAATTAGCCCAGCTATTCATCAATCCCAAAACAAGATAGCTCATAAATGTGTGGAAGCCTATTAAATTTTTAATTAAATGGTGAACACATAGAGGTATATTAGATAATTTCTAGAAATGTTGGTGGATGGTTTTTGATAAACCACCCAACAACAACCTTGATGTCCCTTAGTATTTTCTATGTCAAATTTTTCCTAGGGAGGCATGTCAATTACTTTGATATGCGAGATTTCTAGGGTGTGGATCAAGGGATGCCATAAGATAGACCCAGAGCACATCGAGTCACCCCACTTCTTCTTGCTCTGCCTATTGCTTCCTCAACTCGAATACCCTACACTAAGATTATTTTAGATACAAGGAGTTAGAGCATTTTGTCCATACATGCATTGAGTGATCATTTGATCATGTAGAGCTCACATGTTGTGCAGTCGCATGACAGTGCATCCCATCATGATGGTGATGCACCAGCTACATCCCATCATGATGGTGAAGCACCAGCTACATCCCATCATGATGGTGATGCACCAGCTACATCCCATCATTATGGTGATGCACCTACTATATCAGTTGTAACTGGTACACCCTCCTCTTTGACACATATTTGTGTTCCCCATTATTGCATCATTTGCCACAATATATGTTTGGATCCTCTTTGATAATCTAGTGAGGCTCCAATAGATACATTTGATTATGAGGTCCATGATATGTCAAATGTAGGAGTTGAGAGAGCATGGAGTGGACCATTTCCAAGAGATAAATCAGGTGGAAGAGATGATGTGAAAGCACCAGTAAGACTTAAACTAATTTAATAGTGTGTTTTATCTAAATTCTTTCATATTTTATAAGAGATTAGTACTAATATATGTTTCGTGTCAGAATCTTTAACATTTGCTGACAAAGGACCAAATTTCATAAGTGCAGGAAGCTATGCAACTGGCCATTTCATTTGGCCTAGAGACTTAGTATACAGTATCATTTAAATTGTTATTTAGATGTTAATTTTTGAAATCTATTATGTTTAAATACATGTACATAGATTGATAGTCTAATGTAATCTTGTCTTTTTATGTAGAAAACCAGTACTTTTACAACCATGTTCACCGAGCCTGACCCATTGGAAGAAGCTACACAACATGCATATGTTTTTTATATTATTGACATTATGATTATATGTGCATGTGCATTTAAATTGTGCTACATTCTTATTTTTTTTTATATAGGAAACTATCTTAGCCACTTCATCCATCATGAGGCTATCTAGTGTACAAGCATCAAGTAGGTATGTGTTTATTTTATATTGCATATATTTATGTTTAGATAGGAGTAGATATATGTTAAAAGTAAATATGATTATTTTTCAACAATTGTATGTTAATTCGTATCATTTTTATTTTACCTACTATAGTCCTCTGCTCAATTCAGCAATGTGATGAATGTGGGACCATTTTGTTATACAAAGACTCTTATCATCCTAAGGGACAATCATATGCAGAACATCTTGCAAAAAAGAGAGCAAGAATTGAGGTAAACAAGAATTTTATTTTTGATATAATATAGTTTAATATAGTGATTTTGATGTTAAATTCATAATTTCTAAATTATATTATATAATTTTCTATTTACAACTCAATTCAACATCCATTCCATTAAAACCTTCAAGCTTAATAACATGTCACTAGATCCTTCATGTAAAAGGTACAAAATCATCATTAATAAGAATCACTATATTTCAATCATGATATATAAACAAGAATTTTATGTACACCATAGGGGTTTGATGCAACCTTCAAATATTGTCCTTACAACTCAACAAGATACATGTTCATTAGATTGTTCATGTGAAATCTATACAATAATCATGATCAACAAATAATACATAAATCAACCATGATACATGAACAAAAACTATATATATGCACACGATATGAGTGTGGTACAACCATTAAAAAAACCAAATACAACTCCATGAAAAGCATGTTATTTGACCTTCTACATACAATTTATATTATCATAATGCACAACAATGAATTTTAGTAACCATAATGCACGAATAAGCAAACTAGGCATACCATATGGGCTTGATGTACTATAGTCATAATGCACACTTCACAGAAAAGCAATAACACTCATATGATATTGTCATATATGTCAATCAGCCTTGACCCACACCAAACTTGCTATATGAGTTTGTGCAATCTTCAAACAAGAATATCTAAGTGTAATACAAATTTAATGCAACCTTTGAACAAAACCCAACATACAAAAAAGAAAATATATATATATATATCATAAATTCCTTCATTCAAATTTCATACAATCAAGTAGAAGCATCAATGTCACTCAACCATAATGCATGAACAAGCAACTTTCAAAAAACTTCCATACATAACAATTTGTAACCATCAACTCAAATCCATACAAGTTAGTGGCTTATATGTGTATTCTTGAGCTTAAAACTTTCATGGAGAAAATACAAATGGAAATAAATGATAAGAAATATCAAATGTAAGTGAAAAAATATAGAATCGGTGCAGTGGACACATGAAAGTATTCAAGACATTGAAAACTCTATCAAACAAAGGGATGTTGTTGTCCTAAGTGTTGATGATAGAGCAACTGATCTAAAGCTCAAAGTAAAATATATGAAAAAGAAGTTAGAAGATCATGAAAAGGAATAACAAGGGGTGTTAATAGGTAATAGCAATAGAGATGAGGGAAAATGTGTGGATGGCCAAGTTGCAGATGCAAAAGCAATAGTTGGAAGTGTTGAAATTGAAGAAAAATAGCTGAAGAGTAAAATTAACCACTTAGAAAATTAATTAAAGGATAAGAAGGAGATTTTATTGTTAATGAAAAGAAGGTTAGTCTACTCTAAAAACACTTGAAAAATAAGTAGACTGAAATGAACGAGATAGATAATGTATTCAATGAAGAGATTATTCCTGCTCTCAAGAAGTTGAGGAAGGTCCATGTGTAGATTCTTCTTTGTTCATTGTGCAACTAGTTCCAATGCATTTGGATGGGTACATTTAGGCTAGGCATGGTCCTATTTCATACCCAAAGATGTTGAAACAGTCTGAGCTACATTGTACCAGTGATATCCCTTAAGAGTCTAAAGTGCAAAAAGGCAACAATCTTTGATGAGCTATTACTCGAAAATCATGTCACTTAAAAAAAATTGAGACTATGGGATCATGTAGGGCCCCTCTACAATAATCTCTCTCAATTTTTTATATCTCTGAGGCATTTTCTAGTGGTGCCGAATTTTCAATTGGTGGAAAAAGGGTTAGATGCATGTAGTGTAAAGTTGCAAAGGGGTGTAACTTTCATTTTTATCCTTGTACGACCAAACTGACAGTTCCAACATGTTTGGATGGGTATGTTTAGGCTAGGAATTGTCCTTTTTCACACCCAAACATGTCAAAATAGTTTGAGCTACATTGTACCATGATATCCCTTAAGAGTCCAAAGTGCGAAAAGGTAGCAATATTTTATGAGCTATTACTCAAAAACCGTGTCACTTAGAAATAATCTAAGGTTAAGGGATCACACAAGGCCCCTCTACAATAACCTCTCTTAGTTTTTTATATCTTTGAGGAATTTACCTGTGGTGTCGAGTTTTAATTTGATGGAAAAGGGGTCAAATGCATGCAGTGTGTAATGTCCCCTTCTCAAGCATGATCTTCTCAGATGACCGTTGGCCTATTTCGGAGACCCGTAGGCTACTCGGAAGGTAAAATTAGGGTTTCTTATTTTGAAGGATGCTCTTGCTCAAGGTTGGTTGATTCAATGGCAGATTCTTTCTGGGTTTTAAGAGAGCTTCGTAGTGATATGTTCTTCTTGGCATTCTGAGCATCTTCGGGAATTTACTATTTTTAGTAAATTCTATTTCTAGCAGTGTTCTTGTTGGGTTCGGCATGGTTCACTTTCTACTTCAGACTGATCAGTTGGCTTGCTCACTTATGGCTTTAGGGCACAATTGGAGAGATAAGTCGAGCTACTTAATTAAAGTCATGTTTTAATGTTATATGTTAACGTTGACCCCCTTGGCCTAGCTTCTTCACTTTAAGTCTTTTTAAAAGTTGTTCTTTAAGGGTGCCGCTTCATTAAAGGAAATTAATTATATCTTTTATAAAGAAGTTTAATCCAAGCTTTTAGTGGACACCAATTTCAAGGAAGAATTAAAGTGATATTAAAAGACAAAGTTTTTCTTGGAAAAGTGGGACACCACCTGTGGAAGAATTAGGGTTTGACTCAAAAAGGAAGATTAGGGTTTCGAGAAGAGTCAACCAAAAATTATAAAAGGAAGCCTTTGGTTCTCATTCAGATTTTTTTTCTACAGGAATGTTATGCTACCGGTTTGGCTCTGGGATTGCTTTGAGGAATGTAAGCCTCCTAGCTAGGCATTGCTTCTCACTTGAAAGATAGCGACTAGTGGTGAGATAGCGATAGATTGAATGTTTCATTGTGAGATTTCTGCATTTTAGTTTGTGAGGGTTTGAAATCAGACTTATGCATATTAGACAGACTTTAGAATTGCATTTTTCCTTACAGCAAATTTGTAGTTTCATTCATAAATCAAAAACAACAAAAAAAATCGTTCTAGGTATTGCATATTCCTTCTTGTCTAGGCAGGGCACCCCTTTGTGCCAAGTTGTAGAATTTTTAGAAAAGAATATGATTTTATAAAGCAAAATCACCCCTTTGCTGGGCTGTACCATTTGTATTGTCTTGGGAATCATGCAAAAATCAATATCTATATTTTGAGTCAGTTTCTTGTGCCAATCTTGGGCGCCATCTCCTTGGGATCATTTTGCATTACATCTCATGAAATTTGATTAAGTTTGGAGCAAGTTGTGAGTGATTTTGTGAGTAATAGGGCTATCGTTCGTGCACGTGGATAACAGGACTATCAAAAATTAGATTGTTAGGTTGGCTCTAATAATTGAGTTTTTGATCTAAGCTTTATCATCTAGTGAAGGAAACTCCATATATATTGTTGCAACTTTATTTATCTCTTGATTCACACTGATAGCAAGGAATTATCTAATATATTGTAAGCTGGCAATAGTACTGACAGTAGTTCAGAATCTTGCTTTATCAATTTGTAATGTTCAATCTTTACATTCTGTAATTACTTACATCTCCGCCCTATCATAGCTCCTTTCCCACTCCGGGTTAGAAAGCACATTCTGGGTGTCGAGTTCTTTCAGTATTCTAGTTTATTTCCCTTCAAAGCATTGTAATTCTTAGCACTCTTCCATATGGTCGCCTCAATTCCATTCTGGATTGGGTAGCACATACTTGGTGTTGAGTTCCTTTCAGTACTCGTAGTGTAGAAGATCCTCTGACCACATGCTCACCATCATCGATACCATTCTTGGTTAGATTTCCTTCCAGTTCTATTTCTGCTTTCAGATCCTTTGACCAATGCTCACACCTTGCCCACATCGGGATCCTGGTGTACATTCTGGTTAGAGTTGCTTCAACATCGTGTTGGTTTTAATCTAACCTTAACGGGTGCATTGGATTGTAACTTGCAATTGAAAAAGTTGAAAAAATTTGGCTCAGAATATTTCAGTGGTATCAGAGACAAGATCTTGCCATCCTATGAACAAGCCATCTATGAGTGACAGAGAAAAGAGATACATTGCAAGGGAAGACAAGAAAGTTGGAAAACAGTTCCAACCCTATCAGGCTCCAGAAGGTCAGACAACTTCAGAGGTTTTGAGGGCTCATTGGGAGTCTTCTCAGGAAACAGACATGGTAGAAGGTGAGAGATCAATTGGGGGTAACGAGAGGTTTACCAGCACCAGAGATGATAGTGGAAAGGGAAGAGAGATCTGTAAGTCCCAGAAAGATATTTGAAAGGAAGATGGATTTCTTGATGGACATGGTATCTTTCATGATGGGGAAAGTGGGCCAGAACACAACTCCACAAAACAACCCTGGAAATAGAGAACACAGTACCTCTAACCAGCATGATGGACATACAGCTCAACATGTTTCACACAACACTTACATCTCAGCCAAGCCTTTCAAACCCACCTTCTTGGCACCAGTAAACACTCAGCCTGAGCCTGAAGAGAATGCTTCATTTGTGGAGCAGTTGAGACTTGGCCATGCGGAGTATGATTCTCTGCTTAATGACATCAAGATGGATATGTCCTACAATGATTTTATGGATCATAAAAGAAAGAATAAGGGACACGGGAGACATCATGAGCAAAGAAGACCAACAGCTCAAGGGGACTTGTATCAAGCTGTCAACAAGGTTATACTTCCACACTATGACGGGAGTGATAACAGTTCAGCTCGAGTTTGGATACAAAAGTTGGATAACTATCTAGCTCTTAGACCCATGGTAGAGGAGGAGGCGATTAAATTCGCTACGCTACACCTAGATGGGGTCACACATGAGTGGTGGTACGATGGCCTAGTCACCTTGGGTCATCGATCTATCACAACCTATGATGAGTTCACCAATAGGCTCATCGAGAGATTTGAGAAAAAGGATCTTGAAATTTATTTAAGAGAATTGGCATAGTTGAGGCAGTATGGCACAGTTGATGCTTACATAGCTGAGTTCCAAAGACTCTCAGTCATGGTCACTGGAATCATAGAGAGACAGTTGGTGATCCTTTTCAATGAAGGATTGACGGAACCACTAAAGGGATGGATTAAAGCTTTTGATCCACCCTCCCTATAGGAGGCCATGAAGAAGGCAAGAAACATGGAGTGGGCAGCTCCTAAGGCAAAGTTCCAACCCAGGCCATCCTTTCACAAAGGAGATAAAGGGAAAAGACCTCATCAAAGACCTCCTTTGAGACCTCAGCATAAGGAGTTCAAACAACATAATCCTCATATCACAAGATTGGATCCTGAGACACTGAACGAACTCAGAAGAAAGGGGTTATGTTTCTGGTGTAGGGAAAAATGGTCTCAAGATCATGTTTTCCCAAAGGGAGTTATTTAATCAGATTGAGTACTATTCCAGTAGTGAAAGTAATTCTGATTTTTCAGACCAGCAATCTGATTTTGAAGATAGTGAAGTGGAAAGAGGCCCAGAAGAGTCTGAAGATGAAAAGGAAAGTGGAGGTATTTTGGCTCAACTTTCAAGCTTTCAAAGAAATGAATCCTTCAAGGTTCAAGGGATGATTAAGGGGTAGTGAATAGTTGCATTGATTGACACTGGGGCAACACATAACTTCATTGATGAAGTTGTGGTGGCAAAGAAGGGGCTGCAAACAGAAGAGTTTGAAGGCTTCAAGGTCATGGTTGCTGATGGATTCCACATTTCATGTACCAAGAAGATCTCAAACATGAATATGCAGTTGGGAAAATATGAAGTCAAAGACGAATTCTACATAGTCAACATTGGAGATACGGATGTTGTTTTGGGTATTCAATGGCTACGTTCCCTTGGAGAGATCTCCTTAAATCTGCAAACTATGGAGCTCAAGTTTCAATCTGATGGGAAGAGGGTGGTACTAAGAGGAATGTCTAATGGGGGTCCTCGGGTTGTGTCATTCAAGAGAATGGAAAGGTTGGTTCGTCATGATCAAGTTGAGTGGGCTGCAGAATGTATGATTCTTCCTGCTAGTCCGGTTGACACTAAGGGAGACTATCCTACTGATGTTCAGTCTTTACTCACAGAGAAGAGCAAGGTATTTGCTGATCTACCTCCTGGACCACCACTTGAGCAGGGTTCGTAGCATATCATAGAGCTCAAGGAAGGATCTAAACCTATTATTACAACTCCCTATCAGTATCCTAAGAAGCAGAAGGATGATATCAAGAAAAACATTCAGGAACACTTGGAGATGGGTTTCATTCGTCCAAGCTAGAGCCCTTTCGCATCTGTAGTGGTTCTTGTGAAGAAGAAGGATGGTACCATGCACATGTGTGTGGACTATTGTGCTTTGAATCAAAGCACCATCAAAAACCGATACCCCATTCCAAGGATAGATGAGCTCATTGATGAGCTACATGGGGCCAAGTTCTTCTTGAAGATCGATTTGAGATCGGGTTACCACCAAATTTGAATGAGAGGATCTGATGTTGAGAAGATAGCTTTCAGATGTCATTATGGCCACTTCGAGTTTTTATTCATGCCATTTGGGCTGACTAATGCTCCTGCTACCTTCCAGTCTTGCATGAACAGAGTTTTTCAGAAGCAATTAAGGAGGTTTGTGTTGATATTCTTTGATGACATTTTGATTTACAGCAAGAAGCCTATTTTCCAAAGAGTCCAAATGTGAATTTGGAATGGAGGAGTTACTTTACCTTGGCCACATAATCAGTGCTGAGGGAGTTAAGGTTGATCCCGAGAAGATCAAAGCAGTTGTTGATTGGCCACCTCCTGAGAACTTGACTCAGTTGAAAGGGTTTTTGGGTCTGTGTGGATTTTATCGTAGATTTGTAAAAGGCTACTCACAGAATGCTGCTCCTCTTATTGATCTCATGAAAAAGGGAGCCTTTTGTTGGACAAAAAAGGCTCAAACTACTTTTGATAAGTTTAAGAGGATCATGAGCTCTTGTCCGGTTTTGGCTATTCTGGATTTCTCCAAGCCTTTCGAGCTACAGTGTGATGCATCCGGTGAAGGAGTTGGGGCTGTTTTGAAAGAACCTACTCCATTTATGACAAGGAAATGCTTTCCATTATGCATGCATTAGCTAAGTTCAGACAATATCTGGTGGGAAACAAGTTTGTGGTTAAGACTGATCATAATAGTCTTAAACACCTCATGCATTAGAAGGATCTGAACGAGAGGCAACAAAAGTGGGTGAGTAAGCTTCAAGCTTACAACTTTGACATTGAGTATGTCAAAGGAAAAAATAACATTATGGCTAATGCACTATCTAGGAGACCCCATTTGAGCTCCTTGTGTGAGCTTACCTCTTATTGGAAGGAGATGTTGCTTGCTGATTATGCGAAAAATCAGTTTGCAACAAGCATCATTGAAGGTACTTTTCATGACGAAAGGTACAAGGTGATTGAGGGGTTGATACACTACAAGGGTAGAATCTTTCTGGTGGCAGATTCTAAGCTCAAGAAGAAGATTTTGTTGACATTTCATGACATTCTGCTTGCTGGTCACCAAGGATTCTTTAAGACATATAGGCAGATCTGGGAAATATTTTCTTGGAAAGGGTTGAAAGGATAAGTTCAATGCTACATTTAGGAGTGTCCCGTTTGTCAAATGAACAAGAATGAGCATACTCTACCAGCCAGTTTGCTGCAACCTCTTCCTATTCCCAATCAAAAATGGGAAAGTATATCGATGGACTTCATCACAGGGTTGCCCAAGGTCCAAGGGAAGGATTGTATCTATGTGGTAGTGGATAGACTAACAAAATTCGCTCACTTCTTCACCATTACCAGCTCGTTTTCAACAGCTCAAGTTGTAGATCTATTTTTTCATGAGGTGTTTAGGTTACATGGGCTACCAAAAAACATTGTGAGTGATAGGGATAGCAAGTTCCTAAGCACTTTTTGGCAAGAGGTCTTCAGAATGAGTGGTACTGTGCTTACTCCGAGCACTAGTTATCACCCCCAAACAAATGGACAAACGAAAATAGTGAACAAGTTGTTGGAAGGCTATTTGAGAAACTATGTTTCCAAGAAGCAAAGAGCATGGGTGAAGTGGCTTCATATAGGCAAGTACTATTATAATTCTTCCTTTCACATGTCAATAAAGATGTCACCTTTCTTGGCTCTTTATGGGTATGAAGCTCCTAGCTTTGTTGATTTGGTGTTTGGCGATAGCAAAGCTCCTCAAGCCAAGGACTTATTGCAGCAAAGTCAAGACATCATGAAATCATTGAAGAACAATTTGCAGATTGCACAGGATCAGCAGAAGATGTATGCTGATCAGAGGCATGTCGAGCGCTCTTTCGAGGTTTGGGATATGGTTTATCTCCGATTACAGCCATACCGACAGTCTACTCTCAAGAAGAGTGGAGCTGAGAAGCTCAAACCTCACTTCTATGGGCCGTTTAAGGTTATCAGAAAGGTGGGAGCAGTAGCATATGAGTTGGAGCTACCTTCGAGTAGCAAAGTGCACAATGTCTTCAACGTGTCTCGCCTCAAGAAGGCACTTGGGCACAATGTTATTGCTTCACCACAGTTGCTGCCTTTGGATGAAGAAGGATAGTTGGTTTTAATTCCAGAGGAGATTCTTGATTCTCGTGAGCATTCTTTGAGGAAAAGAACAATCAGAGAATATTTGGTGAAGTGGAAAAACATGCCTATAGAGGATGCAACTTGGGAGAATGATGAGATTCCGTAGCATCCTGGTTTGTGATTTCTTAAGGACAAGCACTCTTGGGGAGGGCAGATTGTAATGTCCCCTTCTCGAGCATGATCTTTTCAGATGATCGTTGGCCTATTTCGGAGACCCGTAGGCTACTCGGAAGGTAAAATTAGGGTTTCTTGTTTTGAAGGATGCTCTTGCTCGAGGTTGGTTGATTCAATGGCAGATTCTTTCTGGGTTTTTAGAGAGCTTCATAGTGATATGTTCTTCTTGGCGTTCTGAGCATCTTCAGGAATTTACTATTTTTAGTAAATTCTATTTCTGGCAGTGTTCCTGTTGGGTTCGGCATGGTTCACTTTCTACTTCAGATTGATCAGTTGGCTTGCTCACTTATGGCTTCGGGGCACAATTAGAGAGATAAGTCCAGCTATTTAATTAAAGTCATGTTTTAATGTTATATTTTAACGTTGACCCCCTTGGCCTAGCTTCTTCACTTTAAGTCTTTTTAAAAGTTGTTCTTTAAGGGTGCCGCTTCATTAAAGGAAATTAATTATATCTTTTATAAAGAAGTTTAATCCAAGCTTTTAGTGGACACCAATTTCAAGGAAGAATTAAAGTGATATTAAAAGACAAAGTTTTGCTTGGAAAAGTGGGACGCCACCTGTGGAAGAATTAGGGTTTGACTCAAAAAGGAAGATTAGGGTTTCAAGAAGAGTCAACCAAAAATTATAAAAGGAAGCCTTTGGTTCTCATTTAGATTATCTTTGTCACAGGAATGTTATGTTGTTGGTTTGGCTCTGGGATTGCTTTGAGGAATGTAAGCCTCCTAGCTAGGCATTGCTTCTTGCTTGAAAGATAGCGACTAGTGGTGAGATAGCGATAGATTGAATGTTTCATTGTAAGATTTCTGCATTTTAGTTTGTGAGGGTTTGAAATCAGAGTTATGCATATTAGACAGACTTTAGAATTGCATTTTTCCTTACAACAGATTTGTAGTTTCATTCATAAATCAAAAACAACAAAAAAAATTGTTCTAGGTATTGCATATTCCTTCTTGTCTAGGCAAGGTGCCCCTTTGTGCCAAGTTGTAGAATTTTTAGAAAAGAATCTGATTTTATAAAGCAAAATCGCCCCTTTGCTAGGCTGTACCATTTGTATTGTCTTGGGAATTGTGCAAAAATCAATATCTATATTTTGAGTCAGTTTCTTGTGCCAATATTGGGCGCCATCTCCTTGGGATCATTTTGCATTACATCTCATGAAATTTGATTAAGTTTGGAGCAAGTTGTGAGTGATTTTGTGAGTTACAGGGCTACTGTTCATGCACGTGGATAACGGGACTGCCAAAAATCAGATTGTCAAGTTGGCTCTAATAATTGAGTTTTTGATCTAAGCTTTATCATCTAGTGAAGGAAACTCCATATATATTGTTGCAACTTTATTTATCTCTTGATTCACACTGATAGCAAGGCATTATCTAATATATTGTAAGCTGGCAGTAGTACTGACAGTAGTTCAGAATCTTGCTTTATCAATTTGTAATGTTCAATCTTTACATTCTATAATTACTTACATCTCCGCCCTATGGTAGCTCCTTTCCCACTCTGGGTTAGAAAGCACATTCTGGGTGTTGAGTTCTTTCAGCATTCTAGTTTATTTCCCTTCAAAGCATTGTAATTCTTAGCACTCCGCCATATGGTCACCTCAATTCCATTCTGGATTGGGTAGCACATACTTGGTGTTGAGTTCCTTTCAATACTCGTAGTGTAGAAGATCCTCGGACCACATGCTCGCCATCATCGGTGCCATTCTTGGTTAGAGTTCCTTCCAGTTCTATTTCTGCTTTCAGATCCTCTGACCAATGCTCACACCTTGCCCACATCGGGATCCTGGTGTACATTCTGGTTAGAATTGCTTCAGCATTGTGTTGGTTTTAATCTAACCTTAACGGGTGCATTGGATTGTAACTTGCAATTGAAAAAGTTGAAAAAATTTGGCTCAGAATATTTCACAGTGTAAAGTTGCAAAGTAGTGTAACTTTCATTTTGCTCCTCATGCAACCAAACCATCAGTTCCATCATGTTTGGATGGGTACGTTTAGGCTAGGCATGGTCCTATTTCACACCCAAACATGTCGAAACAGTTTGAGCTACATTGTATCGACTATATACATTAAGAGTCTAAAGTGCAAAAAGATAGAAATCTTTGATGAGCTATTACTCATTAACTATGTCACTTAGAAACAATCTGTCTGAGGCTAGGGGATCATGTAGGGCCCCTCTACAATAACCTCTCTCAGTTTTTGATATCTCTAAGGAGTTTTCTTGTGGTGTCAAGTTTTCAATTGATGGAAAAATGGTCAGATGCATGTAGTGTAAAGTTGCAAAGGGGTGTAACTTTTTTTCTGCTCCTCGTGCAACCAAACTTACAGTTTCAACACATTCTAGTGCAAGAGCACCTACAACCTTAATGCAAAATTTGATTTGGTAAAAGTGTTTCAAGGTGAATTTGAGTGAGTCTAGGTTTGTAGAGGGGGTGTTCAAAGTTTTTTTTGTATCAAATAAGGTCTCAAAGACCATTTTTCTATGTATTTAGGTGTATGGGAAAACATTTTAGTTCAAATGTAAAAGTTGCACAACAAAATGTAAAGTTGTCAAAATGCAATTTTGTCGAAAGATGAAGAGAAAAAGAATTTTAAAAGGTGGTTATAGGTGTTGGATGGGTAGTTTTGAATGGATAATGTATTTAAAGGCCTGTTAAGGCTCAAACATTTGTTTTTCAATCATCTTGTGAAAGAATTCCAATAAAACACCAACGTTTTCAAGCAGTTTTCACTATGTTTTGTTCTTCCTTGAGATTGTACGGACCCATACATGTAGGATTTGATCTGAAATTGGTTGGAAATTGTAGTGGCATGTTCTAACTTTCATTTGTGATCATTTTGAGAGTCTTTACTTAATTTTATAGGAAGATTTCCCCATTTTCTTGTAACTACCTATGTAAGACTAACAAGGTCTGATTTTTAAGTTTAATTAATGTAGAAGCCATTCCTCCTAATTTTGTGTCATTTTACTCAGAGGAATTGCATGTCTTGTGCTATTTTAAGTGTTCATATGTGTTTGGATTCAAAAGGAAATATTTTGGTGGCTCAATAGTGATGCCCTAGGGCTGGGCAATGAAGTTTCCTTGTGAAAAATGATGGTTTTATGAAATGTTTTTGTGAATTGTGAATAGTATTGAGTTTGTGAAGGTGGGAAATGTCTATATAGACTTAAATAAGTTTGTTGGATACAATTTTTTAGTTAGGGAAGCCTCAATTTGGTGAATCTCTGAAAATCCTAGGTTTATGCATGGTAATGGAGGGTTTTCTAGATCAGCATAGAGAAAGCTTTGAACCTAGAAACAAATGTTGAATTTTGATGTCTTGGAACATGACTAATGACTGTTTCATGAGTTTGTGTGAAGATCAGGTGAATAGGAGGGACCTCCTTTGTTAAATTGGGCTAATTTGAGTAGCCTTTTGCAGGGTCAGTTTGTTGTTTCTCAATGTTGGCACAAAGAAACCTCGTGATATTTTCCCTACGTAAGTAAAAAATTACTTTGGGTAATTGTTTGTTGATGAAGAAGAATTTTAGGTTATGATATGTCATTCTTGCATCATTCAGGATCCGCGTCACCAATAGCAGCTAAACCATGAGGAATTTGAAGATGATGCAAACTAGAGTTTTGTGACATTTTGTTTGTAGATTCTAAATATATATTTTTCAAAAAAAATTGAATTAGATTTCACTTCTTTTTCCATTAAAAAGTGACGCTCACCGTATAACGAATAGCTTTTTTTTCCATGAAGAACAAAACTCTAATTCTTTCGAATTGAGATTTGTAACTCTAATATCTAGTGCTTCCACTTGGTTAGATATTTTTTTATTGAATATGTTTTCTTTAATTAAGTTTCAAAGTCAAGCTAATTACAATTCAGACATAGCACGACTGTATAACATGTAACTTTTTTTTATGTATCAAAATTCAAAAAAAAATTGTTGGATCAAGGACTTCAATATCTAGTACACTCATATTTTTCAAAAAAAATTATAATTTGCTATTTTTCCAAATGTGCAGGACAAAGAGCTTGATTTTCAGTGAAAAACCTATGTTTAATAAAACTAAAAAACAAATACATAATAAAACCAAAATATATTAAAATTATATTCGTTGGATAGCTCGTTCTAAGGACTACTTGATTCCAGTTGGGTCTATGAAGTATCTGCCATTTTCATCTTCAAACTGAGCTCTGAAGTGCAAAAATTTTGAATTTTTTTGTGAACAAGGTGAAAAATTAGGAAAAGTGGGGGTTCACTTGAGGCAGGGGGTTCGAGCGAATCCTCGGGGGTTAGGAAACTTGACGTAAAAAATTGAATAAGTTATCTATATTATTTTAAAAATATGTAAGAATATAATATGTAGCAAATTGAATGTAGTTTCTAAACTACTAGGTTTTTTTTTTTTAAATCTATTTGGTGAAAATTTGAAATTTCAATGGAGTAGTACTTAAATTTCAGGGAAAAATTAAGAACTAGGTGTCTATCTTATCACCCTAACGACAATGAAATGATAATATTTTTTTATAAGATTTTAGATATAAATAGAGGACTCATGTCTCGATGTGATGCATATTTTTTTTTAATTTTATTCCAAGTAAATAATTAATTATGAATTTTTTATTAAAATTTTTAAAAATATAAAACTTGTATGTCTCACCACCTTAAGTTGGTCAAAACTTCATGATATTCTTTTCTTTTTTAATTCTATAGTATGCGAAGCATAGAATGTGATGCATGTTTCGAATTCAAAAAATGTGATACTATTTGAAAGCTATAGAAGTTTTTCAACCAGCCTATGAATCAAGACTTTAGTTGTAATTCAAATAGAAAATGAATAATAATTATTTATTAAATTCAAAGTAAAACATAATTTATGTATTGGTGGAAAGATGAGAATCTCCTTTAAAAACCCTTTTTGTTTCATCAATTTTGGGTAAAAAAAGTTTTCAACCACATACCCTACACATACCCATCATATCACCACTTTTTGACCTCATGATCCTACAATGTATACCCAATATTATCATTTTATTTTGGTTAGGGTGGTTAGACAGACACCTACTTATTTTTTCCCTGAAATTTAAATACTGCTACATTGAAATTTCAAATTTTCCCAAATAGATTTTTTTTAAATAAACCTAGTAGTTTAGAAACTACATTCAATTTTTTACAGATTTTATTCTTACATATTTTTGAAATAATATAGATAACTTATTCACATTTCTACACCAAGTTGCCTAACTCTGATTTTTTTGAATTTTTTGCCACTTAAGGGCCTGTTTTTTCCATGATGATCCTACACATACCCCTTTTCTTGAGATGTTTCTTTTTCCTTCAACAATTCTTCTTCACAACCTACAAATAAAATTTGATAAAACTCTCTTCAACTTTTTGCAATTAATAGATAATAATGAGCATTGAAAAATCCAAAGAGAACTTGTTAATTACAAAGCAAAAAGGTTCCTCTCAAAAACCTATGCATATTTTGTGCAAGTAGAGTTTCAACATGTAACATGAAGTCAAATCCAATATCTCCTCAATTTAGGTTCCCCAAAATGAACTCCTAACTAATCGTTGGTCAAGAAAATATCTTCCAAGCTTCTCCTCAAAGTTGGCACCCAATAATGGAACCACTTAACTCAACCTTGTAAATATCTTCTTATGCAAAAGGTGCTAACTCCAAGATGCCAACTTGGGCACCCAAGGTGGGTCCAAGTCAATATTTTTAACCAAAACATATCTCTCCATCAATTCATGCAAACATTATGCATGATTGATCATCCCCACTTAATTGAATGTATCACCTGCTATTTGTCATGCAACTGAAGTCATTAGTCATGCATTCCAAGCCAACTGAAGTCAACTAGCATTCAACTGAAACTAACTACATGCAACTGAAGATAACTGAACCATAACTAAACTAAACTGAGCTAAACTGAATTAAACTGAACTGAACTAAACTCCACTCATGTAATTGTCAATCCCTAACTTGTAGGATCTTTACATGTATTACTGAAGTGTTATCTTTCCTCCAAATAGTTAACTAAACTCAAGGTGGGTTCCACCTTCCATGTGGGTGCCCCATGTGCTCCTATTTTGTAGGAGCTCTTCTTGGACGTCTCCACATGTTCCTATCATTTAGGAATAATCACAAATGTCAATTTACATGTTCATTTCATTCAAATTTAATCTCTTTCTAATCCTAGTATTGGGGAACACATTCCAAGGAATTAGGAGATACATGAAATATGTTTAGGATTGCAATTAAATGGCATCCTATTCCCAACATTCTCCCACTTGACATTATACATTGCAATTATGCTAAACAAGGAATCATTATTATAAATCAAGTACAAGACTCAAGGTCAATGGCCTTCCTGTACCAAGATAACTTATCTATAGGAACTGGTTTCATAAGATAATCTGCAACATTGATCAAAGTGTCAACTTTCTCAATCAATACCTTCCCACTCTCAACCATTTCTCACAAAAATTGATAATAAAAATTAATATGCTTAGTACGAGCATGATACATAGGATTTTTGGCTAAACAAATAGCACTCTAACTATCACATTCAAGTCTAATTGGCTTGCAATTAAAACCAATACCTTTCCCAAGTCTCTGTAACCAAACTACCTCTTTAGAGGCATGTGTAGTAGCCATGTACTTTATTTTTGTGGTGCACAAAGCAACCGTGTGTTGCCTCTTACTCATCCAACTAATCGCAGCTCCAAACAAAGTAAACACATAACCACTTGTCGACCTCTGATTGTTCAAGTCTCCTACCCAATATGAATCAACAAAACCCTATATGTCCAATGATATGTGCATAATATCAATATCATTAGCACCATAATAAGCCAAATAGTAATAAGAAGTACCTTGTAAATATCTAAACACCCTCTTAACATAATTCCAATGTTCTTTACCAGGGTTACACATAAACCTACTTAGAAGTCCCACTGCTTTGGCTATATCTGGTCTTGTACAAACCATTGCATACATCAAACTACCAACTACACTTACAATGGAGTCACCAAGCCATTGTATAGCCTTCCATACATGCATAACCATGGGCTCAAAACCATGAGCTCCAAAAACATGGACTAATACAACTAGCACAAAACCATGTGCTAAAGACCACTAAAGGTTAATCCACTAATTCTAACCCAATAACTAGTTTAACCCAACAACCCCCCTACCACCTCAAAGAAATCCTCTCTTACCAGGCCTTTCCTTTCAAGGATTGAGCAAGCCATACTAGGTCTTACAACCATCAGCCCAAATACATGTATTAAGTTTTACATACAACTCCAATTTTTAGTTTGCACATCTCATAACTAGATCCATTAAATCTTTCAATATCTAGATGAGAGGTAGAAAATATTCTAACATAATTATTTTACAAATATGCAATAAAACAATAGTAAAAGCTCCCACTATAGCCAAAAAGCCTTCAAACTTTTAAGGGAAAGGTGTCCCAAACTCTAACCAACCATTAGCTCTAATACCAAATGTTGAGAAAAGTGAGGTAATAATGTAGCTTTAAAACTTGTAAAACTATGAGATTGTAGATCTAATTAAGTTTTATTTGTTACAAATCCTTTGTGTATGATTATCTATTTAAATCAATTTTACCAATTGTAGAAAGTAGACAGAGGATTGTAGAATAATAAGACCAGAAGATAGAAGTGACACAACATATACATGGAGAAACACTTTTGGGAAAACACTCCACCACTAGAATCAATAGTGCTTGTATTATTTAACCTTATAACATGATTACAATAACATTGTATCAATCCTTTGCTTGAGATGCTTCTTTTTCCTTCAACAATTATTCTTCACAACCTGCAAATAAACTCTGATAAAACTCTCTTCAACTTGCTGCAATTAATAGACAATAAGGAGCATTGAAAACTATAAAGAGTTGTCAATTACAAAGCACAAAGCTTCCTCTCAAAAACCTACACCTATTTTGTGCAAGTAAAGTTTCAACATGTAACATGAAGTCAAATCCAGTATCTCCTCAATTTAGGCACCCCAAACTAAACTTCTAACTGATCGTTGGTCAAGAAAATATCTTCCAAGCTTCTCCTCAAAGTTGGCATCCAAGAATGGGCCCACTTAACTCAGCCTCATAAATATCTTCTCATGCAAAAGGAGCTAACTCCAAGATGTCAACTTGGGCACCCAAGATGGGTTCAAGTCAATATTTTTAACCAAACAATATCTCTCCATCAATTCATGCAAACATTATGCATGACTGATCATCCCCACTTAACTGAATGTATCACCTATTATTTGTCATGCAACTAAAGTCATTAGTCATGCATTCCAAGTCAACTAAAGTCAACTAGCGTTCAACTAAAACTAACTACATGCAACTGAAGATAACTGAACCATAACTAAGCTGAATTGAACTAAACTGAACTGATACTGAACTGAATTGAACTCCACTCATGTAAATGTCAATCCCGAACTTGTAGGATCTTTACATGTATTACTAAAGTGTTATCTTTCCTCCAAACAGTTAATTGAACTCAAGGTGGGTTCCACCTTCCATGTGGATGCCCCATATGCTCCTATTTTGAAGGAGCTCTTCTTGGACATCCCCACATGTTCCTATCATTTAGGAATAATCACAAATGTCAATTTACATGTTTATTTAATTTGAATTTAATCTCTTTCTAATCCTAGTCTTGGGGAACACTTTCCAAGGACTTAGGAGATACATGAAATATGTTTAGGATTGCAATTATATGGCATCTTATTCCCAACAGGGGAATGGGTAGATTTATGTAATATAAGAGGGATTTGTTGCACACGGGTCTCTCCTTTCTCAAGAGATCACCAGGGAATGAATTGCCCTTATACACCTTAGAATGACAAATCAATAGAATGACAAGAAATTAAGGTTCATTTATGTTTTGGGAAAATCCACCAAAAACTTTGAGAGAGAAAAACCAAGAGATTTCTATCCTAGAAGAGGGATCTCTCGGCCAAAAGATGTCAGTGCAGTTTTTGGACATTAGCGCGACGTGTTGTCCTCTAAAGAATGCAATGGCATCTTGAGCAACAAAGAACTCAAGAACTAAAATGAAAAAAAAAAAAATTACTTCTAAGCTTGGGCCTAAGGTGTGTTGGACAATATAACTAGTCAGAAAACTAGAAATAGAAATGAACACAAGGATGCTTGAAGAAAGCCTACTTTCTTCTAGACAATCAAACCTTCACTCCAAGCTCTTTTTTGTGACCTACACACAAAAAAATGAAGAGAAAGTTGTTGGGTGGATGTATATGGACCTGACTCAATTAGACCCCTGTTTTGGTGCTTCCACCTCCATAGACAACCAAGTTGGAAAAGAAGTAACCAAAGTGTGTGGTGAAAGAAAAACCCACTCAGGAGTAGAACTCACACAAAAAAAGGCATGTGGTGAAAGCAAAACCTACTCAAGAGTAGAACCCACACAACAAAATAGTAAGTGAACAAGTATGAAAGGAAAGTGAAAGAGAGAGATAGTGTTACCCATGGGCCTAGACCCTATCTGGAGCACACGAACACACTGTTGAGTGCTTGCTTTAGAGTTGTTGCTACTGCTGGGAGGACCTCAGTATGGCATGGCTACGCTTGTGACAACACTGCTATCAAAAGTGAAGAGAACTATGAATTGGAGCGGGCAAAATGAGAAAGCTTGAGTGATGCATTCCAACCCCCAAATGAGAGCCAAAAAGGGGTTTTTAATGCTTGTAAGGGTAGAAAAGAGCTGTTACTTTCATAATGTAACTGCCAGGACATGTGTCTTAAGGGTTAGCCTTCCAGATTCCATGTTTTTGACTCAAGAAATCGACAAGACGCTAGTGAATCACATAGACGTCCACACACTGTGCATGCATTTAGAGCCTAGATTCTTGGGAAATGTACCATTAGGCTTCTTTCACTCAGCCACAAGTCTACATGGAGTCAGAATCACAAAATTATGACCCATGGTATTTTGTCATTAATGTTCCAAGGTGTCATAAATGCTAGGCAAGGATACCAAAATGTGGAATTTCCCTTGGGTGCAATTCGGTGATCTTACATTTTTCCCCCACTTTAGTGGGCTCGATTTTGAAAAAAATCAGCCTCACTAAAGTAGAAAGGAAAAATTTCATCTAAATTTTAAATTTTACAAATTTACGTGCCAATAGAGATACACCGTAGCAGACACCGAAGTCGAGCTAACTGATACTAAAGGTTCCCCCAACATCTAAGCTCAACAAAAAATGTCAGAATGGTTGTGAAAAATTGTTCAAAGCATTAACCTACAAAACTCAAATTTTGGGTCACCTTCAAAAAATCAGAAGAAAGCTACTACTAAGAGAGGAATGATCAAGAAAAAAGTCATCAATTTGGAAGAAAAATATGATCAAGAGATGACCTTATGCCCCCTCCTAAATTTTCTCCCAGCTTGGTGGGGCTAATTCAGGAGAAACTGAGGAGCCTCAAGCTCTAGGAAAGATGGGCCTAGGGGGCCTACATATATCTAGGTGGGCCTCTAGAAGGGTCATTTTCACTATTCACTGCAAGAAAATTGTTGACTTTTGTGAGAGAAAATTCAACAAAATGCCAAGTAGGAGAGAGTATGAGGCATTAAGGTTGGAGCAACTATTCCAAGACATTGTCGAGGACCACAAGGTCGACTAGGTAGGTCTCTAAGCCCCATTTTTCATAATTTTTAGCTTATTTTTAGTACATTTTATGTTGGTGATGTGCACAGGCATCTTATTTCTATGTCTGCATCCAACATGTGTGTTATCATCTTCGATGAGTGTTAGTGTCTCGACTCCATGCTTTCATCTCGAAGATGCACTGTCATCTATGAAGAGGCCATGGCGATTGGGAGACGCATGTGCGATGCACATAAGTCTCATTTAATTTTTTGTTTTCATGCAAAACTTTGATGTTTTGGCTTAGATTTTTTGACTTCTTATAGGATTACCCAAGAGCATCTGAGAAGGCAAGCACTCTAGCTTGTTTGTGAGTAGAGGGACCATCTATCAGACGATGAGGTCACTCATCTGCAGTGGGTCAATCTCTTGTATGTGTTTACCATACCAAAGATGAGATACCATGAGAGGATGCTAACAACCCTTATGGAGCAGTGGGACACCACCACATCATCTTTCTAGCTACCCTATGGAGAGATGACCATCACACTCAAGGACATCTATCGGATCCTCAGGCTACCCATCCATAGATGGTGGGTGGCTCTCAACAATACACAATCAGCACAGGAGTGGAGGGAGGGCGTCCTCTATTGCACAGGGATGACTAATGGCAGTGACAACACGGGTCATATCTACACCCACTAGGTATGACCATGCAAGGACCATGACACCATTACTTCACCGAGTCATGGTCATGACCATTTCCTTTCCAATCACGATTGATTAGCGAGGCTCAAACCTACATAGGGGCCTCATCCACACTATTAGGGAGATGGTAGAGCAAAGAACTATTTTTTCCTAGGGGCGCAACATTGCTAGCACACCTCTACCAGGAGTTAGGCCAGTACATGCATTACGAGTACTATAGCCTCACAACGTGCACTCTTTTACAGGTGTGGGCCTTCACCCACATCATGTGCACCTGGCTAGTCTGTTTTCCTAGTGATGGATGTATCATATTTCCATGGCCCACTGGTATGACATGACAAGCTAGTGGAGGTTTGGAGACCTACAGTTTTGGAATTTACAGTTCAACACTCTTATAGCAAACAGGGTTCGAAGGAGACCCTACTAATTTTTTTTATGGTTGGACGGCAACAAGTAGCTGAGGAACCTATAGTAGGATCATTTTTTGATCGACTAGAGATATGTTGTTGTAGTACCCTACTACTAGAGTTGAGTCATGTGGCAACATGGCCGATCACAGAATATACCAATAGACGTTCCCACCTATACTAGGGCCTACAGGAGTGTGGCAAGGGTGGGGGATCAACCTCTCCCTACTATTACTGATATCGTCCCCTTAGATGATGATGAGTCTGATCATGATCAGTCACCCTTAGTGGTGGCCGATAATGTTGAAGTGGCTACATATTTTGTACAGTGGTGGGAGAGGCATTGTCCTACTCTTGTGTTTGGTGAGGGTGCCCCAAGATGGGATCATAGTCCATAGGGGGACTTGCCACCCCACCCCCTAAGGATAGGTAATAGGTCGGTAAAAGGCCGGTGAGGAGGAGAAGGAACTAGAGGCAAAGGAGGTGGCACCATTGAGGTCGAGGCAATCGAGGAGGTCAGATCCCCCATTAGCTACCCCTATCTCTTCGGCACCATTGGCTTCCACTGTAGCGGCAGGAGCTCTAGCGTCAATAGGAGTGGCGACCGATACTGACAGCACAGGTCCCAGCATTGATCCTCACCCTGACTTGACATGGTAGCTAGGGGACCCAGGTATATGGGATATGTTGTTTATGTTTCTATGCTTTTAGTTTTTTGTTTATAATATATGTATATATACATGCCATATAATACTAATACATCTTTCTTTCTTTATGGTTGCAAAGGACACACAAGGATGGGTTGGGCTTATTACTTAGTGTATTTTAGAGGTCACCCCTGATGTACTGATCCAGGGGTTGGTCCTTGAGGCTTATTGACCAGCATCTGCGGGACAACATGCCCCTAGCTTCGAGCCAATTGTGTGCTTGAGGACCGCTTATGAGGAGCGGGGCATGGAGATTGTCTAGCTTACTACAGAGTTGGTGTCTCTTTAAGAACAACATGTTCAGTTGTCAATGGAGTTGCAAATGACACTCATTGAGCGAGACATGGTAGTGAGGAGGGATGATTCCACCGAGTAGGCACGTGATTCCCTCCAAATCCATCTTAATGACCTCAACGAGTAGCCAACAACTGTGATCCCGACAAATGTTTAGCGACTACGGGACAAGTTGAGGCAGGAAGAGCTGACCATCTCTTCCCTATAGGGAGAGTTCAAAGGGATGCAGGAAGCTTTTTTCGTATCACACTCCCACCAATCATGCTCCATGACCACCATTCAACCCCACCTGAGGGTTCCAAAGCATCCACCAGAGCCAGAGGGTTCTGAGAGCCATGCACCATAGTGATTAGAGGCTCATCAACATTTTTTGTATATCATTTTTGTAGTGAGACACATACATACATATACCTGTAGATCTTTTGTATAGACATATATTCAGTAGCCACTCATTTTTTATAGTAGTAGTGTGATATATGTACATGACATTGATACATACATGCATATATATATATATGGATACATCGATTCTAATCTCATGACATTGTTCATTTGGATATGTATGTTAATTATTTTTTATGTATGTTTATGCTATGGATATTATATGCTCATATGGATGTACACTTACATTAGATGCTAATCATTATTTAATAAACACACATGGTTGTATGTTATTTTAAATAATTATGATCTAATCATCTTTAAAAGATGTAATGTGATGCATGCACACACACACACATGGTCACATCATAACACAAAATTTTTGATAATGTGTTAATGAATAATGTCAATAGATGCAGTGCTACTGCTATTCTATAGAGAGAACACTACATAGATGACACATAGAACACTACATGTAGTATCAATGAAGATGTATCGAATTAACAGGCTCTTTCAAAGGCATTCCATCCATAGATGATAATCCATAAGCACCTGAACCATATATGGAGATCACAATGTAAGGACCTAACCAATTGGGACTCTGATCAGGTGACACATTTACATTCCTCTGGTTTTCACAGAGAACTAGATCTCCTATCTTAAAGGTCCTAGGAAGCATACTTTGATTATATTGCCTAGATAACTACCATTGATAAGCTTTAAGATGTTTGAGGGCCCGTAAACAGTGCTCATTGAGCATCTCCAGCTAGTGCAAATGGTTAACTCTGTAGGTTTCATCATCAATTAACCCTTTAAGGGAAACCCACAAAGATGGAATTTCCAACTCCAAAGGCATGATAGCTTTGAAACCATACACAAGGTTGTAAGTCATCATTCTTGTAGCCATTCGAACACTTGTGCGATATGCCCACAATGCAAAAGTTAAATTGAATATGCTAGTCCTTACCATGCTTATTAACTATTTTATGGAGAATAAGATAAAGAGTTTTATTGGATGCTTCTGCTTGAACATTAGATTACAAGTAGTACGACGTGGAAAACCTATGCTAAATATGAAATTTCTCAATGAACTTCCTTGCTTCCTTGTTCTTGAATGATGTGCCATTGTTAGAAACAAGCATAGTGGGAAATCCAAATCGAGAAATGATGTTCTTCATGAGGAAACTACAAATAGCTTCAGCATTCATGGATTGAAGTGGAATAGATTCAACCCATTTTGTGAAGTAATCCATAGTAGTAATGATGAAGTTATGTCCCTTGGAAGTAGGAGGTGATATTTTTCCAATAATATCCAACCCCCATTTTGTGAATGGCCAATGAGAAGTTTGATTTTGTAATTTTTGAGCAGGTGTATGAATAAGATGACTATGTTGTTGACATTGAAGCCACTTCTTAACAAAATCAAAGGAATATTGTTCCATCATTTTCCAATAGTACCCCATGTGTACATTAGTCTTCTTTCCAGGGATATACCACTAGAATGTCCTCCTCCAAAGCCCAAATAAGCTTCCTTAAGGGCAAGGGGTATTTCCATTTTAGTGAGACATCTGAGAAGCAAGTTGTTATAAGATTTTCGATAAAGGACATCAGATAGAATAACGTAACATGCTGAAAGCTTTCTTATACGAGCATGATCGTTCTTTTTCACATCATCAGGAAAGTTTCTAGTGTTTAGATAGTTATAGATATTATAAAACCATTCTCCCGAGTCCACATGGAAGTTACACATAAGGGACTCAACTTTGGGTTGGTTCAGAACTACAGGGGTCCGCAGGACTTGGACCATGAAGCCATATTCTTTTGTATCTTCTTCTAAAGGTGCCAAGGAAGCAACACTTGCCATGGCATCAACATGTCTATTTTCTCTCCTAGGGATGTTGTCTATTTTGAAAGAGGAGAACTATTTAAGTAAGGGCAAGGAAAGGTATCAATATTCGGACAACATACTTTACTTGGTTTGATAGGTTCCCATTATTTGGTTCACTATGAGTTCAGAGTCACCTAGAATATGAAGGAATTTTAATCCTAGCATGATCATGAAATGTAAGCCAACAATAAGGGCCTCGTACTCAATGATGTTATTGGTACAGGAAAAATCTAGTCAAAAGGATAGAAGAACCAGTTTACCTTCGGGGGATATCAAAACCACACCAACTCTAGAACTAGTTTGACACCTCAATCCATCGAAATACATCTTCCATTCAAGGTCATGATCAACTACAAAGATATTTTCATTAGGAAATAAATCCAACTTTGGAAAGGAGTGAGATGAGGGAGCATTTTCCAGTTGATCCACAACTGCTTGACCCTTTATTGATTTTTAAGTAATGAACTTTATGTCGAACTCAGAAAGTAACATGACCCATTTTGGTAATCTCCTAGCCAAGTCGGTACTAAAGAACAATTTTTTTAAGAGATCAGTTTTTACTATGACGTGTGTCTCAACATGGAGAAGATAGTGCCTCAACTTCTACATAGCAAAGATGAGAGTGAGGCATTGCTTCTCCATGGAAGAATAATTGGTTTCATAGTCAAGAAGAATGCTACTAATGTAATAGACCACTATCTCCTTCCTTGTGTCATCATATTGAGCCAAAAGAGCTGCCAAAGCATATGGTGATGTGACAAGGTAAAGCAGAAAGGATCATTTTTGCATAGTCAGCATCAGTACAGGAGGATTGGCCAAATAGGTTTTTATTAACTCAAAAGCTTTTTGAAACTCTTCATCCTATATGAAGAGAACATCCTTTTTCAATAGATGAGTGAAAGGGAGGGTATGATCAGCCAATTGAGCTATAAATCTACGAATTTCCTAAATATTCCCCTATAAAATTTGCAACTCAGTGATATTCCTCGGTGGAGGCATGTTAACGATGGCATCAATCTTATTTGTATCAACCTCAATTCCACAGTGAGAAACTACAAACCCCAAAATCTTGTTGGCGTCAATGTTGAAGATGCACTTATGAGGGTTTAGTCTCATCTTGTAGAGTTGAAGCCTTTCAAATATAAGGTGAAGGTTCTTTAAGTGATCTTGACAGGTTATCAATTTCGCTAATATTTCATCAATGTAATATTCTAAGATCTTATGGATAAAATCATGAAATATTAGTCATCGCCCGTTGGTAAGTTACTCATATGTTCTTTAATCCAAAGGGCATGACCACATAGTAGAAATTAGCCCATGGGGTAGTGAAGGTTGTCTTGTATTGATCATATGGGTTAATACAGATATGATTGTAACCCGAGAACCCATCCATGAAAGACAATAATGCATGGCCTATAGTCGAGACAACAATCATATCTATATTAGGCAATGAAAAATCATCCTTAAGAGAAGCCTTATTGAGGTCATGGAAGTTGATACATATACGAATATGACCATAAAGTTTACTAACAAAAATTATATTTGAAATCTAGGGGGAATAGTCAATCATATGGATAATTCCTGCTTTTAACAATTTCTCTATCTCAGTCTTGACCATCAATGCCACCCTAGGATTAATTTTTTAGATTTTTCGCTTAACAGGCTTGGCATCGGGACATAGGACGATATTGTGGATCACTATAGATTCATCAATACTAGGCATATCCTCATACATCCAAATGAAGATATCAGGGTGAGAATGAAAGAGATCAGAGTGTTCATCTGCTTCTTTTGAAGAGAGGAACTTCCCAATATTGATTACTTTTTTCAAGGATTTAGGATCCATAGAAACTTCGATAGTATCTCCTATAAGGAGAGATAGTATGACATCATTACCGATGTTAGATAGAGGATCTTCCTCATCAATACTCAAAACAGACTCTCCAAAGTGACTATGCAAACGATATGGGAATCATTTCTTGTGATGATAAGGAGGCAACGAGGAATAAGAACCTAGAAATTTCTCTAGAACTTCATCCAAAGAGAAGACAACAAGAGGGACCTTCTTGATGTGCTCCATTTCCTCTATTAACTTAGGGTGAACCAGTCTCAGTGACTTAGTTGAGATCATATTAACACTCCACCATGGCTTTTTCTTGGATTGTTCTATAGAGCATCCTAAACCCAGATAGCGTTGACATCACTTGAACTGGATAGGGACCTAGATTCCTTGCTTGATGTACCCTAGGCCTTTCTTCCCATGGCCATATCAAGAAGCAAGCTCATATCCAAACCCATAATGAGTTTTCAAAATTTCAAGGGGTAATGGTTCCACATAGAGCATTTCATTCCACCAATGGATAGTGAACGTCTCTACGGGAGTGCCTCCACCTTCTTTACCAGGCTCACAAATGTTAACCTCTTTCATGGAAGGGGGATTATTCTCCTCGGCATAGGAAGGAGTGATCTCCTGAACAGGGCCACACTTCTCCTCCTCTATGAGAGCATCATCCACCTTTGCATCAAGGGTACCTGGAAGGTCTATGTAAGAGGGGTTTGTCTTGTATTCTGCAATGAATAATTCAGAGAAATTTAAGGAGCCCCAATCGTCACCAAGGAAATTGTTTTCTTGAGAAGTAGATGAGGGAAGCTCAGGGTCGTTGGCTTTAGGTGGTTCTTCATTTCCAACACTCGCTCTAGGAACAACTTCTACAGAGGGTATCGATGAAGAACAAGCCATAGCATCAGTGGTCAGAGATGGAATACAATTCTTGAGAGTAGATACAATTGAAGCACAACCGACAACCACCAGCTCATAGAGGTGAATAGCTTTTGGATCTACTTTAATTGTAACTACTCAATTATTTGCAACAAACTTCAAAGAACAATGTAAATTGAAAGTCACTGCACCCATAATATGAATCCAAGGTCTCCCTAAAAGGAGGTTATATGGTAACGAGCTAGCCATCACATAAAACAACATGGGTAAGGTAATGGGGCCTAATTGCAAAGGTAGTATTATCATACCTAGAGCTTGGCAACCAATGTTATCAAATCCATGAATGTACAAGGAAGATGAATCAATTTTAATCTTAGGTAATATGTCCATACCATAGATGTTGAAAGTCGAACTAGTGTCAATAAGGGTACACCTAATACTAATGTTATTAACATTAATTATAATCTTTAGGGGATTTGCTTGCTTTTGCACATCCAGAGGTGGGAGTTCCTACAGGTGGAATGTAATATTTAGTGAATCCATGAAAATAATGGCCAACAACACATTAACATCCATAGTCCTAGCGGAGGCAGGCAAGAGAATCTTTTGTAAAGCTTCCTAAAGCATCTCTTGATAAACTGGAGGAGTCTGAAGCAAATCCCAAAGCGAGATCTTAGATGGAGTAACACAAAGTTGCTCAACAAGATCATAATTGCTTGGTGCTTTGATCATAGGCTTAGGTGTTGAAGGAAAGCTTGGTTGAGAAGATGGTAAAGGGGTAGTAATAGGTGGTTGTGATGTACTAGGGATGAAAGGTTGTTGGTTTAAGTTTTTTTTATTACTCCTTGTAGGATATGTGTGCCGAACAACATTATAAGATGGAGAATCTGTAGGTTTCACAAATCTTGAATATAGGTCTGATGAATCACTATGACATGAAATCCCATAAATAGAAGAGTTAGTTGGGGTCACGTAAATAAAAAAATTCTTAGGGCTTAGAGGAGCCACAAAGACCACCATCACATTTATTGACTCCTCATCTTGCCATGAGGAAATTTGTTCAAAAGATTTATAGATAGGGGAGAGCACTTCTAAGAAGTCATCTAGAGCATCTTCCAACATATAGAAATCTTCCTTAGAATGGTCATTATTACCAATGTGCAACATCACAAAGAAAGATTCAATGTTCATGTCAAGTTCACCAAAATGTGATATAAGAGGGATTCGCTACACACGGGTCTCTCCTTTCTCAAGAGATCACCAGGGAATGAACTTCCCTTATACACCTCAGAATGATAGATTAGTGGAATGTCAAGAAATTAAGGTTCAATTATGTTTCGAGAGAATACACTAGAGACTATGAGAGAGAAAAATCAAGAGATTTATATCCAAGAAGAGGGAGCTCTCAACTAGAAGATGTCAACACAGTTTCTGGATGTTAGCACTGCACGCTGTCATCTAAAGGACATGTTGGCATCCTAAGCAATAGAGAACTCAAGAACTCAAATGGACATAAACAAGTTTTACTTCTAAGCTTAGGCCTAAGGTGTGCTAGACAATATAACTAGTTAGAAAACCAAAAATAGAAATGAACACAAGGATGCTTGAAGAAAGCTTACTTTTTTCTAAATGACCGAACCTTCACTCTAAGGTCCTTTTTGTGATCTACACACAAAAGAACAAACAAAAAGTTTTTGGGTGGCTATATAGGGGCCTACCTTAGTCAGACCCCCATTTTGGTGCTCCCACCTCCACGGATAGCCAAGTTGGAAAAGAAGTAAGAAAAGCATGTGGTGAAAGCAAAACCTACTCAAGAGTAGAACCCATACCACAAAAAGCATGTGGTGAAAGAAAAACCCACTCAGGAGTAGAACCTACACCATAAAATGGTAAGTGAACAAGTATGAAAGGAAAGTCGAATAGAGAGAGAGTGTTAGCCATGGGCCTAGACCCTCTCTAGAGCACACAGACGCACCGTTGAGTGCTTGCTTGAGAATTGTTGCTGCTGCTAGGAGGACCTCAGTCTAACATGAATTCACTTGTGAGAGCATTCCTATCAAAAGTGAAGAGAACTCTAAATTGGAGCAAGTGAAATGAAAAAGCTTGAGTGATGTCTTCCAACCCCCAAATGAGAGCCAAAAAGGGGTTTTCTAATGCTTGGAAGGGTGACAAAGAGGCATTAATTTTGGAATGTAACCACCAGGACACGTGTCTCAAGGGTTAGCCTTCTAGATTCCATGTTTTCAACTCAAGAAACTGATAGGATGCTAGTGCGTTGCATAGATGTCTGCATGCCACGTGTGTGTCTAGAGCCTAGCTTATCAGGAAACATGTCATCAAGCTTCTTTCACTCAGCCACAAGTCCGCATGGAGTCAGAATCATGAAATTCTGACCCATGTGATTTTTTCATTAATGTTCCAAGGCATCATAAATGCTAGGAAAGGATGCCGAAATGTGGAATTACCCCTATGTGCAATTCACCAATATTACAATTTCACATCTAAACAAGATAATGGATGCCTCACCCATGCCTATAGTGCTTGTTTGGGATAAGGATTGATTGAGAAGGCCTAGTTGGAAAGATCATCTTCCTTGTCTTCACGAAAGTAATGTAAGTTTCACATGTGTCACCCTATGGTACCGGGACCTAGTGAGAGGTTTACTAGGACAACCATAGATGGGGGTCGGGGTCTAATGAGAGACTATCGAGACAACCCATATCTAGACCATGCGATGACAGTCTCCCCTATTGCAGTCTAGCATTTCCTAGTTATGTTTTCCCCTTTTGTTGTGTGAATTCCTCTGGAAGTGGTGTATGTGTCTATGTGATGTTAATGTTATCGTAGTGTTGTTTTGGAGTCATGTATAGCCTTTGTTTATGTTAGCATGTTGTCTTCTTGATTTTTTGTTTGTAGTGGCATCTTGTGTTATCTCCTAGCATGAGGGGTGGACCTTAGGATTCCACATGGTCAGGAGGCTGGTACTTTTTCCTCCATTGGGTATATTTGTTGCATGTTCATGTGTGTGGAGGTTTTACCTTGTGTAGCAGATTCTAGTTCATGTTCCAGTTTGACAAGATATTCTTTTATGTATATGTAATGGAATATATCTTGCTTGTACCATTTATTGTAATTTGATGTATTCTTCCCACATGTACTTAGGGAAGCATTATTCTAAACTTTGTAATGACGTACTAGAATCTGATGTACTCTCATGTTTAATGGAATTTTTTTATGTATTTGTTAGTTATTTATAAATGATATTTAATGTTGTTTAGTCGATGGCATGTTATGGAATCATTTAATGTGGTGGATTAAAATGAACTTTATTGTTAGATAAATCATGTTAACATATTAGTTAATCAAATAATTGTAGCTCTTGATTAATAGATATGTTAGTGACGTAGTCATGAAACCTTAGAGGACTTAGGGTTAGATTATATGTTAAGTTATGATGTGAATTCCATTGTTATTTCCTTTTAAAAAAAAGGTTTTGTTATTAAGTCACGTTTTTTGTTGTCCTCTAGGGTTCCTTGGTGGGGCATTACACAATGCCTAAACCTTATCAAAAGATAATGGTTGAAAAGTTCTTGTGCCACAATAACAAGAGAAAAGAACTTAGGGAAGTGAAAAGGAAAATGAGATCCCTAGTAACTTGTGTAAATTGGGACTAGTTAAGAGTTATCCTTGGAGTAGGAACTCCTAAACCAACAACTTATGATATTACCTGGGATTGTGGAAGATTATGCAATTAGGTTATGTAGGAAGGTTAGGAAGAATAACCAATATATAGTTATATGACTTTAAGGGAATGAGAAGAAATGAGATAACCCTTTTATACTAGCAACTATAGTTGTAAAGAGTCAAGGATTTTTGGATTTGCTGAAAACATTATGAATCTATGTATGAAAAGTCAGCATAAATTAGATTGAAGTAGGAAGTCAATGAAGGAGGTATCCACAGGGGTTGAAGAACTCTTGACATAAATATAATTCCTGTGTAAAGGTAGGATCTTGCAAGAAATGAGTTAGTATCTATGAAAAGAGAGAATATCAGAATGGTTAGAAAGAAGTACTCAACAAAGTGGACAAGGTTCCACCAACCAAAATCGATGAGATTATTGGAGCTTTGATTAAGATGAGAGAACAAGAACAAACAACTTTGGTATCTTTAAAATTTATGAAAGAATACGATTCTAATCATTGGAATAAAGTTTCTTGAAAAGGTGAGTATAGGAAAGACACCTGTAAAGGTAAAAAAGGTTAGTCTAACCAAAGGTTTGGTAGTACATAGATAGGTTGAAGTATAAGATGACCTCACCAACATGTTTCTGAAAACCAACATAAGATTAGTGGTTCCTAAAGGAAATGGAATACAATAAGGCACTATGTGTCAAATCAATAGAAGTTGTAAGGAAAACAAAGCTCTAAGTAGAATGGTACATTAACCAACAAGGTTTTGTAAGTACAATTAATCCTCCACAAAAAGGATAATTGGAATAGAATTGGAAAAATAAAGTGACTCTTAACTTGTTAAGTTTCTGATTATTCATTAGATCTCCCATTGGATGATCCAAAATGTTGAAACCTTTGAGATAGAAAACAATGATGAATCTAACTTTGGGAAAAATTATATTCGAGGTATGCCATGAGGCAAGGTAAAAGATAATAGGAAACCAATGATGAGAAATGATTAATCATTTCAAGGAAGCAAGTGTTTGCTAGGAATTCGATACAAGTAGATTGAAAGTTCTGGAAACACTAAGGGGGGGAGAAGAGAGTGGATTGACTCAAGTTAAGTACCCCACCCAATGAAAAATATGGATATGTTTTCAATTTGGAAGAACTAGTGACTTCTTAGTAAGTCATGGTGTCAATTAAGTCATACATCTTATGACCACAAAGAAAAAGTTATTGGTATTTTGGTGAAAGATAACCACAAAGGTCAAGAGTTATGACCTATTATCATCCCATACCTTATATTTATTTGATTGGAAGAATCAAATTATATTTTCATTGATGCCTTGGAAAAGGATAGGTGAATAATTTGATCATGATAGGGAAGATCATTGTCCATGGGATTGGAAAAGGAAGATCTAGGTTACTCGTGATTGGAAGAAAATGTCTCTATACTCCTATATACCTTATATGGGGATTTAGATAACAATTTTATTTCTATACATAAGTAGTAATACTACATATTATGAAATATATCCATGTCATAAAGCAACTCAAGACACTATAGCTTATTGTGCTAAGAGACCTGAGGATGAAAAAGTTTTTCCATAATCCATAAAGATGGAATGGAAAATAACGTAGGATATGACGCTATGTAAATGCATCAAATATTTTTAATTGATAAATCACTTGATCACTACCTTACTCTTGAATGAAACCCTAGGTTTGGAATAACCTAATTTGGACAAGAAATTCATTCAAATAAAGATAGAGATCTTAGGATAAGATTTAACCTATTGAGTTGGGTTATGTGCTATAATATTTATTAGCACTTTTAAGTTGGGAATAAATTATTTGATTGAGTTGTACATTTGGTCTTGATTTGGAAATATAGGGGTAGAGAAACCTGTAACATCAGACTAGTCAACAATTGAGAACTCTATCCTAAGAATTGGAAGGGAATATTGAGATAGAGATTCACCCATGAGAATGTGTAAATTACTTGAGCTTATGAAATTATATGTGAATAGAAACATAGGTGGGATACCTAGTGAGTTAAAGAAGCTACTTTAAACTCTAGAAATAAATTCATAATATTGACAAGACTCTACTTTGAATGAATCTTATATTAAAAGGGGATACACTCTTGAAAGGAGGCACTTATTGTTATGTCAGAACATCATAGCATTTTCATTTAGCGTGAAATGTTGGGAATTTTACTGAGTAGAACATTAGGGAATGTTACTTGTACTCAACTAGGATATACCGAAGTTGGACTCTCCTATACGATTAAGAGAATCAATGGAACCAGCAAGGAACATTCATGTTTGGAAATTAGGTATGCAAGTAAATTTGATATCTTCTAGGGACCAACATGAATGAACAAGGATTAATACTCGAAATTAGTACCAATTCTTATCAAGAAAATTAGATTGAGTTAAAATATTGATTACATCTTTTAAATAATCCAAGGACAAAAGAAATCCATGGTATGGATGTCCTAAGATAAATGGGATTTGTCTTCGTAAAACTTATAACCATTATTACATGGGAATTAAAGATGGTGTATGATTGTAAAATAGGTTTTCAACTAGTCAAAGAATAGAATATTATTGGATATTAAAGAACCTATGTACCAAATTTTTGGAAAGATTCAGTAATGGAATGAGGAAATTAATGTTAGGGTTAGGACATTGGAATGACAAAGGGAATTGTTAGATGAGGATTCACTATAATTTGGAGAAGATAGAGTAAGAAGCTACACGCGATGTGGCAAGGTAATGTCTAGTATGCTAAGAAATGAAGACTAGATTTCATCATCGGTAGGACATGTATACTCTCTTGAGATTATAGAGGGAAAGTGGTAGAACACAAGCTAGATCAATCTATCTATGCTGATAAAACTAACATAATTTTCTAAGTGGATAAACTCATCAAAGTAACCAACACTTTTTGGGAAACTTAACGTATAGGATTTTGGTCCTAAATAATATATTGTGGAAGGTAGTTGCTTAGTAATCCTGAGAAGGTTATTTTAGTTTTAGCAAATAACGATAGGGTTGTGTAAACCATGAACATAATATGAAACATTTAGTTGAACAAATGTGCAATATATTATTATAGTCAAATAAGCGAAAATGGTAGATTAAATATTGAATGATTTATAAACTTCTAACATTGAAGTTTGGACCATTATATGGATAGGAAGGCAGGAAACTCTATTAGGTTGAAATAGGCTTAGAAATAGGGTTAACCATAAACTTGATAGATTTTCAAAAAGAAGTAAAAGATTGAAGAGATCAATGAAAATTTGTCGATACAAAGCTTAAGTATGAAGTAGTATCAAGATTTGGTAGATATCCAAGAGCAATGTTATGCTCAAGATGGAAAAGTAATCAAGAGAAAGTACTTTATGGTAAGGAAATGGATGTGTAAGTGACAGACAGACTTGGTTTATGAGTTACAGGTCTAAAAGTATAAATAACAAAGGGAAAGGACAAGAGCCATGACGTAGTGTACAATGTATCGACATTCCTTAACTATTTCAATTATCCTAAGGATGAATTCATGGACCAATGAGTTTTTATCACTATGTTTTAGGTGTTATATATAGATACAATTATATCTTGGATGTGTACATGTAATAAAGCTCTTTGGGAGAGTAAGTATGTCTAAGGCATACAAGATTTCACTTTTGCAATAGTGAGGACACTCGAAGCAAGGTCCTGCTACATAGGATGAATGTTTTATAAATCTTACATAATTTGGAAATGGTAAGTAAAACTTAGTTTGACCTTAATTGTATGTTAAAAGCTATAAATCATTGGGGACGATGATTCACAAGGGGGGAAATATGTTACACCCCAAATTGTGAAGTTACTATTTACTATTACTACATAGGGTAAATGTGAATGTAATGTGAAATTTGGAGATGAATTAATGATGCTTGTACCTTGTTATCAATATGAATGTTATCTCATTTGGTGTTGTTTCATTTGATGTTATTCATGGTAAAATACTACATATATGTGAATAGATGGTTATTGAATTATTGTTATTCTAACTTTGAAGATGTATACATATGCTACTTATATTGTGAACAATTGATTTCCAAGTGCATGTGTAAGTGATTGCAGGAAATGTTCATTTCTCCAAGGGGAGGGGAAGTGTCACTCGGGAGAAGATCTTGGTCGGGTAACTGGTAACATAAACTATCTGAGCATGCACACACCACCTTAGATTGAGTGAACTAAGTCAGTTTGTGTGGGTTATAGCTAAGTCATCCATAGCTTGTATGTTTGCATTAGGATTCTTGTTTACTTTTGCATGCATTTGTGAGTGATGTTTATCTATTTGGTTTTTGAGATCTATCTTGTTACATTACGATCATATGGATAGGTGGGATGTAGGTGGAAGTATGTTTATATGTATGCACATGTGTGTTAGGAGGATTTGATGACATGTATATGCATATGTATAAAGATACCACACATACACACCTATCAATATGATGGTAACGTAAATGGATATAAGTGAATCAAAAGTGGACATATATACATATGTATAGTATATACACATATCCATAGGGATATTCATATCGGTACAAGTGTATGTTGGAAAATGGATATGCTCATACAGATGCATCGATATGATATACCTACACATACATGTACATAGAGGTATATACAAGTATATATATATGTATATATGCACACATCATGTGTAATGTGGATATTATTATTATTATTATTATTATTTCCTTCCGAATTAACATATATATATGTCAGATGTATGCTAACTGGCTCACAATATATATATTTGATAAATATATATATATGTTATAGTTATATTAATACATATATATTTATACTATGGTATTTAAATAAATAAATAAATATATGTTTAATATATGTAAACTATAAATATATATAATTCGTATTATTCTCAACTAAAGAAATCAAAATACTTAGATTTAACAAATGAGTTGATTTTTTGAAGAATTCAACTCATGAATATAAACTTTGGGAAATCAAATTATTTTTGAAACTGTTGTAAACAATGATTTTGGATTTTCCCAAATGCTATAAGCTCCTTCTAGGGGTTTTCACCTAAAAGGAGAAAGAATTGGGGTCCAAAATGCAATTTCTACACTCAATATTAATGTAACTATAATGTAATGTGTCTAATTATGAGGTAAATGCACTAATCTTGAAAAAAAAATGATTTAACGATGCAAAACCTAAGAAATGCAAAGTGTTTGAAAACACACTATGATATGCAAAAATACCTAAAAATGCAAGTAAATGATGAAATAACTGAACAAAGTAGAGAGGTGCACTTGAAATATGGAATATGATGTGGAGAGATTCTAGAATCCTATAGAATTTATTGAAAATGTTGATTGGGATACTTATGCCAAGCTAGGCAACTTAGTCATAGTTTCAGGAAAAACTATCGAAACAAGAATCTGCCAAATGGGTATCCGAAAATGCAGAAACCACTTTTTAGGCCTAGCAGTGGGACTAATTCACCAAGTGTTTGAGTGAACACTTGAATGAATTAGATGTAAAATGAGAGGCAAAACCCTTATTTATACTTGTTCTTACTAAATTTCCCAAAAATAACACCTCACAGGCTTACCTCAAGGGTTAGAGAATGAAATCCCATCAGAAAATTGAAATAATTTTGATTTTTGTGCCAAAAAGGACTACGTCACCCCTATTGGCGACTTAGTCCCACTTAAGAAAATTAAGTGGGTGTCAGGAATTAAAGGGAATTAGATGTTTTCGAATAGGAATATCCTCAAAAACACACTTAAGGAGGGTTGGAAAGTGTATTAAGGGGTCATTTAAACATGAGAAAGGGTTGAATTAGTGATGACAAGTCTAGAAAAACATGAAAGTGGGTTACAACACTTTACAACACTTTGAAATAAGACTTGGTAAGTGATGAAAATTCTAATTTGATTTTTGGGTGGCCATTGTACAGTCTTTTCAAAATAACATCTCCATTTTGATGGTTTTGAGAGCTAGAATCCTTAGAGGTGTTTTAAGGGAAGTTGGATGAATTTGTAATCAAAGGTTGATTTCATTGTTTGATTCAGGTTTTTGGTGTTGAATAGTGAGATTCTCCACCTTGCTTGCATCAAAGTGGTATCAGAGGTTAGGGAGAAGGTCTCTTTGATTGCATTTTGTAGGTTTGAAGATAGGTGAGAAGACAAGTTTGAGAAGATTCCTTTGAAAGGTGTCGGTGATGCTAGGGAGTTGCAAGATATAAAAGAGAAGCATGCTAAGCTTCTAGAGTCACACAATGTTTTGTTGGAAAGGCTTGCTGCCTTGGAGACAAAGAAAAGGAGAGATGAAAATGAGGAGAGTGAAATAGAAGAAGATGATAATATGAGGATTTTGATGAAGAACTAGACCCTGGAGATCAGAGGATGGTGAAGATGCTCAAAGCAGTGAAAGGTGATTCTCAAAAGGTAAAAGTTAATCTTCCTATGTATGGTGATAATTTAAATGAAGAATAATTGCTTGATTGGATTGCTGCTATGGATAATTACTTTAAAAGTGAGGACATTTCAGATGAACAAATGGTGAAGGTGGAAAAAACAAAACTCAAAGGTCATGCTCTTTTATGGTGGGACTATGAGCAAGCAGAGAGGAGAAAATAAGGAAAATCAAGGATTACTTCATGGGACAAGATGGTGCAAAAATTGAAAGGTTAATTTCTTCCAAAAGATTATGAAGTTCAATTGTATAAGAAGTTGCAAGGTTTGAAACAAAAAGATCTAGATGTCAAGTCCTACACTGATGAATTTTACAAATTAAGGATAAGGTCAAGGAGGGATGAAGATGAGGTTGAAAAGGTGGCAAGGTACCTAGGTGGTTTGAGGTTTAATATACAAGATGAACTTGTTGTTGCTAACCCCAAATTTGTTGAAGAGTGTTTTCAATTAGCAATCAGGGTGGAGGAAAAACTTAAGAGGAGACAAGATAAATCAGTGAGAGGAAGAGGTGGTACTAGTGCAAGAGGAAGAGGAGTAATTTCTACACTGAAGCAACTATTGGAAGAACAAGGAGCAAATAAAGGTAAGGAGCAAGGTGTTGATGCTAGAGGAGGTTTTAGAGGTAGACGAAGGTTTAGTGCTAGTAGAAGTTCTAATGATTTTGTAGGGAGATGTTACACATGCAATTAATATGGTCATCCATCTTGGAAATTTCCTAAAAGGGTTGGTAGTTCTTCTAGTGGTGAAAAGAGATTGATAGGAGGGCACAAATCATTCAAGAAGAGGAATGTGAGAGCACTAATTCTACAAGTTTAAGAGCTTCTCCTAAGATAGGTGAAATGTTGATGATGAGAAAGACAGTGTTGAAGGCAGCCAAAGAGGTGGAAGCATTGCAAAGAAAGAGCCTCTTCAAAACTACTTGTAAGTTTAAAAACAAGGTATGCAAAAAATTTATTGATTCTAGTTCAACAGAGAACATGGTTTCTAGTGAGATGGTAAACAAATTAAATCTGCAAAGAGTACCTCATGAATTTCCTTATAAAGTTTCATGGTTAAGTGATGGGCAATCTTTGTTGGTGAATGAAAAATTTGTTCTATATCTCCAGAGTGGAGGTTATAGAGATAGTGTTGTTTGTGATATCCTTCCTATGGATTGTTGTCACCTACTCCTAGGTAGACCTTAGTAGTATGATAGGCATGCCATGTATGATGGTAGAGAGAATACATACACTATTGTGAAGGATGGATGTTCTTTTGTTTTAACTCCACTTGTGGAAGATGTTAAGGGTAAAGCCAAGGTAATCATGTGCGGAAGAAAAGAACCAATAAGTGTTGTGAAGGAAGACAAGAAAAATGATGTTATAATCAGTGATAGGACTGAGAATGCAGGGACAATAGGTCTAAAGGTTGATACAGGGGTAAAGAAGGTGTTGAAAGGGAATTTTCTTATGAATGTGTTGGTAGGGACCATTCAATGTCCTATCATTGAGAATAAGGTTGAAAGACAAGTAGGATTTGCAGGTACAGTGAGTAGGAAGACTATTCAGATAGTGGCACAAGATGCTAAAGGGACAATAAAGTCAAGATTGATGGCAGGGAGGAAAGAACACAGTATGCAAGAACTCAAGGATAGTTACAAGAAAAGTTCTGAGAAGTCAGTACAAGGGATTGCTAACATGTTTTTGTGTGCAGGTAAAGGTGATGGAAAGCAAGAATTTTTTAAACAAAGAATAGAAAGAGGACAAACATTAGGTCTGAGGACAAACATAAAGGCTTAAACACAGTCAAAAGTGCAAGGAAGTATGAAGCACAATGCATGGAAGAGTGGAAGGAGATTATGGATAAGAGGAACATGTATGAAGGATGGTTTAATTGGTACTATCCTCAACTCATGAGGCATGAGTTTTTTCCAGTGGTGTTGTATGGTGCAGGAGCACCTACAACTTTAATGCAAAATTTGATTTGGTAAAAGTGTGTCAAGGTGAATTTGAGTGAGTCTAGGTTTGTAGAGGGGGTGTTCAAAGTTTTTTTTGTATCAAATAAGGTCTCAAAGACCATTTTATTATGTATTTAAGTGTAGGGGAAAACATTGGAGTTCAAATGTAAAAATTCTACAACAAAATGTAAAGTTGTTAATGTAAAGTTGTAAAAATGCAATTTTGTCGAAAGATGAAGGGACAAAGAAGTTTAAAAGGTGGTTATAGGCATTGGATGGGTAGTTTTGAATGGAAAATGTATTTAAAGGCATAGTAAGGCTCAAACATTGGTTGTTCAATCATCTTGTGAAAGAATTCCAATAGAATACCAACGCTTTCAAGTAGTTTTCATTGTGTTTTGTTCTTCCTTGAGACTGTATGGACCCCTACAGGTAGGATTTGATCTGAAATTGGTTGGAAATTGTAGTGGCATGTTTTAACTTTCATTTTTGATCATTTTGAGAGTCTTTACTTAATTTTAGAGGAAGATCTCCCCATTTTCTTATAATTGCCTGTGTAAGACCAACAAGGTATGATTTTGAAGTTTAATTAATTTATAATTCATTCCTCCTATTGTTGTGTCACATTAATCAGAGGAATGGCATGTCTTGTGCTAGTTTAAGTGTTCATATTTTTTTGGAGTCAAAAGGAAATGTTTTGGTGGCTTGGTAGTGATGCCCTAAGGCTGGGTAATGAAGTTTCCTTGTGAAAAATGATGGTTTTATGAAAGGTTTTTGTGAATTTTGAATAGGATTGAGTTTTTGAAGGTGGAAAATGTCTATACAGACTTAAATAAGTGTGTTGGATACAATTTTTGAGTTTGGGAAGCCTTGGTTTGGTGAATCTCTAAAAACCCTAGGTTTATGCATGGTAATGGAGGGCTTTCTAGATCAACATAGAGAAAGCTTTGAACTTGGAAAAAGATGTTGAATTTTAATGTTTTGGAACATGAATAATGACGGTTTGATGAGTTTGTGTGAAGAGAAGGTGAATAGGAGGGACCTCCTTTGTTAAATTGGGCTAATTCAATAGCCTTTTGCAAGGTCAGTTTATTGTTTCTCAATGTTGGCACAAAGAAATCTCGTAAGATATTTTAGTACAAAGTGTTGGGATCTATGATAAGTCTGATTTGATGTTTGGTTGGCCATTGTACAACCTTTTCAAAAGGACATCTCCATTTTGATGGTTTTGAGGGCTAGAAGCCTTAGAGGTGTTTTAAGGGAAGTTGGGTGAATTTGTAATCAAAGGTTGGTTTCATTGTTTGAATCAAGTTATTTGGTGTTGAATAGTGAGATTCTCCACCTTGCTTGCATCACATTCGAATGGGTATGTTTAGGCTAGGAATTGTCCTATTTTGCATCAAAACATGCTGAAATAGTCTGGGCTACATTGTATAGATGATATCCCTTAAGAGTCCAAAGTGCAAAAAGGAAGCAATCTTCAATGAGCTATTACTCGAACACTATGTTAGATAGAAACAATGTGTCTAAGGCTACAGGATCACCTAGGGCCCCTCTACAATAACCTTTCTTGATTTTTGATATCTCTGAGGTTTTTTCCCATGGTGTCAAGTTTTTAATTGATGGAAAATGGGTTAGATCCATGTATTGTAAAGTTGAAAAGGGGTGTAACTTTTGTTCTACTCTTCGTGTGACCAAACCGATAGGTCCAACATGTTTGAATTGATGGGTTTATGCTATGCATGGTCTTGTTTCACACCCAAACACACCAAAGCAATCTAAGCTATATTGTACTAGCGATATCCCTTAAGAGTCCAAAGTGTAAAAAGGAAACAATATTTGATGAGCTATTACTTAAAAACTATGTCACTTAGAAAAAATTTGTCTGAGGCTATAGGATCACCTAGCGCCCCTCTACAATAACTCTCTTGGTTTTTGATATCTCTAAGGAATTTTCCCATGGTTTCAATTTTTCAATTAATGGAAAAAGGGTCAGATGCATGCAGTGTAAAGTTTCAAAGTGGTGTAACTTTCATTATGTTCATCGTGCAACTAAATCAATAGTTCCAACACATTGAAATGGGTAGGTGTACGCTAGGAATTGATGAATAAGTGAAGCATGTACTCAAATACATGCAATTCATGAAGTACACACATGAATACATGTAAGTAATAAGTCGCAAGTCATGATCAACACCCATGCCTACAACATTCAAGATATAATTTACATAATACACATGATATCATCATTCAAGAATTGTTATCAAATATAGGATATACAAAATTCCACATACGCGTACAAAAAATGACCCTAATACATAGCCATTTCCCACTAGGGGAAGGAAATAGATCACGTGTTGCATTTGTGGTCGACTGCATGGAGTTTCTATTGATTTTGTTGTCTTTCAAATGTTCCCACTAGTCCTCCTATCTTCACTCTTTTGGAGATGCAATTGATACAATAAGAGGTATATACATTAATATATAGAAATTGAAAATTTTGGAATGACATATAATAAAATAATCACAAACAAATAATCATCACACTCTTCCACAACAATAGTGTGTTCCCAATAACAACTAATCTAGAGTGACAAGCACCTATAACAACCATCAAGATAGCAATTAAACTAGACATACATGTATCATGAAAATTTTCAATAATAGATCATACAAGAGAAAATATAATGTCAAATTTACTAGTCTATCGCATACCTCTGCCAAAGGATCAGAACTAGCTATTGTTGCAGTAACTCCATGGTCCATTGTGTCATGAACATTGCAATATACTTAGAATAACAAATCTCTATGATCATTAGTTTTTATCACTTTCATTAGTTTATTTGTTTAACTAAATATACTTAGAATAACAAATCTATATTATTCTAAACAACCTAAATGATAATGAAATGGTAATGAAAACTAGAAAAAATGCTTAGAATAAAAAATCTATATTATTCTAAACAACCTAAATGATGATGAAATGGTAATGAAAACTACAAAATATGCTTAGAATAACAAATATATATTATTCTAAACAACCTAAATGATGAACCTTAGCAGATCAAGCAATTTAATTATTATGAACATTAATCAAAATAAGATGAGCAATATCATACATGTCTCATACAACAAATGATCCACTACTCAAGTGTTCTTGAAAAGTCATCTCTTACCTTAAGAGTATCAAGTAATGCTTCATGATCAACACTACTAATTTTCCATAGTTCCTTTGTTTTTGGTTTAGAATGATATCTCAATAACTTAACATTTTTTTCTATAACAAGATGCAAATACATAAGAATAGTTTTTTGTTTCTCATAGTCTTCAAATGCAGGTATGTCATTCTTTCTAATCATATATATTCGCAACCAAGTTCTAGCAACAACAAGTTCTAGAAAGGTTTGGATTGAGGGTGATTCTTTAAATATTATCAATAATCTTAAGAAGTCTAGTTGTTCTTCATGGTCTGTTGAACCTATTATTCTCGATGCTTTGTCCATTTTGAATTCCTTTGAACAATGTTTTATTTCCCATATATATAGGGAAGGAAATTCCCTTGCAAATAAATTTGCTAACTATGGGGTTAATGATTATTTGGTTTGGGATGGGAATGACCCCCTCCCCATTGAATTCCTTTCAATTTTAAATCATGATATTCAATAAGGTTAAGGAAGGGGTTCCCATCATTATTTGGCTTAGTCACATGATGTTAATTATGTGGTTTATCAAATCCAAGTGTGATCTTTTAAGTGGCATTTCCTTGTAGTTTAATTATGTGGAAAAGGCCCATAAGGATCTACATTCAAGATTAATAATTTCCTCCTATCACTTCACTTATCCCACACAAATTGTGGGTGTCTGTAAAGCTTTCATTCTCTTGAGGCTTCTTCTATTTCTCTACAAATTTTTGAAACTATTGTGGTTTCTCTATGTTGTTGCCATGGGTGGTGAGAGGAATCAAGTTGAACTAATCTCTTGTGATTCTACAAAGAGTAATAAGAAGGTTTGAGAGATTCTGCAAGCTAGGAGTGTGACTCCCTATATGGAACGTCTTTGAATGAGTTTGACTCTAAAGTGTCATAGGCCTTTGTAAAGGGTTGGCAAAGCAAATTCTTGCAAGTCTATGGGTTGGAATTCAATATCACAAAAGAATTCATTGCGAATATCTTAGGTCTAGCTAGTAAGGGGAGGAAAGTCTATAAGGATAAGGAGTTGAGTGATTTTATCGATTTTTTTCTCAAAGAATATGAAAGGAGTCAATTGGTGAAGGTGTAATGTCGTGGTTATGCTCGTAGCTCCATTAAGGAAATATGGGGTGATGTGGCTGAAGAAAGAGGTATTCTACTCTTGATGGCCACTTTTTAGTTCTTTTTCACTACCATTTTTTCCTATTGAACCATTTTAGGCATAGGGGAAGGGTTTCTTTCCCATTTTATTTGCTTTCCTCTCAGGAAAATGGGATTTATGATCATAAAAGAAACCCAAAGAACCATGTTTTACATGAGGGATTAATCCTCCTTATAATGGAATATGATAAGTCTTACACTATCCCTGAAAAGCCTAAGATATTATCTAAAGGCCAACATAAGAAAGTTGACTCAAAGTATGAAACTAGGTCTAAAATTGGTTTGGGTCTAAGGAGTCTACCCCTGGTTTGAAAGCCTCCGTGGAGGTTTATTCGAAGCTCCCGAGTCTTTTGAGAGTAAGCAGAAAAAGAAGCTAAAATCTTCCAATTCTCTAGAGCTTGAGGATTATATTACGGGTAGTGATGAGGCAAAGGGTTTTGAACACTCCACTGATACTTAGAAGGTTAAAATTGGTAAGCCTCTAGTGGGAAAGAAATTGAATTTCAAGAGTGGTGTTCTTTCCCTAGGTAAGCAAAAAGTGGTGGAGTCTAATGTCTGGGATAATTATGTGGACTCCCCTGTGATGGGGAGAAAGAGGAAGTTGTGCTTGAAGGATGATAATTCTTAGAAGAAGGTTAAGGGGAAAGTGTACTTGATCCAGAAGGATATGACTAGTTTTGATTATGTTCCCAATGATGAGGCTCTATGGGGTGAGGCTAGTTTGGAGAATGAGAAGGTGTGGGAGAAGGGTATGAATTTGGTTACTAAGATTGAGAGGTTGGTGTACAAAATTAAGGTTCTTGAGGATGGTAGTAAAGGGAAAGAGGTTTGCTTGAATGAGGATATCAAGGTTTCCCTGGAGAAGTGGATATTGAGAGGGATTACTTTTATTGTAATAGGGAGGACCTTCCTAATGTGCTTGGTTTGGTGAAAGATGATTCCTTTTCTTTTTAAGGTTGTTTAAATGGGATTTTAAAGAATTGAACCTTACTAATGTAAAGGTTCAATCTCTGATAAATAATATTGGGGGTTATTCTTCTTCTAAGGAGCTTTCTATCCAGGACCAAGTTAATCAATTGGTGGATGCTCTGAAAATTGTTACTAATGAAATGTTAAATATGAAGAAAGACTTTGAATTTAGAATTTTGGTCCTTGAAGATAAAATGGAAAGAGACTATGAGAACTTGGAAAAGCTAGTTAATGTTAGTAAGACCACAATGTGTAATGAAGCTAAGGGATTGCAGTTTCCAAATGAGAAAGCTAAGTAGTGGATGGGGGATTCATCTAGTTTGAAAGAAGCTGCAAGAAATACGATGGATCTCCTAAGTGCTAAGAATGATGGAAATAGTGAGAAGGGTCCTTGCACTCAGACTCATAACAAGACCAAAAAGAAAACTGGGATCCCTGCCATGGAGGTGTTTGAGGTTATGGATATGTATCAAAAGATCATTGTTAATGATTTGGAAGTGGCTAATATTTTGAAGAACTTGTAGTTGTTTGTTGTTTTTGTCTCACTTTTTTATGTCTTCTTTTTCTTATGGTTGGCTACTTCGTCTAGTCTTGATTATCTTTTAAGCAACAGTTTTTTTTGTAAAGGGTTTCAGGGTCCCTTCAAAACCTACTTTGCCTATAATCAAAAACCACAACTGAACCTATAGGATACATGAACCCATCATCATCTGTCATTGGTTGTGTTAGCTTCTTCTTTCCCTATACACATCATGCCAACCAATAGTCTGATCCATCTTCATTCCCCTCTGGTACTACAGCTACATAGACATGTCCTATTTGTACAAGATCTAAAAGATGGTCATAGTTAAGTGAACTTTCCATTTCATCTTCTAAAGAGGATTGTGCTACAAATAAAGGGGTTAGTTATTATGCAATCCATGTATCTACCCACTCACTTGACTCGCATTGATCCCAATCATACTAAATACAATTCTGACAAGAACAAGCCAACTCTAGTGTCCATATGGTCCATTCACCCACATTTGAGCTTCAAAATGAATACATCTTTGAATATTCTCTAATTGTTTGACATTCCAATTTATCTCCTAGTGTGCCCTCCTCAACCAACCAAGAAAACTTGCACACTTGTGAATCAAGTGTCCCTCCCCGTGATAATGCATAAGTACACCAATCAACAATAGAATGTGCATCACTAAATGTTGCACCACCTACAATCTTCATTTGTTCCTTAACCAAATCTCTCTTCACAAATTCACTTGTGCCATCATGTTCGCCTTTTACATGCCCAACTTCAAAAAAACTAAATATGTGGTACACCCATCTCTACATGCATCCTTCTCAACCAATAAAACATGTGAGCATTATTGGATTTTCCTATGTAGCTATCCAACCAAATGAGATGTCAACCCATTGCAATACCTTTTTTCTGCAAGAACTCAAAAAAAATTCAAAACAATGTTGCAAAAACTCAGATGAATGAGATCTATCATCACTCATGTAAAAATGGTACTCCCTAATTATTTTCCTATCCTCTTCTATACTATCATGGGCATGTCTATATGCTATGTGGACAAAAATAGAAATTTGAATAGAATTGTAATATTGTGATTATACCTCATTTTTTGGTTATGATGTGTAATTTTTAGCAAATTCAACCACGAATATAATAGTTTCAATTGGGAAAGAGTCCTTACACATATTGAATTGTCGATCTAACCACTGAGACCTATGGTTATGCCTTGCATACTTGTAGAAAATATTTTTCTTAAAATCATAAATAAAATCAGCAATACTTACCTCTCTTGTAACCAACTCTCATCTAGAACCTTCACCTCCACTCTTCAATGTGTATTTGACTGTCTCAAACCTTTTTTCTCAATAATCTTGTTAGAAAAATTATGTTTGTTTCCCTCATGAAAACATGTTACAAAATTTGATAAACCGCCACATTGCAAACATGTTTCATTTAAATAATCATTTCTATAAAATAAGCAACTATGACCTCTAACACATAAAAAAGAATCTAACAAGTCCCTAGATGATTTGGGAAGTTGCATTGGATAACACTCCTGCAACATTTCGTTAGTATGCATAGTAGAACGAATATAGTATAATAATCCATGATGCATTGAATACTCAAAGTGGCATTTACAACATGTATTATGAATATTAATAGGTACACAATAAAATGGCTTTCAAGACTCAAAATCCCTTTGTGAGATTTACAAATTTGGATGTGTTTCAAAAAATTATTTGTACAATATTTTTTGGATACATTCCAAGAAATGTTTAAAGGATGCGGTGTGCGATCTCAATTACCAATTCTTAACTTTAAAATATCCTTTACATTCAGTGATACTCTAGAGTGAGAGTTCCAAAATTGTTCAATTTGCATCTTTACATTATCGGTTAGCTTCTTATCAACACATGGAAGCCTCCCACTAAAATCCCACATATCATTTTGAAGAGGACTATCAAGTCTTCCTCTTCTTGAGAGTGCTTTATTCAATGTTTTACAATTTAGATTTAAATCAATACAAGTTTATCTCATTAAATGAGCCTTTCTTAAATGATGGCTTACTATTAAGGTTGTGATCACTCTACGAGTAGCTCTTTTATCTTTTTCCTTACTAGTATTTCAAATAGAAGTTAGAGCATTAAAAATATTTTTTATAATAATATTATTTTTCTCTAACATTTTGGTAACACGGATCTTCAATTTTCTTAGTAATGGTCTCATTTTGTAAGACTTTAGCAATTGCACAAAAATTTGACATTGTTCATTTAATGTCTTATCAAAAAACTATTGATTAAACATATTGGTAGCCCACAACCGAACCATTTGTGATGACCTTTTTCCATCAATATTATCTATTATGTTCTCATCTATTTCAAGTAACCATTTAGGGGTTCTCATATAATTAGGTGATACATAAGGTTCATTTTCAATATTTTCAATATTTTCTATGCTATCAACATTTTCAATATCAATTCCAACATTTTCAATTTCAATTTCAACATTTTGAATATTATGAACATTTTATTTTCAATGTTATTGGAATTTTCATTTTCAATACCAATTCTAACATCTTCTATATCAATTCCAACATTTTCATTTTCAATGTTGTTAATATTTTCATTTTCAATTTCAACATTTTCAATTTTAATATTTCAATTTTCAATTTCAATATTTTCAAATTTTATTTCATCTTCACTTGAATTAACATTTAACGGTGGAGAAGAAGCCTCAACTTGAGTATTTACCATACCTTGTCTTCTTCTCCTATGACTTTCTCTATCTTTTGCTCTATATGCTTCAATTTGTTCTGTTGTTAGTTTTCTCTTTCCTTTTCTCTTATGTTAACTACTGCTCCCCATTGTACAAACAAAAAATAGCACACAAATTATTGTAAAGGTTACAAATGTGTAAAAGAATCTTCCAAAAGCTCAATTTTGTTTGATACAAATAGAAATCATGAGATTTCAATAACAAAAAGAATGTGGGGACCATTGGAATGCTCAAAACAATCCCCTTTTCATTTTTTATATAATTCACTAAATAGATATCTGTTATGTTTTGCACAATTCTAAACCTTTGAAAAACTAAATGGATATCCGTTATAAATGGATATTTATCTCCTTTAGTTTTTAAAAAACTAAACTTTATGAAACATTTTATTAATTATTAATAGCATAATATTATTAATATATTATGTTATGATATATTATATATTATATATTATGATATATATATATATAATATTAATATATTAAATTAATATAATATATATATTTATATAATACATATTATATATTAATAATAATATTATTAAGGTATATATTTTATAGTATATAAATTATATTATATATTAATAGATCTATCTCTCTCACACAAGTCTCTCCCTCTCAAGTCTCTCTCCTCTCTCCCTCTCTCTCCCTCTCTCCCTCTCAAATCTCTCTCTTCTCCTTCCCCCCACCCTCTCTCTCTCTTAGGTCTCTTGCTCCCTCTATCCCTCCCACCCTACCTAGATAACTCTCTCTCTCTCTCTCTCTCTCTCTCTCTCTCTCTCTCTCTCTCTCTCCCGGGTCTCTCACTCCCTCTATCCCTTCACCCTACCTAGAAAACTATCTTAGTCCCTATCTTAGTTTTTTCACTCTCTCTCTCTCTCCATCCCAAACCCCTCTCTTCTTAGGTCTCTCTCTATCTCTCTCTCTCTTGGGTCTCTCACTCCCTCTATACCTCCCACCCTACCTAAAAACTCTCTCTCAGTCCCTCTCTCTCCCTCTTAGGTCTCTCTATCTCACCCCCTCTCTCTCTCTCAGGTCTCTCTCTCTCACCCCCTCTCTCTATCTCACAAAATATATATATATATATATATGTATTATAATGTAGTATATAATATATACTATGTATTAAATATATTATATAATATATTTGTTAATATATATTACATAATATTAATATAATATTTAATATTCAATATATACTATATATAGTATATAATATATACTATATAAAATATATGTAGTATATGGTATATAATATAATAATATAATAATATATAATATATAATGTAATATTATATATAATACATAATATATAATATATTAGTATATTAGTATATATTAATATATTAAATATTATGTATTATGTATTATAAATAATAGAGGTAACGAATATCTATTTTTTCTAACAAAATTATTAGGCTTGGGATTTGGTTTGGGATCACCAAACCTAGAAAGTCAACTGAAAAATGTGTTACAAAATTTCTTTAGTTTTTCAAAGTTCATCCTTGTGGCTGACGACTTTTTTTTATCCAAATTTAATGAAATGAAAAGGTTTTATTGAAAAAATTGTTAGCTTTCTACCAGTATAAGATATGCTTTATTTTGAATTTAATAGATAGTTATTATTGATTTTCTACATACATTACGACTAAAGTCCTAATAGGCTAATTGAAAAGCTTCTATAATTTTCAAACTATTTCACATTTTTTGAATCAAAAGATGTGTCACATTCTATGCTTTGCATACTATAGGATAAAAAAAATTGAATTTCATAATTTTTTGACCAAGTTATGGTGGTCAGAAAAACACATTTTAATCATTTTTGAAATGTTCAAATAAAAAAATCATAACTAATTATTTACATGAAAAAAATTTACAAAAAAAAATGCGGCACATCCGAGCATGTGTCCTCTACATATATTGAAAGTTTTAGAAAAAATATATTATTTTTTTCTTATACTTAGGGTGGTTATACATACACTTTCTTCTCATCTTTTTCTTGAAAATTTCATACTATTGCATTGAAATTTCAAATTTTCGCAAAGTAGATTTACTTTCTTCCAAAAAAGGACTAGTGTCCTAGAAACTACATTCAATTTGCTACAATTTTTTGTTCTTACATATTTTTCAAATTATGTTAATAATATATTCAAAAAAAAATTTCAAGTCACCTAACTCTATTTTTTTGAATTTGTATTGCCACTTAGGGGCCTAGTTTGGACCTCCATGATCCTGCACTGATCCAAGTAATAAATAAAGTAGATATATTTAAGGAATGGATAGCTAAGGGAATATGAAGAAAAGGAATCAATATTTAAGGACACAAGATGATAGCTAGAATGATATGTTTAAGAAGGTTTAATGCAGAGAGGTAAAATCCATATCATAGGATATAGTTGGAGGAAACATATGAGCAAGTGATCCCACAATACTAGTTTACAAATTTTGGTCAAATGGACACTAAACTGATTTTTTCTAACTAAATCTTCACTTTTGGGCACCTATAGCGGCTAAACCGTGAAGAATTTGAAGATGATGCAAATTAGTGATTTGTGAAATTTTTTCTATAGATTCTAAATATATTTTTTTCAAAAATTTTGGAATTAGATTGCATTTCTTTTCCATCTCCTTCAAAAACTAGTTTTTATCAGTAAACACCATTTTTAAGGAGTGATGCTCACCGTATACAACACAATTTTTTTTCTATGAAGGATAAAATTCTATTTTTTTTTAATTTAGATTTGTAACTACAATATCTAACCAATTCATTTGGTTTCATAGTGTTTTATTGAATATTTTTCCTTAATCAAGTTTCAAAGTCAAACCAATTACAATTCAGACATAGACAGACTGTATACAACATAACTTTTTTTGTATGTATCAAAATTTAATTTTTTTTACTGGATCAAGGACATCAATACCTAGCCTAAACATATTTTTTAGAATTTTATTTTGATAATCTACTATTTTTCCACATGTGTAGAATAGAGAGCTTGATTTTCAGTGAAAAACCTATGTTTAATCAAACTAGAAAAACAAATACATAATAAAACCAAAACATATTAAAATTATATTTGATGGATAGCTCGTTCTAAGGACTACCATCATCCAATTGGGTTTGTGAAGTCTCCTCCATTTTCATCCTCAACTCAAACTTTGAAGGGAAAAATTCTGCAGAAATTTGGTACCAAAGGGGGAGAAGGGGGGAGAAGTGGGGAAAAGGGGGCTTCGAATGAACCCAGGTTCTAGTGAACCCCCTCTTTTCCATTGTCTTCATCATTAAAAAATGAAAAAAAAGTGAGTCCCTTCATTTAATGTGGTTCGCTCAAACCAAGGTCCATTCGAACCCCTTTTGGGTCCATTCAAACACCCTAGTTCATGTGAACCCCTAAAAAGCAACAAAAAAAAAATCATAGGAGTGTTTTTGCAATTTTCCTTCCTCACTAGAATTGTAAACCAGATTTGTGGGTTTACCTGAGAATAAGAGTAGGTCCAAAGGGAGGACATAGTATAATTATGATTTATTTTTCCATAAGAGTGTATCAATGATTAGTCACTATAGAAGTGAAAAGGGGTTCAAATATAGGAAAGAGATACAAAAGGTAGGGAATGTGTATAACATGTATAGGAATGAAAAAGGGAAAAGAGGAAATAATAGGGGATGCCCCCTATAGTGTTTGAATTTACATACCTTCAAATTTCTACGCTATGCTTGTGCTTGCCTTAGTTTCCATTGTTATAATATTGTCATTTATGTTAAAGAAAAAGAACATGACATTGTTGTAAATGTTGTCATTGGTGTCAAGAAGGAATTCATTGTCAAAGATTGATGGAAAGCATATTATCATTGATTTCAAAGGCATATGGGGATTGTTGGATTAATTGTCATTGATGTCAAAGAAATTGTTAAGGAATCTTTTATAAAGAAATTTTAAAACTTCAATATCAATTTTGGCCAACCTATTAAGTTGCAGCATCTGTGTTCAAGAGTTAAAACAAATTTTTTTACTCTACGCAAAGGTGATTGACTCCCATATTGATATATAAACATATAATATATCACCCAAGTAAAATAGTACAAGTGATACATATTCATATATATTAAAATAAAATAGAATGCAATAATGATGATATTCATTAGTTATTCGTAAGTGTTCATAAGTGTAGGATTATAAAGGATAAACAAATATTTTGAAAGATAGCACATAAGACAAAAAGTGGTAGTACTTCTTGTAGACACTTAAAAATGTTTTGAATGATATCATGCACTCGAATATGATTTACTAACACTGTTTCATCCTAAAACCCATCCTCTTTTCACTTAATTGATTAAATTAACCTATCTATTTAATTAATTATGTCATTTTCATCTATTAATCTAATTGACCTAATTAGGTTATTTCACCCCATTTCATGCTAACCATTTCACCCTATTAAATTAGATAAATCAAATTATTTAATTTAATCCCTAAGTCATCTTATTTAATTAAATAACCCTAAGCTATTTAATTAAATATCATATCACATCACCCTTTTCATTAAATAAATCATTTATTTAATGAATATCATTTAATTCCCCTAATTTCCATAATTGAAACTTTATTTAATTATAAAATTACTAATTAAATCTAATCCTCCATGTAACACCTCTCTAACCCTAGCCTGGGTAGGATAGCATTTCTATTTTGATTTGGTATTCTAAATGTTAAATGTTATCATAATGAGATTAGACATTGTTGATTAAGTGAAACGTTATCATGATTAGCTATGCTAATACAATTAATTGATAGATATGGTAGTTAACTACAATCAGGATGTAATATGTGCTTTGGCTATGTATATATGTATATGCACAAGTACACCATTGTGTGTGTGTGTTTACAGGTACCAGGTATCGACTCCACCTAGCTCCGTAGGTCTGAGTGTACCTTCCCTAACAGTGGTTAACAGGAGATAGCACATTGGCCAACCCTTCACCTAAACCCTTATCATCATACCTAGTTGAGTATGACTTGTCTTTGATTAAATAGTGCAAAACCTAGATACCGTGATTGGTAATGTTCTAGAAAACCTTAATCCCCTATGTGGTCGACCTGGGAAGAGAGTTTGAGCTTTTGAGTTAAATTGTTTTTTTTTCATAAATTTTAAATAGGAAGTGCATTTTATGATTAATTGAAGGAATTTAATATTTAAAAAGGGTTAATTGGGCTTACGTATATTCAATTTGACTGTAATTGCATAATTTGTGTGATTAGGTTCATTTAGGAAATAATAAGTGTTATTTTATTATTTAATTTTAAATTGCACTTATAAAGACCTCAATTGTGATTTTAATGCTAAATGTTAATTTATGCTATAAATTGAATGTTTAAATTATAAATTGGAAAAGAAGGAAATGATATCAAATAATATATTTTAAAAGGTAATACTTAATATTGCATTTTAAAAAGTGAAATGTGAAAATGAGTTTTATAAAGGAAAATAGAATTCATTTTTGCCTTAGCATATTTTGGAGAGAAAATGTGAGGGAAAAACAATTTTTTTGAAGAAAAAATAATTTCTTCATTGTGGGAGCAATTGGGCATGAAATTGCATAGGATCAATTTCTTTAGGATAGGAATGGGGAAAGGAAGTGATAGTTGTGATCTCATGTGTTTTCGTTGTTTGTGTGCAAACATCCTCTCATTTGAATTTCTTCCTTAGGAATGGAGGTATTTTATCATTTCTTCATATTTATTTGATTTTAAATTGTTTGAATGATTCTAATTGCATTGGTAGTATGTTAGAATTCTTCTATGTATTTTATTTGAATCAAATTGATAGTGTAGAATTTATTTTGAGAAATTTTTGAGAATTTTCCCAAATAGGGGTTACCATGCCCAATTTTTAATTGGAGGCTCAAATTGGTGTTTTTATGTTAAAAGTGTGTTTTTGGGCACTTTTGGATCAAAAGGGTATTCTAACATTTTTTATTTTTGAATTTTGAAATTTTAAGTTTTTTCAAGCTTCGTCAATGGTGGAACCTAGATATTTGTGAAAATTGGACTTTGTTTAAAAGTGGATTTTTGAGAATATTATTTCATATTATAATAATGAATGATAGAAAATTCATATGAATTCTTTGAATGAGATTTTTTTAGATCCATTTACTTGTTCAAATTCTTGATTTGCTATTTTAGTGTAAAAATGTGAATAGTGTCGCAAGAAGTGTGAATGCCTTATGTTTTCGGATGTAAATTCCATTGTGAGTTGCATTATTGATTTGGCTATATTTCCTTGTTCTTATAGAATGAGATGAACCCTAGAACTAGGTACTACAGTGATTAGTGGAAGTCATACATGGTTTATTGGATACCCCTGCATGCCTTTAGTGCTCTTATAGGCTAAGGATGTTTGGGAAGGCATGCGGCCCGGTCTTGGAGCGTGGGACTTGTGTAGTTGTGCATTCCTGTCTATATGAAAGGATTCCAAGTTTCTATGATGCCATCACTTTGGGCACACATTATGACTCTCCCAATACTTGCACTCTAGCATCTAGATCCTATTTTTGAGTAGCACCTAGAAGATGTATGTTCCTCTTTTAGTGTTGATTTTGAATACTATGTTCATGTCATGTGTAATGGCTTTTATATCATTTAACTTATCTTATGACTGATTGGTATATCAATTGTAATGGCTTCTATTTCATTTGATTCCTCTTATGAGTGACATGTGTGGCATGTGGTTTCCATGTGTGAGTAGTTTGTATGCCATGTATTCCATGTGTTGGAATGTTCTCTTACTTCATTTTTGATGCATTAAATGCCTTATGTAGTTGCATGAATTATACTCTTCTCCCTTGTGTGAATTGAGTTGCATTGACATATATGTTAGTTTCCCCTAATTGGGATGCCTATCCTTTATCTTGAATGAAGTGTATTCATTGTGATTGGCATGTGTGTAAACCTACACATTTGTGCTTGAACCTTGCTGGAGTGTTTGGGTCATGTGACTATCTCCATGAGCACGGGGGGTGGACCTATGGGTTCCACATGGTTGGGTGGCATTGAAAACCACCGTTAGGGACCAGTGATCTTGACATGGTGGATCTACTTTGAGTTTGTCCTTCTTTCATGCTTTTGTGTCTCCTTCTCTTCATGCTTTCTTATTAGTGTAAAGGTTATAAATGTATAATTCAAAGACCTTGAGTCCTAAGCTTGTAATTGTACTATTATTATTGGACCTTCGTCATGAAGGATTTTGTAATCATATGATATTGAGAATTTAGTTGTATGCTTTGATTAGACTAGATTTGGTGACTCAGTGTGGGTGTCGAGCATTTGATTATTGTTATCAGTTCCATTCTAATTTTTGCATAATGGATGAATGAATATAGGAATCTTGTTTGGATTTTAAAATGAATTTAGAACTTTATGTTATCCAACTCTTGTGTTGTGATTGTTTAAGCATGTCTTGGAGGTTCCGGTAGGATTCTAGTGAACTTCAATCACATCTTGTAAGATGTTAGACCTCTCTTGTGACGTCTTATTTTGTCTAGGAAGGTCTTGTGAAGGCTTGTAAAGTCTTGTTGGGGTGGAGACTCCTGGTAGACCTTTCCTAGAGTGTTAGTGTTGTCTTGTAGCATTGGTTCACATTACGGAACCATTAGTCTTCTTCTTGTGTGTCTTAGAGCTACGATCAGAGATCGTTAGCTAGAAGTTGATCTAGTGATCCTCTTCGTGTGTAGTCACTTGACCTTGTGTTGGTCAGCTTGGTTAGATGTGGGTTGGAGGTCGATGATTCCTTCACCGCATCCTCTAGTAGTCTTGTGAGAGAGCACTACTATGGATTTTAGTCACTCGTCATAAAGATGTCAATCTCTCTCCCGTTGCTTCCTCATGGTGAGTTGTTCCACATTGGTAACTTTTCTGCTATTATCACCTTGCTTGTGCAATGGTGTGGTCTTGTGCAGTTGTTATGTAGTGTCATTGTGTTCTTATGACACTTGTTTGTGCACATGGTGTGCAGTTGTGACATGTTGTTGTCGCATTGGGTGATCCCACAATACTGGTTTACAATTTTTAGCCAAACTAAACACTAAACTATTTTTTTCTAACTAAATCTTCACTTTCGGACACCTATAGCAGCTAAACTATGAGGAATTTGAAGATGATGCCAACTAGTGATTTGTGGCATTTTTTATGTAGATTCTAAATATATTTTTTTAAAAAAATTTGGAATCAGATTGCACTTCTTTTTCCATCTCCTTTGAAAACTAGTTTTTTTCAGTAAACACCATTTTTGGGTGACGCTCACTGTATAACACATAAATTTTTTTCCATGAAGGATAAAATTCTATTTTTTTCAAATTTAGATTTGTAACTATGATGTTTAGTGCTTCCAATTTGTTTCATAGTGTTTTATTGAATATTTTTTCCGCAATCAAGTTTCAAAGTCAAACCAATTACAATTTTGACATAGGAAGATTTTATAACACAACTTTTTTTGTATGTATCGAAATTCAAAATTTTTGTTGGATCAAGAAATTTAGTATCTGGTGCACTCATATTTTTAATTTTTTTAATAATCTTCTATTTTTCCACATGTAAAATAGAGAGCTTTACTTTCGGTGAAAAACCTACATTCACAAGAAATAAAAAATAAATATAATAATCAAATTAAATTTAATTAAAATTATACTTTTTTGGAAGCTTATAATAAGGACTACATACTTACAAAAAATAAATTTTAAATGAATTCATTTGATCCCCCAAAAGGTAAATCAAAAGTGGTTTTTTATCAACATTTTGCTAGGTGTAAAGGAGACTCTGTTATAGGTATGGTTTAAAACTAGCAGGGTTTTATCCAAGGGGGCTTGGTCTAAGGTGGTTTGATCAAACCCTCTTCAATTGAAATCCTTTAAATGGAACTTTTCAAGGCTTAAATAATTATATTTTCTAAAAAAATGTGATTTCAGCAAAAAATAGGATCTCCCAGAAAGTGTAAACCACTATTGTGGCAGCACCCCATTATTAGTGTTGTTGGTTGTTATTTCAAAAAAAAAAGTTGTTTGGTCAGGTTTCAGCTTGGTCCTAATTGATGGGTGATTACATTTGGTATCAGATCCCAAGTTATAGCACTCAGATCTTTGATTATGGTTGTTACCTACTTGGTGTGTTGTGTGTGGTGGATGGCAACAAGTGTTGTTGTTTCCCACCCCTTGCATGTCTTGTTGAGGAATGTTTTTTTGAGGGATAGTTAGACCCTTGAGCCTACCAAGAAGTGTATTTCAATTGGTCTCCTTCTTGATGTGTGACTCTTTCATTGTGTAAAGGGTTTTGACCCTTGAGTGGTTCCTAAGTGTGCTTGATGTGTGTGTTCCAAGTGCTTGTTGTGGCAAGATAGTCATAGGACCTCTTGACTTGAGTGCCTTAGTATGGAATTTTAGAGGGTTGAGTTTTCCAACCCTAACCTGTGTTGTGGAGAAATTATGCCTCTTAGGCCTTGCCTTACCCTACAGGATTGGATTGATTCCCTTGGTTGAGAGTCTCCCGAGGTTGAGATTGATTACTTCCCATATCCTGTGTTGTGGGTAGGCATGTTGGTGGGTTGTAGGTTACATGTGTTTCCTAAAATTACCCTTGCTTGGTTTCTTAGTTCATGTTGTTGGAAGGTCTATTTGACCTTGAGGGTGCCAAGAAGTTCCATTTGTGTGTATTCTCTTCTTGTGCTTTACTTCCTTGTGCTAGTGATTGCTAGATTGACCCTATGTGGTTTTGGAGTTTCTTTTGCATGTTATATTGCATTGAGATTATAAAATATGGTAATAGAAAATGAATGATCATGTTGTTAGTTCATAGAGATTATTGCATGCTCTCATATGATTTATGCATTTGTGTGAAAGTGATTGTGTGATGATGAAACCATGTTTGCATTCGTGTCTATGTCAGAATTGTAAATCTCTCTCTCCTCTCTCTTCTCATTGGTTTAATGAAGATGCCTATCTTTGAGTGTGTGGTGTATTGAAATCCATTGTATTCTTGTCTCTTATGAGTAAATGTTTATGCATTTATGAAGATTTGTTTTATTAGATCAAACCTTGGGTAAAGGACCTAAGTCCCTAATTTGCATTCATAATCATGGAACGTGTATGAATTTGAATAGAATATCATTTTGCATTAAGTAAAATTTTAGAGAAAAATGGAATAGTGAAACCATTCACATGTTAATGATAATTGTATAATAGGTGCATCTTGTTGGTGAGACCTATAGTCCCCAACTGCATTGTTAAGTCTTAAGAAATCATGTTACAAATGTTAAATTATTGTACCTTGATTCAAAATGTAAAATGTAAAATGTATGTTGAAGTGATAATGTTGCATACCTTTTCTTGAGTAAACATTGTAATGATATTGCATTGTGTATAGGAAATAAATGTGGTTAACATATGTGTGTAGTAAGGTGATTTACCACTTAATAATAGTGAATGTGAATATGAGAGTTATTATGGCATTGTTGATTTACTCCATGTAGCACTGTGATATATTGTATGTGATAAAGGATGTAATTATGAAATAATGTTTAATAACATTATCGTGTAACACGCCTCCATTTTGTTCTTTTGATCGAACAATGTTCATTATGTATGTTTTGCTTTGCTAGCACATTGGTTATAAACTTGATTACTATTGACCGCTAATTGTTAAGTGATGTAAACATTATATTTGATGTGATGGCACTTTAATTAGATATTATTATTTCATGTTATGGATTAAATTAGCATGTGTGTGAATTATTGATGTTCATGCTTTGATTATATCAGTGATGATTAGATGCGTCAGTTAGCGATGTATTGGTGAAGGGGATGGGATCACATCACTCGCGTGTGAGCGCCCTGTTATTTCATGATTTCCTCTTCACGGTGTGTTTTAATATATTATATGCATGTTCAACACTCGTATTGTGTGCAAGATGCAGGTACAGGACATTGACTCCACCTGGTTCTATAGGTCTGAGCGTGTCCCTTGTCCAATGGAAAACGATTAGGAGATAGTAGCTAGGTTTTCTGTGTCATGACATCACCCTAGCCATAGTGTGTCGCCGGGTTGTTAGTTGGGATAAGATATTTTCTTTGTTTCCTATTCTCTCCTTGCTGTGTATTTAAATTTGCAAGATAAAGGGTGTTTGTTTTATTTAATTGCATTGTCAAAATAAATAAATGAGTGACTATTAATTAATTAGTTAATTTAATTCAATCAATAAAATAATATAATCATGGATTAGATTTATTTATTGATAAATTAAATTAAAATATTTGTGTTAGCATTGTTAAATTTTGAGATCAAATCAAAATAGAAATTGCATTGCATTCCTTTTTGAAATAAAATTAAAAAAATGATTTTAAATGTAAATTGGTAAATTCAATTTCGTTGAAGAAAGAAAATTTAATTATCATTTGGGTTGAAAAAATAGATCTTTGTTTTAAATTAATATTGTGCAAATTATACTTGGAAATGGAAATTGTTTTATGAAATTGCAAAAATAAAATATCTTGTTTTAGCAATAAATTTGGTGGGTGAGTCCATTTTTAGGGGTTTGACAAATTTGGAGAAGAAATTGCGTAAGGTAATTCATGTTTATTGGGGAATTTTTAATTTTTGAATTTTGGGAGAGCAAAACTTGGTTTGATTTTGGTGGAGAGCTTGGAGGTGGCTAAGTTTGTGGAGTGAAGGAGTGCTTGGAATTCTCCATTGTTGAAGCTTGCAAATTTTGGAGGAAACACAAGGTTCCATCATTTCTTTCTTCTTCTTCTTGCTCATTTTGAATGATTGAAAATATAGTTTTGATTCAATGAAAATCCATAGAAATGCTCTCAAATTTTCAAACTTGTAGTTAGTTTTGGAAATGGAAAACCAAACAAGAAATTTACACCAAGAAATAGAAGGAAAATCAAAGAAAACTCTATTTTAGAACTAGATTTTGAAACCCTCTTTGTTGTTTAGAAAATAATTTTTTGTTCTTGCAATGGATTTGGATTATTTTCACAGTTTGGGTATGAAATTAAAATCTGGGTATATATATTTGTGAATATACCCATGCATATCAATACATGGATATATTCACAAATATATATATACAAATATATTTGTTATATTTGAAAAATTTGGATTTTGGGATAAACCCAGAAAATACCCTATATTTTTGCCATGTATAGACGCAGGTTTTTTTTTATAAAAAATATATATATATAAATTTTTGTTATTGCTGTGGGGTGGGAGGTCAAACCCCACCTCCACTACACAGGTCGTGGTCGGAACGGCCACGGACTGTGTGAACCCCACACAGGCCGCAGCCGAAAGGCCACGAACTGTGTCAAGCCCACACAGGCACGACTGGAATGGCCACGGATTGTGTGGAACTCACACAGGCCATGGCCCTTGTGGCCACGGACTGTGTGAAGCTCACATAGGCAGCGGCCTTTAGGGCTTCGTGGTAGTTCAATGAAATTTTTGGATTTCGGTTTTTGTGTTTTATTTTATATGTTTAATTTTATAAATATTATTTAATATTATATTAATATTAATATATTATATATATAATATTATTATAATATTTAAATAATATTTATTTAAATAATAATTAATTTAAATATATAAATATATGTGATTTATATAATTATGCATATATATTTAATTAGATATATATATATATATGCATAGTATATATACACATATATTTTTATATATATGATTTTTAAATATTTGGTAAGTTCAATTAAATTGTTTTATTTCGAAATTAAAATTGTTTTATTAAGCAGATTGAAATATTTAAAATAAATAGATATTTTAGTAAAGTTTATATTTATTTAATGAACAAGGTGTTATTAGTGTGAAATAAGATTGATTGAATAAGATAAATGCCTTGAATTATTTAAATGATGTAATTTGAAAATAATAGTAAACCTAGAATAAGAAAATCGATTTAAATATTAGTTAAATGACTTCATTATTTAAATGCTTTGATTATGATTATAGATGTGAAATTAGAGTTAATAAATGATTTATTTTAGTTAAACAACCTTGATTATTATATGCTTGATTATGAATTTGGTGGTGAGACTTAAAATACATGAATGACTTTTATTTATTTCAAGTGCAAGAAAAGAAAACTGTGATTGACTAGATTTAGGAAATCCGAACGTTAGCTTGTTATAACTGTTGGAAATGCTTTTAAATGTCTATTCCTTCTTGCTCGATGTTGGGAGTATAGGGTAATTGTTGAAGTCTTCTAGATAGGGGATTGCATCCTGTTGTGGGTTGTCTTTATGTTAGCTAACTTTTTTTGTGTCATGGAAAATGTGCATAGTTACACCATGTTGTTTCACCCGGTTTTCACAAACAGGGATGATATGTGTCTCCTTGGGATTAGGAGAGGGTTATGTGATTTGTGCCTCCTTGGGATTAAGAGAGGGTTATGTAATTTGTGCCTCCTTTGGAAGGAGTGGGGGTTGGTATTTTGTTTCCTCTAGTGTTTGGAGTGAGTTTCCATTGTTCGTTTCCTCCTTGGATTGGAGAGGTCATCTTTCTAGTTTACCATTGGATTGTGGTTTTGTATTGTGGTTGTGTTGTCGATAGGAGAGTGGCTCTTTGTGGGGGTCCAACACACAAAGGGGCGCCAGGGTATCTCACCTAGGGTTTAATCAAGTGATAATCTAAAAGAATTAATGGGGAACTTCACACTAATAAAGTTAATGAATGCCTCTCTCATGAAGTATGTGTTATTAAGGCTCGAGATGAGATGAGACTCATAGTTTTGCATGAGGGTCCAGTGGCTAGTAGAGGCAAGCCAGGGTAACCCATGATGGAGGTCTGGTAGCCTAGGAAGGTTGAGCTAGGGTAACTCATGGCAATTTATGTATGACACTCTTCCTACGTCAGCAGTTAGTTAGTTATTGTGTGTTGTACAATGGTGTACTTGTCCTATGTAACCTGGAAGCAATGTATTGTCTTGTGAGTTTTTGTACTGTGTTAAGTGATGTTGTTTGGTATTTGAGTCAGTTCAGTTACATTTAGCCTTTGTCTAGAGGTAGTTGGTCTTGACCAAAAATCCTTGTTACTATCTCCTAGCATGGGGGGTGAGCCTTTTGGTTTCACTTGGTTGGGTGGAACGTGCACCTTCCTCTGTTGGTTTTTTGCTCTTGCTCATGGGGTGAGTCTTTCATGTTGGAGAGCTCGTTGGATGCAGTTGCTTTTCTAGCTTCGTTCTTTTCAGTTGATCTTATATTCTTTTACCCCTCATTTGTCATCAGGTGGAATTTGTAATTTGTAATTATGCTCTTTGGAATTACCTCATTCGGGGAATGAGTGTTGTAATCATATTGTTTAAATATTTTAATTGAAATCTTTTGGTATTTCTTATCCTTCGTTGTAATTTATCTTGTATGGAATGTATGTTGTCTCATTTCCTTAAGTGATTAATGTTTCGGTTTATATTAATGTTTGTTGTTGTTTGGGTTTTAAAGTAATCCTTGTCTCGTGGCCTTAGAGGTTGTTGGAAATGTGTATTCATCTTACATGTTATTTGTACTTAAACAAAAAAAAATTGGTGCATTTAAGTAGTGAATTGCAACTTCCTCTAGGGTTGTGTGGTAGGGCATTACATTGTAAAAATATAGGATTACAACCCATTGAAGGGTTTGATGTAAAATCCCTAAGTAAAACTTAAGGGGGGTGTTAAAAATTAATCTTTACTTAGATGAAGATTATTTATTATTTGTATACTTGTAGGAACATTCCAAAGAATCCTTACAATTATTTTCTCATTTGAATATCCTCACACGTGTGAGGATGACTCATTTTTGTAACTCCTATTTGGAGGAATATTAAAGCTTAGGTATAGCCTCCTCCTTATGAGGATCTTGACACCTTACACACACATAGGATGAAATGTGGCATGTATAAAAATGAGAGTTACTTATGCAACTCCTTTCTCACCTCTATTTATTGAGGTGCTTCTCTTCTTCAATTAGTATTCTATACTTAATCTCTCTCTCTCTCTCTCTCTCTCTCTCAATCTCATTGTAATCTTCTTTAGGATTTATGCCATCTTCATATCTAAGGGATTTTTTCTTTGTTTTTTCCTTTTACAAGATATTGTGTTTCCTCTTGGATATTTGGTGTGCTTGCTCTCAGTTTTCATCTTGTATGGTATTTTTTTCCTTCAAACAATAATTTTTGGATTAGTATTTCATTTTATTATTCCTTTCAATTATCTCAAAAATATTTCCTTATAGGGATGGGATTCCATGGACAAAGGCTTCTTAACAAAATTCAAGTGTGTTATGTTGACATTTTTTATTCCACAAATTTTGTAGTGAAATTCAAGCTTACAAGCTTAAGCTTTGAAATTTATGGAAGCTAGTGGTCTCATGAATTTTATTATTTTGTATTTTCAAAATAACAACCATAGATGATTAACAAGCTGTAGGAAAAATTCAAGTTAGTGAGACAATTTCTAGCCACACTCCAAATAACCACTAAAATCTTCAAACTAAAATGTAGGATTACAACTATTTAAAAAATATTCCAATTAATCTTGTAATATATTTGTTTTCTTGCTTTATGGAACCCTACTCCTTCAAAATATATCTTAAAGTGAAAAATAATTGCAATATAATTACAACAGTTAATATTTATTTCTCTTTCACTAATTAACTTTTAACATTTATAAATAAATTAATCTATCTACAATTTATGACTACTAAAAATGCATTTGATTGTCAATATTTAACTTAGCCTACAAAAATTATTTACATGTAGTCCCCTCTATGTGACACTTATTATTACTTCTTTTGATTTTCTTTGTATAATAGTTAGCACTCCTAATTACTTGTAGATGCAATTATTTTAATGATATATTTAACCAAGGCATTTTAATCTACTTAGAGTTGTTTTATTGGTTTGATTTTTTTTAGTTTTGACTTTTTTTTCACATTTTATTAATATATAATATATATAATTTTTTATTTACAATTTTAAAATTCTTCTAATTTATATTTATTTAGTTTTCTGAAATTTTTAAATTATTTATTTGTCAAAGTTTAATTATTTATTTGTCAGTTTATTTAGAAAGGAGGCCTTTTACTTTGAATTTATTTAATTTATATTTTTTATTTTATTTTATTTGAAGGGTTATTTACCCTCTTATAAATTATTTTCTCGGTTATATATTTTTTAATTTATTTTTAATATTCTTTAAAATATTATATATATTAATTTATAAGATTTTAAAAAAATAGAATATTGATAATTATATACTTTTAATTTTATAAATCAATCAATTATTTATAATTTTATTATTATTATATTTTTGTAATGCTTTGAATATTCTATCAAATGTTTATGGTATTTTATTATTTCATAAATATTGTCTTTTAAGGATTGGATTCCATGGAGGGAGGCTTCCTAAAATTCAAGTGGGTGTTGTTGAGATTTTTTATTTCATGATTTTTGTATTGAAATTTAAGCTTACAAGCTTAAGCATTGAAATTTATGGAAGCTAGTAATCTCATAAATTTTATTATTATTTTATATATTCAATTCAAGAGAGTAAGCAGAGTTGGATTGGGCCGTGGGTTTGCTTCTCATAGGTCTCGGGTTCAACACCCCGCTCTCGTAGTTGACCGGTGGGCCTATATGTGGGCTATGGTGTCCACCCACAAGTGGCTGAGTTGCGGGACACCCTTGCCATTCCTGCCAAAAAGTTCTAGAATAGTTTTGTTTTAATTTGTTGTGTTT
>VDFB02379711.1:137934657-137948668 GCA_007258455.2 Sequoia sempervirens | reverse complement strand
CGATCAGTAGAGAATCCATCACCTTTCATAGAACTCAAGACCCCAACAAGACACAAGAATCATAAGACTGGGGCAACAATCATACCACCCTTATCAGCTCCGCTCACTCCACCAGGTTTCTGACCAATACCCCAGTGGATACCTATCAATCCACCATCACGTCCGTCTCAATTGTCATCACATCTAATTCAACCCATACCACAACTGGCTTAGCCACCACCACCGTCACCAATGGCATTCTTCCAAAATAATCCCTCTCCATTGGGGACTATTCCGAGAGATTTTCATGACCTGCCTAAGAACCCTGAGAAATTTTGCACTAAGTATTTTCATGGTGAATCACGGAGTACTAAGGAGCACATACAGGCTTTCAAGGATGCTTGTACTAGAGCTCGGGTAGCTCACCATGATGTAGTCTATAGGTTATTCCCTTACTCTTTAGGGGATATGGCCTACAATTGGTACCTTAATCTGCCTCAAGGTTCCATCCTGACCTGGACACATTTGGAAAATTCCTTTATCAACCAGTTCAGGGTTTATGTGGACCCGACTCTTTATATCATTGATTTGCTACCATTAGGAAGAAGCTAGGTGAGTCCTTGCCCTTGTTCAATACTAGATTCCAGCGAATGTATAGAAGATTGCAAGATCCCTATCTAGTCACTGAGGATAGTGCTATTCTAGCTTACTTTAGAGTTATAGACCCCCTGCTTGGCTTGTTCTTGCAAAGAACTTACCAACCAGCTGAAATTCATTCTCTATCCAAAGTTTATCATTTAGCTATCAAGTTGCAACAAGTCAGTTCTCAACAAGGAGGCCTGGGAGGAGGTTTCCCTTTGATAGGATATCAGATGCATAGCCCAACTCCCTTATTTAATATTGTCTCGGGAATGTCTCCTTCCCACTACAGGCCTATATTTGAATTGCAAACTCAACCACCTATCCCATTCTTTGCTATTGGAACTTCTGATCCCTTTCAGCAATCACAACTTCCTCAAAGTTCCCAGGGTTATCATAACGAAGTTGGAACACCAAGTCATGGTGGTCAGCTACCTGCTGCTAAGAATGTGGAGAGTGAGAAGACAGTCCAACTTACAAATGAGGTAGAAACATTGAAGAAAACGTTGTCCCAAGTTACAAACGAAATGGCTCAACTTCGGTTCAACCCTTCCCAAAACCAAAGGAACTACCCCAATCAAAATAGCAACAACCAAGGTACTTATCAGAATAACAACAACTACAACCAGAGAGATTATCAAAATCAGAACAGAGGATATAATCAAAGGCCTAACAACAATAGGCAATGGAATATAGGGCCCAATAATGGGGGAGTTTCTCATGACTATCAAGCAAATCAGGAGAGGTCACAAACTGCAAATGTGGCCGACCTCAACTTTATGACCAATTGGTGTAGGCTACATGAGACTGCAACCCATTCTGAGGTGAACTGCCTTGAACTGGAGAAGATGGTCAAGATGGCACATGAAGATGCCCAAACATTCCAGGGGAACCCTCATAAGGGAGGTGGCTCAGTAGATACCACAATGACATATGATATCTTTGAAGAAGAGCCTTCATTCCCAAGACAAGAAGAAAATGAACCTGAGGAAGATTCATATGATGCCCAAGCCTTTCAATCAAAAGGAGGAAACTTCCTGAGAAATCAAAGTAAGGGTCCATTCACTACATCAACACCCCCTAATCACATGGTGCCCCCAAATCAAAGTGTTGATAACAATCCTTCTCCACCAAAGAGGTCGCCTGACCTCCATAACAAGGGTAATCCCTCTGCTATTTTCAAAAGTAATCCAAGTTTTAACGCAGAATTTGATATTGTTTCTGAGATGCAGAAATAGAAAACTTCTTTGTCATATTTTGACATTTTGAAGTGGTTCCCTGCTCAAAGGGAGATAGTGTTAAAAGCTCTAGAACAAGCGGATAAGGCAAAAGGAAAGAGCAAGGTTACACCCCCTACAGACATGAATGCAGCCTCATACAGAAGCAAGGTAGGTACTCCACCTTTCCTTTTAAGCTTAAGAATTCCTGGCAAGAACCTGCACAACTGTTTATTGGACTCGAGGGCTTCAGGAAATGTCATGCCATTCTCCATATGCAAGAGGTTAGGATTGAACCCCATTCAAACCATAAGAAAGTCATTCAATTGGACAAAACAGAGGTTAATGTAGTGGGGGAGTTAAATAACATACATGTCCAAGTTGGGTCTGATCCTAGGATCCTAACTATCATTGGCATTCAGGTAGCTGATATCCCTGAGACCTATGGTATGCTGCTAAGCCGAGATTTGATGAAAAATTTAGGGGGATATCTTTCCCTTGATTTTTCACATATGTGGCTATCATGGAAAGGGATTCCTAATCAGATTAGGATTGAAAGTGAGCCTCGCCTCAAGCATATCATCACTGAGTATGATTGTCTCAATGAGGTGGCTTACTTTGAGACAGAAATGGGGGTTTTTAAACAAGAAGAAATTCTAACCTTCTCGGTTCACAATGCCAAGGACATGCCAAAACTAAAGTTCCCTGACCCCACGATTAATGAAAATCAACAGGCCCTAATTAGAAAGTTGCAACAAGACCAACTGGTCTTAGGAGAAGACACCAACCTATTAAGTCTTTTACTCCCAAATTGGTGCAAGGTACACTATCAAAACCACTCTAAATTGACGTGTCAACTCTATATGGACACCTTAGGTTGTATCCCTCAAGCTGAAAAGAATAGCTTGAGGGATTTTGAGATAGTTGCAAACCACTTTCTATTTGAAGCCCAAGAAGCAACAATGCTAACCAGGGATAGGGTGCCTTTAATAAGAGTTCTTTCTCAAATAGATCTCACCTGAGATATACTCCTTAATCAGCATGTTGATAAAGAGCAACCCCAAGGTTTGTTTGATACCCCTACACTCATAAATGAAACAAAAATCATGGAATCAACAAAAGGGACAAATGATTGTCAGGAAAATAACCAGAGGTCAGATGATGCAACTGAGCCAGAATTGCAAAGTGTACCTAGAGAATCTTTAGAGAATTCTTCCCCTGTGACTAGTCCTAAGGATCAGGAACTCCCACCTTTGGTTGATCCTATTCAAATACCAGTGAAAACTTCAAAAGGATTACCCCCTACTTCTGATCAGTTGTGGACCCTTCCCTTTGATGGATCCAAGTCCAAGACCAGTTGTGGTGTTGGAATTGTACTAACCAACCCGAAAGGGAAGGTTTTCTTTGCTTCTTACAGGCTGCAATTCAGGTGCACTAATAATGTGGCTGAATATGAAGCTCTGACTCAAGGATTAATGTTTGCACATAAGAAAAGGGTCACTACCTTGGTGGTCCAAGGAGATTCAGAGGTTGTTGTCAAGCAAGTGCGCAGCCAGTACACCTATCATAATAAAAGGCTGGCAACATATAGAAATAGGGTATGGAATCTAATCGAAGACTTTGATGCCTTTGGGATCAACTTAATTCCTAAAGAACACAATCAGGTGGTTGATTCATTGTTTGTTGCTGCAAGCACCTTGGAACCTATGCAAGGCTCCAAATTTAAAAGGTTCTCAGTAGAACTGATGTCCACCCTAGTTGTTCCTGACTATAAAAAAAATTCAAGTCTTTGATGATGATCGACATATCCTTGCTTTCCTAGAAAGTTTAGATGTTTTTGAAGGACAAATTATAGATGAATCCAATAAGGACTAGGGAGATTGGAATCCTGAGGAATGTGAAATAGAAGAAGTCCTTAATCTGAAAACTAATAACATTCCCAAGGGAATGGTTGCTTTAGAAAGGATTTTTGACTCAGACTCAAAGGCTCGAGAGAGGGCATCAACTGAAGGCAAAGGAGGCGAATATGACATGATTAACCTAGTTGACTCGGGTCCTGAAAGGAATGTCTGCATAGGGAAGGCTTGCCCCGAAGCTATTAGAAAAGACATAGTAAGGGCACTTAAAAGGGATATTGATGTGATCGCATGGGGGTATGAAGAACTCTAGACCTTTGATTCTTCTGTTATGACCCACACTATCCTCTTGAAGCCTGAGGCTAAACCCTTCCGATAGAAGCAACGCCCTGTCAATGCTCTGATTGAGTCGTTAATTTATAAAGAAGTTCAGAAATTGTTGTCTGCAAGGATAATCTTCCCTGTGCATCATTCAACGTGGGTGGCTAACCTATTCCTAGTCTACAAGAAGAACGGGGAGATTAGGCTATGTGTCAATTTTAGAAACCTGAACAGGGCTTCAGAGAAAGATAATTACCCGCTCCCTTCCTTGGAAGGGGTATTACAGACTATCAATGAAGCACAGATGTCATTCTTGTACAGTTACTCTGGGTACAATCAAGTGATGGTTGACTTTGAGGACAAGATGAAGACAACTTTCACTACCAAGTGGGGAACATTCACATACAGAAGAATGCCATTTGGTCTGATAAACGTTGGAGCAACTTTCTACCATGCCATGGACATAGCTTTCAAAGATCTAATTGGAAAATGTATTATTGTTTACATAGACGACTTGACAGTGTTCTCCAAGGATCGACTTAATCATGCTGCCGACTTGGCCAAGGTTCTCTAGAGGTGTACTCAATATGGTGTCTCCTTGAATCCCAACAAGTGCATGTTTGGAGTCTCTGAAGGAAGGCTCTTGGGACATATAATTTCAAAAAGGGGAATATCAATCGATCCAGACCGAGTCGAGTCCATTCTAAAGATCACCCAACTGGGAAGCAAGAAAGAAATGAAGTCTTTCTTTGGGAAAATCAACTTCGTGAGGAAGTTCATCACGGGCTTTGCTAAAATCATGAAACCCTTGAACAAAATGATGAAGAAGGATGCCAGAACAAAGTGGACTGAGGAGGCAAAGGCCGCATTCGCGCAAATCAAGTGATCCATCTCAGAGGCGCCGGTTCTTACTAGCCCCGATTACACCAAGTCGTTCTACATCTATTCTTTCACCTCTAAGCACTCGTGTGTAGTCGTATTAACTCAACTAGGACAAGAGTCAGGTGAGAGGCCAATCACTTTCATGAGTTATCCCTTCAAGAACACAGAAGTCAGATACCCACTCCTAGAGAAGCAAGATTTTGGGCTGGTTTGGGCTGTTAAGAAACTCTGACATTACATTCTCTGAAGTCAAGTTGTCGCTGTAGTTTCGGATGCTGCTATCAAATCCCTATTGATGCAGAGCGAGCTAGGAGAAAGAAGGGGAAAGTGGATGGATATCTTACAGGAGTTCAATCTGAAGATATGCCCTATGAGATTAGTCAGGGGCACGGGTCTATCTCAGTCCATGGTGGATGCTAGTAACAACATTGTTTGCCAGCAATATACAACCCAGTCCTTCTCCAACGATCCCTAGTATGTTGATGTGGTCCATCTGATGCTCAACAATCATTGTCCAAAGGGAATGAATTCTACTCAAAGGAGAGCCCTAAGACTAAAGAGTTCTCATTATATGTTCAAGGGAGGGTTGTTCTATAGGAGGAATTTTGAAGGACTATACTCAAGATGCCTTGATCATCAAGAGGCCAAGCAAGTGATCTTTGAATTTCATGGGAAACATGGCACAGGTCATGGTTTCGCAGATTCTTTGGCATGCCAGATCCTTAGGTCTGGTTATTATTGGCCTTGTGTATTCAAGAATGCACACCATCATGTGAGGACATGTCACACCTACCAGGTTTCTACTCCAAGGGAACACCATTTAGCTATGCCACTACAACCTATCTATGAGGTAAGTCCATTTGCCCAGTGGGCACTAGATTTCATTGGAATGATTAACCCGAATTCCTCTATAGGACATAAGTTTATTTTGACTACTACTGATTATTGTACGAGGTGGACAGAGGCCATACCTTGCAAAAATAGCACAATCGAGGTAGTGATCAAGTTCCTAACCGAATGCATCACTACAAGGTTTGGGGTACCCTTTGCTCTGGCATGTGATAATGGTTCCACTTTTTCTTCTGTTTAGTTTATTTCTTGGGCCTATGAACACAAGATCATCTTAAAGTATTCCTCAAACTATTATCTGCAAGGAAATGGAGTTGCAGAGTCTACCAATAAGAATCTTTTAGGGGTGATTAAGAAATTGTTAGAACACAACCCTAGGGACTGGCATACCCAGCTGAGATTCACATTATGGGAATATAGGACTAGGATTAAGGCTGCCTTAAACACCTCACCATTCAAGCTAGTATATGGCCAAGAGCCTGTCTTTCCTATCCATCTGCAAATACCTATCATGGAATTCATGCAGAAATTTTACTCTACTAACAATAGGATAGAAGTTAGATTAGCTGCTCTGTTAAAATTAGAAGAACAAAGAGATGCTGCTTTACAACAATTTTTCAACCATCAGGCTGTTGTCAAGCGCTGGTTTGATAAAAGAGTCAAAATCAAAGTTTTTAGAATATCAAACCTAGTGTTGTTATGGGATAAAGCCAATGAAAAGAAGGGTAGCCACCAGAAATTTGACAAACTCTGGCTGGGCCCTTATCAAATTGTTGAGATCCTAGGGGAAAATGCTTTCAGACTGAGTAGTTTAATTGGTGAACGGGTTCCATTGCCTATCAATGGGCAGTTCCTCAAGCACTATTTTGAGTCATAAGGCTTGTTGATTTTTGTTTTGTATATAAGTTTTCGTTGTTCTTTATGTAAATGTTTTATTTGTTTCTTGTTTGTAAATAACTTGCATTTGTATTCATGGCTTTTGTACTTCATTTTGTAAATGACTTTTTCCTCTATGTGAATAGCTTGTTGCTCTTTGTGTAAGTAGTTTGCTCTCTCCTTGTAAACATATCCCTTTTGTTCATTTTCTTTCCTTTCTATTTTCTATTTGTTTTGTTATTTGGGGATCTATCTTTGTTGTTACACCTCAAAGTGGTTGGTTGTTATCTCAAGCATGCTATGGTTATTAGGAGAGAAGTGGTTTAGGTATTTTCAAGTTTGCTTGTTGGATGATTCTGTCCTCAATTCATTGTTTCATGTTTATGGGCAATAAAGGTTGTGGAAATTTTTTGGGAACAAGGTACCAAGTAAGTAAAATTCATTGGCTCCCTTGAATTTGTCACAAATTATTAAAATCATCTCCCTTCCTAGTAGTATATTTGTCCTAGGATGACAGTGTTGTAAAATTTGAGCAAAAAATCTAGCTTCCAAGTGCTGTTATGAGGTCCATTGTAGTTTTCAACCTAGATTAGATGTTGAACATCTAACATATTGAAAAGAAAAAGAGAATTAAATGAAATATCTGAAACTCCAAAAGAAAAGAAAAGAATTATCAAAAGAAAAGAGGATTCAATATGAATGGGTGATTCCAGTATCTCTACCGAGGCTATGGACACCTGTCTGGTAGTAGAGCAATGCTGTGAGAGAACTAGAGGTATCTCTGTCAAGGCTATGGACATCTGACTGGCAATGGAGCAATGCCCGGGATATCATTGCACGAAGGAAATCAACTCATGTAGCCAAAATTTTAAACATTGTTATTCAAAAGATGAAGAACTTTATGAAAGGAATGATGCACTATCAAGCACACACATAGATTCAGGGGTAGCCATTGTTTGACTTACATTTGAGATTTTAGCTCTACCTTACTTGTTTTAACTGACCTAACTTGAGTTGTGGTGTTCATGAACCAGAGTTTTGGGTAGCTGAATCCTTCAGATTCATGAAAATGGTTAAACCATTTTCCCAGCCGAGTCACCATTTGTTATGCCTTGCATAACCACCCCACTTTGATCTGGATCAAAGTGGGTCCCCCTTCTCTTTTGGTTTCTTTGTTTTGTTTTATTTGCCTTGATCTTGGGTTGCTTTTGTCTTCTGCTTCAGTTTCTCTTTTGGTTTTGTTTAAACTTTGGCTCTGTTTTGGCTCAACTTGGTTCCTTTCTTGTTAAGTATTCAATGAAGTAATCACAATCCCAAGTTTACCTTATGAAAATGTCTCTTATATCCTTCTAATGACTAATGGAAGCATCTGTTTTGCAAGAAGAGGCCACACATGATGATATTTCTCAAGTGAATCCACTTGGAGGGCTTTCCTCAGGACAGTTGGTCATATTTCTCCTTGCAAATGAAAATCAGCAAGACCTTGCTCATGTCTAGCTGACTACTAGTGCTTTCTATCAATGTATATCTGTGTTTCCTTTCAGCAAGATCTAGGGATAGTCACAGCGATAAAAAAATTGCACGCAGGCTTCGATCGGCGAGACAGGTGTTGTCCTTTCGGCGACATGGAAATTCCTATCAGCAAGGAGGGTTTGCTTCTAAAAGGGTTCATGGCGAGGTCTTTGGGTCTCACTGACTATCACACCACCAGCCAACACTTCGAACAAACAAATAGAATTTGGCATGTGGTCTTACCGAAGGCTCATTCTCTCCCTGACGAGGGGGTCTTCGGTGAGAAAATTAAATAGGTCTCTCCGAGCGCCATCAAGAGGTTCTTATATTTCCATAAGGTTATCTCCCCGCCAAGAAGTCTCAGTGAAGAAAGAAAGTCTCATCAACCAATGCAAAGGGGGATTCCATTGGTGGTCATCGGTGAAAGAACCAGTAGGTTTCAGTGACCAAAGAGTGAGTGTGCGGAGGTCTTTGCCAAGACATGAGATGTCTATGGGACATCTCACCGACAAAGGAAAGTCACAACGACATAGATGAGAGTTGTCGTAGGTCCTACCGAAGGATTAGTCTTTGGTAGGACATGGTGGGCTCGATATAAGGTCTCACCAAATACATTTGGTCACGCCGACAGGGCACAAGGAGGGAAGTCTATCGATAAGACCACAAAAATGTCCCAGCGACAGCAGGGTTCGACAAAGGAAGCTTCAGTCAACATAAAGTCTCGTTGACCAGAGGAGGTCTTACCGATGTGGAAGAGCTCACGGAGAGGAAGGGGACGTGCCAAGAGGTCTCAGCAAAATGTAGGAGTCTCGGTAACGCGCTGGGAATGAAAGAAGGGCATGTCGGTATAACTGAAGAGGGGTATCCCGAACATAAAAGGTCACCAAAGAATGATGAATTTGGCATAGTGTTTGGCCAACTCATGAAGGTCACACCGAAGTAAAGGAGCTTGAAGAGGACAAAGGGAGCTCGGGAAGACTCGAAATGAATGCAGCGGGTTCGGTAGGATGTCGTGCCGACCCGAGAGAGTCTCAGTGATACTGAGGATGAGCTCGCCAAAGGATATGGGACTCGGTGTAATGTCTCACCGACTCATGAAGGTCACACTGAAAGGAAGAAAGTGGGCTCAACGAGGATGAAAAGGGAGTTCGCTGAGGGTCTTGTCGATAGCGATGGATTTCCCAGTAAAGGATGGAGTCTTGTCGATGGTCTTTTGGAGCTTGATATATCTTTTATAGCCCACCAAAATGTCTTGCCGACTATCTCATGTCTTGCCGATGGCTACCCAATGGTAAAGTCGCATCGGGGAGACACCAAAGGTGTCTCACCGACATGCAATGCTAAGCTACCCGCTTTTGACCACCGAAGAGTCTTGTGTGGCTGGTGATTGCCCAATCAAATGGGTCCCTTTCTAAGAGCAGGTGGTGACGGATCAAATGTTCAGGTTTGCAAGGAGGCTTGAGGGCTTTTCAGAAGGATGGTCAGTATACAGAGAAGTCTAGGATGTGAGGGAAGCCGAAAGAAAGAAAAAAGATTAGTGACTCACAGGGACAGTTGTGGCCACTGCTGGTGAGGAGATAGTTCGATATTAATGACGATCTTTTGAGCATTCAAGGCAGATTGCAGGGGGAGTTCAAAGATGGACACTGAGACAAAGGAGTAAATGCAGCAGCTGCCAGAAGATCAAAAGGACTTCTCCTAAGGATAAAAATCCTCCATGAGTGTGGACAGCAGGTTTCGCATTGAATGCAATTTTGACTTTCCTCAGAAAGATCTAAGAGCTGACTCTCCTGGATTTAGATATTTTGTAAACCCTAATGTAGGGGGACAACGCATTCTCTTGATGCATTTTGTATATAAGGCATGCTTGCCTCTTTGAAAAGGTTAGAATTTTTATGGTCAGAACTATTAAGTGTTAGCACTTCTAGGATAGAGCTTGGAATTTTAGAGGATTTTCTTTGACTAAGAACTGTTAGGAGTTAGTCAGTGAACAGAAGGAGATAGAGTTGCATCTTGATTCTCAGTAATGAATGCTTCTTTTGTCTTCTTGGTTAGCAGTAAGGTTTTAGTACAGACTGTGATGTATTTTCTGAATTCTCTTAGTGTAGTTGGAAACAATCTGAAGATTCAAATTCTCTATACACTGGTGATTGTGCTAGCTTTGTAAACATTGTTTATCTGTTTTAAATAACAGTAGAATCAATTAGAGTTTAATCTACTTCATGTTGTGTTCTTGAATGATACTTCTCTCAGTTTGATCATTTGATTTGTGGAGCCTTCAAGGAATGAAATATTATGTTGTGTTTTGTTTAAATGGTAATTAAAATCTGTTATACGAATTAGCACTGTGAATGAAAGAGGTGTGTCAATCACAAGCTTATCTTGTTTTGTAGTTTTGGTTTACAAATTCCTTGAAGTTAACAAGTCTGGTTAAGGTTGGATGAACTATTGTTCTTTCTATTTCAAAACCCTGATCTATCTTTTGTTGTTTCTTTAAAAACCCTAGTTAAAGTAGGCTTTATTTTCATGCTTGATTTAAGAACAATCCAAAAGCTCAACACTAGTAGGCCCCTTGAATATTACTATTGTATTGACCAGCGTGCTTATCAGCTGGTGAGACCCAACTACAAAGACCTTGGGAGCTAAGGCATCCATGTGTTGCCTTTCTCTTTTAGGAAAAGCAAAATAGCAATATTTTGCTTGCATTGTTGTGGTGCCAAAATCACCATCAACACATCATTAGTCACACTTCCTAAAGAAGTTGTGATCTTTATTAAAGGTGGAAATTATAAGATATCCCCAAAAGTAGAACTTGGATATTAGAATGTAGTGACTAATTTTATGAAGACATTGGTTAAAAAAACATAAGATAAGTTATTAAAGAGGATAAAAAGAAACAATTCATTAGTTATGAGGTGCAAAAATTATATTTGAATATTAATAATAAAAGGTGCAACAACTATACTTATGAAAGACAACAATCATTTCTTAAAGGCCATGCCTTTTATAAAAGTATATGGGTAAACCCACAAAAGTGGTCTACAATTTTAATGAGGAAGGAAAACTTGTAAAAAATGACCCCATGAAAAATTTTGCATTCTGGGGATTCGTACAAACTAGATGGTTCGAACGAACCAAAAAAGGGTTTGTTCAAACCAGGGTTCAAGAAAACCCATTAAATGCATGCATGGAAAAAATTCAAATGAAAAACACTTTATGGGAGGGGGTTCGAATGAACCTTGGTTCGCTCGAACCCCTCTAGTTTGAGCGAACCCCCCATTTCCTTGATTTTTGACCTTCACAAAAAAAAACCTAATTTTTTACACTTCAGAGCTCAGTTTGAACATGAAAATGGCAGAGACTTCACAGAACCAACTAGAGTCAGGTAGTCCTCAGAACGAGTTATCCAACGAATATAATTTTAATGTGTTTTGGTTTTATTATGTATTTGTTTTTTTAGTTTTATTAAACATAGGTTTTTCACTAAAAATTAAGCTCTTTGTTCTACACATGTGGAAAAATAACAAATTATCAAAAAATAAAAAATAGAGTGCACCAAATATTGAAGACTTTGATCCAACAAAAAATAATAATTTTGATACATACAAAAAAAGTTACGCATTATACGGTCACGCTATGTATGAATTGTAATTGGTTTGAGTCCTTTGAAACTTGATTAAAGAAAAAATATTCAATAAAAAACTATCTAACCAAGTGGACGCACTAGATATTGAAGTTACAAATCTAAATTTGAAAGAATTAAAATTTTATCCTTCATGGAAAAAATGTTATGCGTTATACGATGAGTGTCACTTTTTTAAAATGTTGTTTTATGAAAAAAACTAGTTTTCAAGGGAGATGGAAAAACAAGTGCAATATGATTCCAAAAAATTTCAAAAAAATATATTTAGAATCTATAGACAAAATTTCATGAAACTCTAGTTTGCATCATCTTCAAATTCCTCACGGTTTAGTCGCTATAGGTGCCCATAAGTGAAGATTTAGTTTAAAAAATATATTTCAGTGTTCAGTTTGGCCAAAAATTGTAAACCACTATTGTGGGATCACCCAGATCACTTTTTTAAGGGATGCCTCCCTTCATGAAGAGGAACAAGTAAGATATAATAAGGATATACATAATGTATTGATAAATAAGAAGAGAGAAAAGTGTGCAAAAGAATATCTTACATACACAATAAAGAATTGTGAAGAGTAATATGTGAAGTAATATAATGGAAGTGTGAATAATAAAGTGTATAACTCATATCTACATATGAGGTATTAAGAGGTAGAATTAGAGGAGAAATTATATGTAGATATAGAGAAGAAGAATACATTGATGCAAAAGAAGATTGTGAAGAGACAAAGAAAATATATATGCAAATATAAAAGGAAGATATTGATATTATTTATCATTAGATTTGAAGGAAATCATTGCCATGTATGTGATCAGTTTTTGTGAAAGAAGATTATTCATCACTTGAATCAAATTTGTGAAGGAAGGTATATGTGTGTGGATCTGATTTGTGAAGGAAAGAGTTACATTATCCAGAATTAGAAATTGTGATCATATTTGTGTGGAGAAGTAAAACTATATCATACATTGAAGAATTTGAAAATTGGTACCTATCAAAAAAAAGATTGGTGTCTCTTACTAGGTTGGTGCTCAGTTGTGGGGATTGGAGTCTCCAATGGTTTTTTTCTCACAAATTGTGTAAGAGGTGATTGGTGTCTCCTATAGGTTGGTGCCTACGAAGATTGTAAAAGAGATTTATATAAAAGTAATATTTTTCCATGGTTTTCTCCCATAAGGATTTCCAAGTAAATTATGTGTTTTCTTTGTGTTGCATAATTGTTAGACCTTATGTGAATGATATTGCACAATTGATATTAGGGTAAGTGCAAAAATATGGGGGACCAAAAATTGGCCACTCCACTTTTTGGTCTTGAAAAAGAGAAAACATGAGTGCAATATAATGAAATGCACTCACGTTATATTTTTCTTTTAAATTTTTTATTTCTCTTTCTCCTTCTCTTCCAATGAAACTGTACACATGAAATCTTAAATTATAAGAAAGTAAATGTCCATATATAAATTTCACTTATACTTTAATTTTTATTTCATGTATATAGTTTCAGGAAGTTTGAGAATGGTTTTAGATTTCTAAGAGTTATAATGCAAATTCTAAATTTTGGAAGATCTTATAATTTTTCAAACTTTGTCAAAATTCAGTAATCAACATGTCAAATTTCAGTAATCAAGAGGTAAAATTTTAGTAATCAACAAGTTGTATCATATTTCTCTCTCTCTCTCTATCTCATTGTTTATCCCTTATGCTAGATAGAACTTCTCTAATTATTTTTATCCCTTTGTTTGAATCTCTCTCCCTTGAGATCGATAACTACCTCTCTACTTGTACATCCTTCTCTCTATCTCTCTCTTTCTCTCTCTCCTTCCCTCCCTTGTACTCTCTCTCCTTCCCTCTCTACTTATCTCTATCTCATCTCTCTCTCTCTCTAATTCTCTCTCTCACACCATTCTCTCTCTTTCTCCCCTTGTCTCTATCTCCCTCCATCTCTCTCTATGAGTGGGGACAAGTGAGATGGAGAGTAGAGAGAGAGGGGGGACAGATGAGATGGAGAGAATTAGAGAGGGAAGGAGGGAGAGAGAGGGGGGACATGCGAGATGGAGAGAATAAGAGAGGGAAGAATGGAGAGAGAAAGGGATAGAGAGATGGATAGTGAACTTGGTGATATATGGAGAAGTAGAGAGGGAAGGAGATAATTTGAGAAAGAGGGAGGGAGGAGGGAGAGAGATGTAGAGATGGATGGGTAAGATAGAGAGAATTAAATACAAATAGAGAGAGAGGGAAGGGGGGA